>CM017914.1:21007299-21038626 GCA_008369825.1 Triplophysa tibetana | reverse complement strand
TCATTTAGTAAACGCTTTTATCCAGTGAAGAGTTCAGGGAGCGATAAACTGATATGACAGTTTCATCTTTTCCAACGTGCAACAAATTGACGCAATAGTAAAAACAATAAAATGTGTGTGATATGATAAACGAAACATTTACAAATATAAATATTTATTCACTAAATCATCTTTTATGATATTTGAATCATGTACAATATAATTAACAAATATATCATAGACATGTTTAAATATAATACATTATTTTATTTATTAATACATGTGTTTATCAACATTAAGTGAATAATATATGTATTTTTTATTGGCACTGTTGTTGGCAATAGTGGTTATTTTGTTGATAGCAAAAGTTTCCAAATGTTTCAGTCTGTGACCCCAAATGTTTGATGTGTCACACTATACTGTACCAGCAGTGACAAGACCGTGATATAGAAAACATGGTTATCAATATAATATTACGCACACGATAATATTGTACATAATTATGCGCCTGTTTATAGTTTTTCATTTACAGCCACAATGGTTAAAATCTCTCTTTCTAATCTTTCAGAAACTTGAATTTTATTTAAACACAATCGAATTCATAAACACAAAATAACCAAAATTAAAGATGAACTTGACTAGCACAAGAAACAGATACCGTGATCATATCCCCACAGCAAGTCACGATAACCATAAAGTAATAACCTGATATTGAGACAGTACTGAAGTGTTATGAATATCTGTATGTGTTTGCACGTGTGGTCTCAGATAGAGCTGTTTATTGTGTTTCATGCCATACACCTTCATTCCAGTGCCTGCACTGAGGTCAGGTTATTCATAAATATATCATTCTGTGTTCCAGGTAAAATCAATTGGCAGATGGTCAAAAAGGTGTTTATTTAAGTACTGTAGCTGCCTGCAGTGATCCACTTTTTCCACAGAGGTCAAAATCAATACGTCTCCATTCATCCACACTTAATAATCGAGTCCTCTCAACATCTTTATTCCAGTGTACTCAACCCTGATGTTCTCTCCGTCCTGCTGCTTTAAAACATCATTAACCAACATTACAACAGACTCTTTTCTTGCATTTCATTTCCTATCATCTCTGCTGGTTGCGCAAGATATCCAGAGTAATAAAAAATCCAATCATCTTATAAAATTCAATTATTTTCAAAATGGATCTCATTATTTAGACTAAATGGATTTTAAATATAACCAGAAGTAATTGTAACGGCCTTTGAAATGAACAATAATATTGCTTCCAGTCTATATCTCTGCTTTCTTCTCCATATTTACAGTTCCTTGTCCTTGTTTTATACGTTCTGTGATTGATTTCATGCACAACACTCTTCTACATACATCTGATGGTGTCCTGTGTTAGTCCTTTGATTGGAACAAGATTTCTTGGCATGGCAATATTATTGAACAGCTTTGCTCTGCCTGTATTGAATCAAACTTTGTGTTCCAGCTCCAGTACCTTCCTCCTCCGTGGGGCGACTGCAGATCTGATGCCATGGATTCAGAGTACTTCTCCACCTACAGCATCACGGCCTGTCGCATCGACTGCGAGACGCGTTACCTGCTGGAGAACTGCAACTGTAGGATGGTTCATATGCCAGGTGGGAACATGACCACCTGTTCTCAAGAACACTAGTACTAGAAGATAAATCAAATAACAACATTATACACAGAATCTCTTTTGACTAGCGTTTATTTATCCCCCCCGGGGGGTCCCAAAGGTGGATCCGGGGGGACCGTTTTTGTGGCATTTTAAAAATATAATACAAATCAAACATCAGAAAAATAAGACCACCAACCAAAGGATTTCAGGTTCAGCATTGAATATTTGAATCAAAATGATGACTTTATTTTGGGGGCACAAAGCGGTCCACCCTACACAAAGGGGGCCTTGCAATATAAAAATTGGAGAACCTCCGCTTCATACAGTCAGTCTGATCCTACTATTAGAAAAAGTCAATAATAAAGCCCTGACTTCACTGGCAGGAACGTTTTTCATATCAATAAGATGAAGAAACTAGTGAAATAGTAAAGATTGCAATTAAATTGTTGAGATCAATATTGGCATCCTATATAACTAGTATTGATTCAAATTTCAACATATTTATTATTTCTTAAATGTGAGCTTTATTGATTCCAGCAGTGTTGGGTAAGTAAGTCTGAAAAAGTAATTAATTACTAGTTACTAGTTACATATTCAATTATGTTATTTAGTTAATAATTACTAATTACTTTCTATATACTATATAAACCTTAGTTAAGGGATATGAAACAGCTCTTTTAATTTATGTAATAAACTATATAAAGTATTCTTATTTCTTATTATAAATTTTAAAGTTAGATTTTAAAGTAGGATGACAATTCCACTATTGTACACACCAGTCGCGATTTCTTTAAGACTGCAAGGGAAGCTCAGCTTCCCCTATAATTGTCAAAAAATGAATGGTCAAATATATGTACTATTATGTTAACATTTTATTGACTAAAAATGCGTTAAACACGTTCATCTCGAACGAAAACAATTTCGTTCAGAATCAGCTACTTAGGTCGGCTGACTGGATTTCCTTCTCATTCATTCCCGTAGCGTACAGTGCATTACTCTGTTGAAGCCCAGCGTCCATTGACTTCAATGGGGCTGCTTTAAACAGTTTTTTTCAGTGCTTAGAAACAAGACGGTCATTGGATAATGCTGCGATTATGTCCCGCCCACGGACGCTCAGCATCTCTTGGATGAATGGAGGAGTGGGCTGGCCCGGACTCCGAGCGTCTGCGTGATGATTGGAGGGTCTGTCGAAAGACTGCATCTCCTTTTGATTGACAGCGATTTTGTTCTATAAAAAGTCGCTGACGCTAAAGCTATTCAATCTCAGTCCCATTGCGGATTTTTCAAGTGTAGTCTTTTCAAAGACAAACTGCTGCAACCTATTTCTTGGTATTTGCTTGCCGAAATTGCTTACCAATTTTCATCATACATTTCACACAATTATACACCACATTCCTTGTTTCAGTTTAATGTATACCCACATTTCCTCCGTCGTGTTTATATATATTTTTTAGATAGTTTGTTCATTCATTCATTGTGAAATGAGCTTCCCCTCTTTGAAAGACCAGCAGCCGCCACTGGTACACACATATATTACAGACAGAATTTAGTTAATTAATTACATCACATAATTACATAACAGTAATTAAATGACAGAAACAATCAGAGTAATCCCTTACTTCACTTTTTTCAGGGGAAAAGTAATGAAATTACAGTAATGAATTAAATATGAATGGATTCCAGTGGTTTTACTCTCAATCTGTTGATGTCTCGCACAGGCACGTCTACCGTCTGCACACCAGAGCAGTACAAAGACTGTGCTGATCCGGCTTTAGGTAAGAACACGCTATTTCTTTCTTTACTGCTAATGTCAAACGGTTTACATTCTAAACACATTCAGAAGAGGTGAAAGTCAAATATGCAGATCAACTGTAGCATGAGTCATGTGACGTACATCCATAATCTCTGATCTTAATGACTAGATTTTCTGGTGGAGAAGGACAACAATTACTGCGTTTGTGAAACACCGTGCAACATGACGCGTTACGGTAAAGAGCTTTCCATGGTGAAGATACCCAGCAAGGCCTCCGCCAAATATCTCGCCAAAAAGTTCAACAAAACAGAACAGTATATCTCGTAAGTTTGTGCCTTTGAAAGTTTACAGTCACATGTTGCAGGTTAAAATACTACTAAAGCCATTGAAACTGTGACATCATGCACATTATCTTTTTAACATCTTAACTGTTTCTACATAAACATAAATGAGATTCAATGGAAAACAGAGTCTATATTTCTCCTGAGAAGAGCCATAAATGTGATAAATGTGTCTGTCAACAGAGTTTGAGAAGAGATGTCAACTATGTGTCTCACTGAGCTCACATTTGTCAAGTCAAAAGTCATGTGTGATTATTGAAGATCTCAAGTTCCAATCAAACATTTCTCATCCAATCCTGATTAATTGACCTCTACAATCTAAACACCTCTTCATTGATTTTGTCACATTTGTTTTGATTTCAGTTTTAGAAGAAACATCTGAGACTAAGTTGATTCTTAAAGTCTCCGTGAACTGCAAGTTGCGATCGTTTTACTTGTGTATTCTGACACATGTCACAGTGAAAAGGAAATTCAAAGGGGAAACTGAGTCGGCGTGGCTTGCATTTTTCACACCAATTTATTTGACGAGTAATAACAGACGTTGCATTTTGAAATGAAACTGGCAGCAGACTGACAGTTGAAGGGGCGGAGTTAACAGATGCTCCGCCCAAGCCGTCTAATTTATGTCATTTCAGATGTACAGTCGTGGCCAAAAGTTTTGAGAATTACATAAATATTGGAAATTGGAAAAGTTGCTGCTTAAGTTTTTATAATAGCAATTTGCATTTACTCCAGAATGTTATGAAGAGTGATCAGATGAATTGCATAGTCCTTCTTTGCCATGAAAATGAACTTAATCCCAAAAAACCTTTCCACTGCATTTCATTGCTGTCATTAAAGGACCTGCTGAGATCATTTCAGTAATCATCTTGTTAACTCAGGTGAGAATGTTGACAAGCACAAGGCTGGAGATCATTATGTCAGGCTGATTGGGTTAGAATGGCAGACTTGACATGTTAAAAGGAGGGTGATGCTTGAAATCATTGTTCTTCCATTGTTAACCATGGTGACCTGCAAATAAACGCGTGCAGCCATCATTGCGTTGCATAAAAATGGCTTCACAGGCAAGGATATTGTGGCTACTAAGATTGCACCTAAATCAACAATTTATAGGTTCATCAAGAACTTCAAGGGAAGAGGTTCAATTCTTGGAAAGAAGGCTTCAGGGCGTCCAAGAAAGTCCAGCAAGCGCCAGGATCGTCTCCTAAAGAGGATTCAGCTGCGGGATCGGAGTGCCACCAGTGCAGAGCTTGCTCAGGAATGGCAGCAGGCAGGTGTGAGCGCATCTGCACGCACAGTGAGGCGAAGACTTTTGGAAGATGGCCTGGTGTCAAGAAGGGCAGCAAAGAAGCCACTTCTCTCCAAAAAAAACATCAGGGACAGATTGATCTTCTGCAGAAAGTATAGTCAATGGACTGCTGTGGACTGGGGCAAAGTCATATTCTCTGATGAAGCCCCTTTCCAATTGTTTGGGGCATCTGGAAAAAGGCTTGTCCGGAGAAGAAAAGGTGAGCGCTACCATCAGTCCTGTGTCAGGCCAACAGTAAAGCATCCTAACACCATTCATGTGTGGGGTTGCTTCTCATCCAAGGGAGTGGGCTCACTCACAATTCTGCCCAAAAACACAGCCATCAATAAAGAATGGTAACAAAACACCCTCCAACAGCAACTTCTTCCAACAATCCAACAACAGTTTGGTGAAGAACAATGCATTTTCCAGCACGATGGAGCACCGTGCCATAAGGCAAAAGTGATAACTAAGTGGCTCGGGGACCAGAATGTTGAAATTTTGGGTCCATGGCCTGGAAACTCCTCAGATCTTAATCCCATTGAGAATTTATGGTCAATCCTCAAGAGGCGGGTGGACAAACAAAAACCCACTAATTCTGACAAACTCCAAGAAGTTATTATGAAGGAATGGGTTGCTATCAGTCAGGATTTGGCCCAGAAGTTGATTGAGAGCATGCCCAGTCGAATTGCAGAGGTCCTGAAAAAGAAGGGCCAACACTGCAAATACTGACTCTTTGCATAAATGTCATTCAATTGTCGATAAAAGCCTTTGAAACGTATGAAGTGCTTGTAATTATATTTGAGTACATCACAGAAACAACTGAAACAAAGATCTAAAAGCAGTTTAGCAGCAAACTTTTTGAAAACGAATATTTATGTAATTCTCAAAACTTTTGGCCACGACTGTAGAGTCATTCCAGTGCAGAAGTGCATTTTCAGATTTTAACTAAAGGTTAAGAGGGCACATGAATTTAAAAAGAATATGACCCACATTGATAAACTATTAACTAAAGATTCTGCAATATTTCATGAATAAATAAGAATTGTCCGTTAGCAAGTTGAAATGAAATAACATTTTCTTCTGGGTTTTCAGGGACAATATCTTAGTGCTGGACATCTTCTTTGAGGCTCTGAACTACGAGAAGATTGAACAGAAAAAAGCCTACGAAGTCGCTGGATTACTGGGTAAAATCACAAAGAGATCAGTACTCCCATATTACAGCCAGCGGTTCTTTCATGTTTCTTCTGTTCTCTGTCAGGTGATATCGGTGGACAGATGGGTCTGTTCATAGGAGCAAGTGTCTTGACTATACTGGAGATATTTGATTACTTGTATGAGGTACGACTGTTCCTAAAACAGTTTGTGTTGTTCTGAAACAGGCTGACAGATTTCTTCTGACTGTATATGTGGATGTTCACAGGTTTTTAAGGACAAGGTTCTGGGTTATTTCCTGCGTAAGAGACGACCGCATCGGAGCGCCAGTGATAATCTGGTAATTGTGCTTTCTCTGATGACCTGCATGAGCAAATGACATGTTCATCATAAACTATATTTTCATTTCTTTATGCTTTAAGGATTGAATTTCTTCATCCGTCTCAAGTGTTTTATTTGTCAGCATTATTCCTCTGACCGCTGCATGCTTTTGTTTCTGCCTGATGTCTTTGGCACTGATTTTGGGAGAGGGGGATTGTGGGAATTTTTGATGAACACAACAAATGTGTTGTTTGCGTTTGATGAAAGTTCTGAAAGCTGTTGATGGGGAACTATTCTAAATGTGAAGCATGTTTGCTTGAGACAAACCTTTAGACTTCAGCAGATGATTGATGACACAGTTTACTTGTATAACCAGCGGATGTTCACAACATACTGTAAATGGGCTTTTCACACTAGAGAGCATTCAGCCTCATCCTGGTTTATCATGTTTCACTCTGTTCATACTTCAGTAATTAATACTGTTGGGTTTCCACATATAACACCGTTCATTCATCAACCCCAGGTTAATTCTCTTATTTTATATTTATGATGGTCATTTATTGAAGGAATACAGAATGCCACAAGCATGCCGCCTGTTTTAAAGAGCAGCTGGACCATCTGTGGAAATCTGTTTGGGTCTTTTAAAACATACAGAAAAAATGATAGAAACATTTTATCACTCCAGGTACAATAACAAAAAATCTGTGGGAAAATACCCAGAAAATGTTTTATATCTGACGAAATGGTGTGTTAAAACGATCCACAACCCAGTGGTTGGGTTCATCCCTTTTTGACCCAACATCAAGCATTTTTTTTATTGGTTTAAAATCATATTTTGGATATTTAATTATGTTTCATTCAGTACAAATTAAGTTAATGGTCCTCTTGAGCAATTGTAGCCTCCTTCTCATGTACAAGTATGAAGCGATGCTCACCCAGAGTTTAAAGACATGATAACTCAGAGTTTAAAGACATGATAACTCAGAGTTTAAAGACATGATAACTCAGAGTTTAAAGACATGATAACTCAGAGTTTAAAGACATGATGACTCAGAGTTTAAAGACATGATAACTCAGAGTTTAAAGACATGATAACTCAGAGTTTAAAGACATGATGACTCAGAGTTTAAAGACATGTTAACTACTCAAAGTTTAAAGACATGATAACTCAGAGTTTAAAGACATGATGACTCAGAGTTTAAAGACATGATAACTCAGAGTTTAAAGACATGATAACTCAGAGTTTAAAGACATGATGACTCAGAGTTTAAAGACATGATGACTCAGAGTTTAAAGACATGATAACTCAGAGTTTAAAGACATGATGACTCAGAGTTTAAAGACATGATAACTCAGAGTTTAAAGACATGATAACTCAGAGTTTAAAGACATGATAACTCAGAGTTTAAAGACATGATAACTCAGAGTTTAAAGACATGGATGACTCAGAGTTTAAAGACATGATAACTCAGAGTTTAAAGACATGATAACTCAGAGTTTAAAGACATGATACTCAGAGTTTAAAGACATGATACTCAGAGTTTAAAGACATGTATACTCAGAGTTTAAAGACATGATACTCAGAGTTTAAAGACATGATAACTCAGAGTTTAAAGACATGATAACTCAGAGTTTAAAGACATGATAACTCAGAGTTTAAAGACATGATAACTCAGAGTTTAAAGACATGATAACTCAGAGTTTAAAGACATGATAACTCAGAGTTTAAAGACATGATAACTCAGAGTTTAAAGACATGATAACTCAGAGTTTAAAGACATGATAACTCAGAGTTTAAAGACATGATACTCAGAGTTTAAAGACATGATAACTCAGAGTTTAAAGACATGATAACTCAGAGTTTAAAGACATGATAACTCAGAGTTTAAAGACATGATGACTCAGAGTTTAAAGACATGATAACTCAGAGTTTAAAGACATGATAACTCAGAGTTTAAAGACATGATGACTCAGAGTTTAAAGACATGATAACTCAGAGTTTAAAGACATGATAACTCAGAGTTTAAAGACATGATAACTCAGAGTTTAAAGACATGATGACCCAGAGTTTAGGGCAGTGTGAAAAGATCAAACTGTAGCAAACATTACAACTTTACTTTACTTTCAGTTACTCTGGGAAAAAAAACATTCTTATTAAGCATTTTGTCTTGTTTTTTATTAAAAACATCTAAAACTTCTTAAATCAATAAACAATTACATTACATTTACATTTAGGCATTTGGCAGACGCTTTTATCCAAAGCGACTTATATTGCTTTATCCTATACATTTTACATAGGTATCTGCACTCCCCTGGGATCAAACCCACAACCTTGCGTTGTTAACACAATGCTCTTACCACTGAGATACAGGAAAAGTAAACTTAGATATTTAGTCTTGTTTTATGAAAAACAATATCAGCATCAAGTAAGTTTATGGTAATCAAGTTGCACTTTCTTGAGAAGAAAAATTTCCTTAGATTCTTTTGTCTCTTTTTAAGGAGAATAATATAAGCATCAAGTAAGTTTATGGTAAAAACAAGCAAAAACATCTTCCAACGGGCTGAGAGAAATAACCTTGAATGTAGTTTCACCTTTTTCTCAAGTATCTGATTCAAGTCTATTTTTCTCATCCCATTGGCAGATTTTTTGTCTTGTTTTTACCATAAACTTACTTGATTCTTATGTTTTTCTCCTTAATAAGAGTCTAATAATCGTAGGTCTTTTTTCTTGTCAAGAAAGTGCATCTTGATTTAAGAATGTTAAGAGATTTCTTCTACAAATTGAGACAAAAACTCTTGGTGAGAATATTGTTTTTTCAGTGAACTTCTGTGATAATGACTGGGCAGTTGTTGTCTATAATTGATATTTATGAGGCAGGTTACAGATCTTTCCCACTCACCAGATGTACCTCTACAATGTCTGACATCCATATTAAATCCTGGTTTGTGGAATAGTTACTTGAATCATGAAGACGTTCATTGAAACATTCATGTGTCAGAGATGCTGAGACCAAACATTCCTGTAGCCAATAATAAAGTTTTCTTAGACTGACAGAATAATATTTCATCCTGCCGGCTGGTTCAGATAAGATCATAGAACACCATTATTTCTCCTTTTTTCTCAAGGTTTCTCAAGAATTCATGCTCTTTTATACAACTTTATCTCACACTTAAAGACCAATACAACACGCTTCAAACGTTCAAGGTCACTTACTTGTACTTTATTCTTTATTAATATTTCCCTGTTTTAGAATGACAGTAAACTACAACAGACATGAATTATGTTCCAAAATAAACCAAAACAAAATTATATTTGATCATTTTCAGTCTAGTCTCCCTCTGATCTCTGTATTAAATGAGTTCACATCTATTCTCAGCTCTCATTGGCTTCTTTTTCTTCGGTATTGAATCCAATTCTTTCCAAAACCCTTTAAAATACATTTTTGGTAGTTTTGTAATGACACAGAATTAAGCAAATAATATTTTCCTCATATCACTAATATCGTTAAAAGCGTTTAAGATGATGAGAAACACTTCAGTGACCAGATTTTGAATAGTATTATAGTATGCATAAGGTGTTAGCATAAGATTAAAAACAGTCTCATGTACAATGACCGTACCATATCATGACCATAGCCGGATCTACACATCATTATCTCAACATTCACCCGGGCGTTGCTGTTCTAAATAACAAATGATTGAATAAAACAGTACTGTACACACAGTATCAATCTATCTCAGTGTGCCGCCGCGGTACGCCTCGCTCCAGGGAGAAATGACCTAGAGTTTCAGCTTGCCGTGACCTCCAGACAGTAAAGGAACACCTGTATATATGTGCTGTGTATTACTTGTTTCTTTCATTCTTAAATTCTGTTCTCAGATCGGTCACAGCCAGTCAAATGATTGAGATCAAACAGTATTCATGAGGCACATTTGCGAGAAGCGACATGTTTTTTTCTCCATGCTTCTTCAACCCTGTATTATTTAGTCATAAGTCTGGTCAAAGGTCAAAGGTCAATTCAGTTTCAGATCAGACCAGCTCATTGAAGGTCAGGTGGAACTGAATTGACCTTGGCTTGGGTCATCCTCATCTCTTTCCATCATGTGTATTCCAGGATTTCCTCGAGAATCCCACCAGCCCTGGTGTCACGCCTAACCATGTCCCCAGGTAGCAAGTTCATTAATCAAATTTCATTCTGTCATTCCTGAAACACACAGCATTATTCACCCCATTCACAATATACAGTGAGCACTGGGGATGAAAGGGAAGCCATGTCATTTGCATTCTAAGATCCCTTTCTCAAAACCTTGTAGCCTTCAAGATGGAGATGATGTTTTGCACAAGTTCAGGTAAAATGACTTGGCTCTCGCTGGCTTGTATTCTCACTTACTTCTCTTCTGTTTCCCCCAAAAATGATTCTGTTTGAAATATTTCCTTTGTTTTTGCACTTATGCATTAGGCTGTGAATCCAATACTTTAAGTCCATGATTTGGGGGCACTTATTTCCAAGGCTTTGGTTTGCCTTCAGACTGTTCGGAAAAGCAAACTATCGCACAATTTCATTTACATTACATTTACATTTAGGCATTTGGCAGACGCTTTTATCCAAAGTGACTTAAATTGCTTTATCCTATACATTTTACATAGGTATTTGCAATCCCCTGGGATCAAACCCACAACCTTGCGTTCTAAACGCAATGCTCTTACCACTGAGCTACAGGAATTTCTGCGTATTTTATTCATATTTATTCATAAAACAGACTGCTTGAAGGTTTAAGGGTTTTGGGTTATACATGAAGCTATGATTGATAGAGCCTAGAAGATGAGGAAAAATCTTTCATTTGAACGGTTTGTCTAGGTGAAAGGTCAGGATGTAGTTGAACACTTGTCAATGTGTATATCTGAAGAGTTTGGTCCCAAGTGAGAGAACTCTCTTTTTACAATGTTTCAAAATCATGTTTTTATTGTGAATTCCAATTAATATCAATCAAACTGCAGATGGTTTGTTTTGATTTAAGCCATAATAACTCAAAACAAACAGCTTACTTACACAATAAAACAATAAAAACAGGGATTTTTATCTCATTTTGGAACTAAACTCGTCATTTGTTTTTGACATATTGTTTGGAACATAAGGAACATGTTTGTATCCGATTGATAAATGAAACAAAGTATAGACTGCAATCCTAAAACTTGAATATTTTATTCACAAACTAGTCAAAGAAAAAGCAAAAATGAGAAAAGAGCAAAGCTTTCCGGTGAAAGAGCTGGCAGGTTTAATTTCAGACAGTATAATTATTTTTACCTAACACGTCTCATAAGTCTGTCTGAGAGCTTCTTGTGAAATATTAAAGCCTACTGGATTTCTTGCCAAAGAAAGTTTTTTGCTTATTGCGATTTTAAACTTGGCTCTTATTATTTTCATGGTCTACTTTTAGGTTCAGAAATACAGTTTGAGGATTATGGGAACGTTCTGGGTTCATAAGGAGTTTGATGAATCTGTGGATGATGTGGATTACATCATAAATGAAGTTGCAATACCAAAACCAAAACAAGCTTTTTTACAAATCCATTATAAAAATCCATTACTCATAAAGACCAGAGGTTATTTCTGCCCAGAAAAGCATAAAAAGGTCTTTTTAGACAACATCACAACATCTCATGTAATATAACAGCCTCATATTTATTTTTAAACACTTTACAAATTGAGTCACAAAGTGCTGATTTAGTTTTGAACCAAAAACATTCCATTCAAATATATTTAGTTAATGGAACAGTTCACCTTAAAATAAAACTTCTGTCCTCATTTACACATCTTTGTTGTAATGAACACTTAGAAAGATATTTGGAAGAATGTAAAAAATACAATGGTAGTCCAAAGTGCCCCAGAACTGTTTGCTGTACAACATTCTTCAAAATATCTTCTTTTATATTCAACAGAACAAAGATATTTATAAAGCATTTTTCCAGCAGTATTATGGGAGTCAATGGTGACCAAATATTGTTTGTTTACAGCATTCTTCCAAATATCTTTCTCTCTGTTCATTATAAAGAAACTTGTACGGATTTGGAACTTGATGGTGAGTTTTTCATTGTTGGGTGAACTGTCCCTTTAAGTAAATAACTGCATAATGGAAACCTCGAGAGCAACAAATTGAATTTAACTTCTTGACAAACTTTGAGTCTAAAAAGCCAAAATTGCTTAATTGTTATGAAACCAGTGAGCAATGACATCATCACTACATTTATGATTTTGTAATGTCATCATCACAGATGTACATACGGCGCACACACAGAGAACATGTGATGATGAATCAATCAAGACTAAAAGACTTCTTCCCTCCCGCCCCCTTCATTCATGCTTCTGTCCTTCTTACTTTCTTTACAAACATTATTTCATCATCGGTTGATGTTTTGTTTCCCGATACGCTCACATTTCCATTTTCATTTCATTCCTGTTCGTTTATGTTTACGTTCTTATTTCTCTGTTGTGAACGTGTCTGTCTGTCACATCATGAAAATCATCTCCGCCCGTCATCTGACCTCCTTGTCCCCCCCGTTCCCGATTTCCCGTTCCTTGTTTTCCAGAGCACATGTGACACACTCCGGAGTCACTCGGACAGTCTCGGATTCGCGCCGAACGTCCTACCTAGTCACCCGGCTATAGGAAACTTCGAGGAATTCGCCTGTTGATGACGCACGCAGGCGGCGAGGCCACGTTTAGCGTTCGACGGAAAACTGTGAAATATCTGATAGACTCCAAACCAAGTGTAAGTCCACGTGTTCAATAGTTAACAAAAACAAATCCATCGCCACATGAATAGAAACCCTATTATAATAAACCATCATGAAGTAGAAAAAGGCAACACTTCCAAACCAAAACTCAGGTTTTATTACAGCCACTGTTTGTTTGAAATGTGATGATCCTGCTCGATTTCATGCCATTTCTTTCCAACCATTTCAGTCGTACAGATGCTGTTAAAGTCCTTCATCCTGAAGTGTATTTTCTGCTTTTTTTAATGCTGTATGAACACTGTGGGGCTAATTTGATCAAGCCGCATTAAATCTGGATAAAGAAAGCATTTTAATATTGCACAACTATTGATTGTTAGTTGATCCGGATGAGATGTGAATCTCGGCGGGTTTTTGTACAATAAGTGTCTGAGCTTTAACGCAAAACGCGGTTTGACTGAATTTAGCCCCTGATAGTAACAGAAAACACGTGTACTCACTCAAAATGTTTGTCTGTGTTCATACTTGGTGTGTATATAAGTGCAATAATATGCATAATGTGTTTATGAATACCGTATATTACCTTCAAGTCTTAATTATTAGCTGTCAGGTAAACAACACAAAGAACGCTTTCAATACAACCTGAGTTACAGCCATTTGCTTAGTGTTGAGTGTGGAGATGGAAAGATTGATCTGTGTTCTGTCATTCAGATCCAAAGCTACATCTATCCAAACACATCCAGTACGAGGAACCAATCTGTTCAATAATTGTTGAAAGCTCATTCATTATATTAAGTGGCAAAGACTGTAAACAACATGTTGACGTGAATACGAAATCAACTCATTTAAAAGACGTCAGATTCTCATATCTACAAAAACATTTATTTATTCGCTTGATGTATACAAGGTTCACCCAAAAATACAAATTCTGCGTTCTTGTTTTCACCCTCGTGTACGGAACTCTTTTTTCCCCTGTGGAACACAAAAGAAGATATTTTGAGAAATGTTTCAGTGGTTTCGTGTCCATACAATGGAAGTTAATGCAGTGCTGTTCAGTGCAACGTTCTTCAAAATATCTTCTTTTGTGTCCTGCAGATGAAAGGAAAGCACACAGGGTTCAGGTTTGGATGACATGAGAAGGAATAAATGATGAACGGACTTTCATTTTGGGGTGAACTAGGTGGTACAATTCAATGTGGAGCAGATCTTCTAGAAGAATGGGAGCATCACTTGTTTTTTCATTGGAGTGCCTGTAACTTCCTTTTGTCTTGCATGAATCTGCTGACCGCACAACACACGGTGACCCACAAACATACAGTACGTAGACGCAACAAAATACAAATGAATTCGTGTTGTTGGATTAGATGATAAACATCAAACTGAGTGGCACAAGTACCGTTCAAGCGAAACCTTTATTAGATATGTGAAAGGTTTAAACTCACGAGTAGTTGCTCACGCTCTGGTTATGTGTTGGTGGAATCTTTTTAATGCATCCGCTCAAAATCACCTCCACCCATTGGTTAAAGACACAGTTCATCCAAAAATAAAAATTCTGTCATCATTTCCTCACCCTCAAGCTGTTACAAACCTGTAGAAATGTCTTTGTTCAGATAAAAACAGAGAAAGATATTTGGAAGAATGACACCACAGTTCTTGGCCCCCATTGACTCCCATAGAAGGAAAAATTGCTTTATAAATGTCTTTGAACACAAAAGAAGATATTTGGAAGAATGTAGGAAGCACGTTACCGTTGTCATTTTTTTTGTGGTCAAGAACTGTTGGGTCACAAGCATTCTTCCAAATATCTTTCTCTATATTTATATATATTCTGTAAATATTTATTTTTTGGTGAACTGTCGCTTTAAAGTGAAATATAGTTGAGAAATGTAGATATGAATGAAGAATGCAGTTTGGTTTGATGTTTTCTTATCTAATGCGATGATGTTGAAACACGTGACTCGTGTCTGAATCTCTGCTTCTCTTCACTACACTGCATTATATTTAAAGCCTAGTACAAAACATTTATCTTCCATTAACTTGATCTGCATCACTGTATTATTCTATTGTTTTATATAAACTACAGTGGAATTTCTAGTACAGGTACCACAATTTTAAACCAGAGTTACATGTAAATGATCCCCTATAATAAACAATATATTTAACCATCTCTTAACACGTGTCCATGTCTGCTTGTGTCCATGAGTCTGTGTGTGATGTGAAATGACCCAAGAAAGATTTTTAATATGGTTTATTTTCAGATAGTGTTCAACCAGACATAGTCCAAATCCCAAAAAACAAACAGATAAATATTCAAACAAATGAAATATGTTTATAGCACCTGGCACAGTCTAACCCCGGACTGTTCAAACATTAAGATAACAGAGTTTTGTTCACCTCTACCTCCAGAATGTTTACTGCTAACCTATGATAGCGTGCAGATAAATCCTGATCTCGATCGGTCACCTTCCCTCCGGTTTCATCACATCACACCCATACAAATAAATACTGTACACATACATATATGGGTCTTCAGGTACATTAGGAGGTATTTCGGTCTGGCTATGATGATGATGATGATGATGATGTGTCATCCTTGTTCACTTAATAATAATCTGCGCTCAAGTGATGGAAATACTCAAGTTTAGCGTTCACTCTGTAATAACAAAGCACACTATAAAGGGATCCATGCACCATATAAGATAAAGACTCATGATGTTGAGATTACACCTCATTAAAACATGATATTTATTCTAGATAGCAAGTGATTTAAGGTTGAAGTGTAAGCACCACACAGGAAATGAAGCCCACAGACGTGTACATTCCTGCTGAACTGATGACTTCTGGGATCCAGAATGAAAGCTCATCTGTTACTCAATTAATATTTCATTCATGTGGGAGGAACTGAGACCCGCGGGACTGAACAACCAGACATAAAACAATGAAGGCTTTGAAACAGATTTTTTGGGCCCTTTAGAATCTTTAATCTTAAACACTGATTGTTATGAACTTGAGTGAGTTTTGTGGTTAAATGATGTGGAAGAAGCTGAACAGGTACAAAGGGTCAAATCAATATTTGATCTGTTCTGAATGAAGCGCCGCAACTCAATCTCGGGTTTAAACACTTTTGTGATTCTCGTGTGAACTCGAGCTCGTCTTCTTTTGTAAAATCAAATGATCTTTATAGCATTTTTACTCATAACAAAACCCATTACGGCAGTAATATGATCATCTGATCAGTCTAAATGGTTATTATGGTTTTATTATTTAGAGCACAAAACTGATATTCAGTCTCAAGCGAAGGTAAAACTAGTCTGCATGTTTACTGGTGTTTTTATTCATTTGCTATATTTTAAAAACTGTGTCCTCCCTTGAAAACACCATTTTTTGCCTTTCTTAAAACTTGAGCACTTTTGTGTTAAATGTACATTTTTGATCCTGGTAATGTCTCATCACTGAGATCTTATGCAAATGACTCATGAACTTCTACTGAAATAGTTTTTAATTCGTCAAAAAAGTGTATTCTCTTACTGTGATATATTAAATCTTCTCAATTAAAAAGCTTTCATTTCATGAATAATGTTTTCTGATTTTACATTCACTGTCTGTGTGTGCTGTAAAGCCGTTTAATTGATAACACTATGATGTATAGATGCGTCGATATCTCCTCAAAACAAAGGCAGCGCTTGACAATATAACAAATACTGCCTGTTAAACCATCCGGTCTATTAAATCACAGAAGCAAGTTTTGTTACTCGCTTCTAAATCCTACGAAACAAACTCGGCATGAAAGAAATGAAACGGAAATAAATACTGTAAAAACAATGTACACTTGTGATTAAACTCTGTCAGCGTGACAACATGACGCAAATAAACACTTACATCATACACAGCAGTCTTACACTTAAATATATTTGATGTGAAGAGGGCGGGGCGGTGGCAGACGTACTCCATCAGTGTCCTGTAGTGTCCGCTGCAGGTCCTCTGTCCGGGACGAACGGAGAAAGGAGTCTCTTCTGAAGGGCTGTTTGATGTGCAGACGCGATCAGAAGATAGCAAACCAAAGTAAGGCCACGACATACCTCCCACAAACACTGTGACAGATGAGAAAATACATTAAAAGCAATAACAACAAAATATCTAAAGTGGCAGGCAATCTTTTATGAGTCAAATCTCTCAACTCTGAACACGAGGGCGCTCATTTATCCCCGTTCCCTCCTGTGACATCAACAATCTATTTCTCTCTTCATTTTTCTCTTTCTAATGGCATGTTTTGGGCATCTGCTACAGTCTCCTATTTAATTCCACACACCTGCTGTTTGCTAATTGTGCCAAAGCCACATTGTGAAAAGGGGCCACGTTCTCTATCGAATGACAAATCTATGAGATGAGCCAACGGTCCGGCTCATCTGGAGCAGAACTGGTCTAATCCGGATCTGTGATGTGGTGTTTAACTCACAGTGCAGGTTAAAGGCACTTCAGCTGCTCCCTCTGCTGGTCTGATCCGGCACAGGACTGCTGCTGCTGTTGTTGATCTCTTCTTCATCCGCCTCTTCCTCTTCAGCCCAGCCGCCCAAACGGCCAGAAGAGGGCGTCACCAGGCCGTCTGTCTGTGTGGACACGATCTGAGGATCTGAAGATAAAAAACAAACGAGGGATGAGTGTTAAACCTTCAGGTATGTCAATTAAAATCATTGTAGTGACTGGATCAGTGTGAGAAAAGCCATTCAACCTCTCATTCCCTTTTGTGTCGGTCTCAAGATAACATGTTCAAAGAACAAAGCAAACCTGGCTCCATAGGGTCTGGTTTTGCATTTTGAACTCGCACCGATAGTGTGATAACCATTTGGTTCCTCTGTAGGACATTTACGACTCCTTAGCTTCAAAGCCTTGGTGATGATTATCTGTATCATCTCTAAGGCAACATCTGAGGCTAACCAGAGAAACTTCTCTGACAATAGGAACATATGTGCTTAAACTGTCCTTTTTGTATAAATGTAACTAAATGTCTGGTTATATGTTGGCAATCATGCCATCTTAAATAGTCTGTAACTCTTAGATATTCAACTTTAATTCAGGCGTGGTTTGTATTAATACATCCGAAAGAATCATAACTTGATACGCTTCAAACCTGTCCATTTTTGATATCCAAATGTTTCTCTTTACAATTCCTCATTGTTGATACATATTGTGTGACCATAGAACACATTACAATCATTATGTTATAATTTGGATTTGTATCTTGTAAAGTTACCTACAGGTCATAAGATGGAAATTAGCTGTTGAGTGAACAAAGAATCTCTTTCCCCACTCAATTTTGATTGGCCGACTCAAACTCTGAGGGCATGCCCTTCATGAAGTTAAATGTCGACCAGGACACAGTTTCTTCTCCTTTTCTCCTTGGCTCTTCTCCTTGGGTCTTCTCCTTGGCTCTTCCTGAATCGTTGGACCTTGCCTCTCACCTCCCCCTTCCGGGGGGGTGAGGTAATTCTTCCCTAACTGGAGAAGGAACAATGGACTCTGCTGCCACGCACACCTCGACGAGCCATGCGGCCGGTCATGAGGGCCGAGGCCCGCAACTTTCAACAAGGACGCAACTTCCAGAGGCCCGCAACTTTCAACGAGGCCCGCAACTTTCAGCAGGACCGCATTCTGAAATCATCTGAACATTTCCATCACTCCAAGCGCATACGAGTACATCCAGCACAGAGCTTTGCAAGTATTCCGTTTCTATAGAATAGTTGCGTTAAGTCTGTGCCTCTTTGTTAAAGATGATTTTAATGATGTTCAGAAATCGTTGCCATGCTCTCTCTCTCTCTCTCTCTCTCTCTCTCTCTCTCTCTCTCTCTCTCTCTGCGCTTCCTAGCGCAATTGTGTTTTATGTTTTGTTTGTTCTCATTTTTGTTTACCATGTAGAGTAGAGTTTAATAAAAACCCATAAAGGCATTTGTGATGGGTTCTCTTTGTTCACGCTCACAAACTTGGTCACTTAAACTGTGTTTCGATCTATGCTACCTCTGCTCTTAATTCTGTTTGGTAAAGTCACGTTACTTATAGTCATGAGATAACGTTAGTGTATAAAATCATTGATGTATTTGCTGGACTAATACATATGGGATTTGTATCACTATACTGCTAATCAGAATTGTAAATATGTATGTATAATGACGATTATTATACATATTTGCCTTTGAGCTAAACTAATTCCTTGACTGAAATTGATGTTTTAAATAACTCATTTCATATATGTTTGATCTTGATAGATCTGGTGGAGAATCATTTGGTGAGTTAAACTCATCCTTATTTTAACATGCAGCTAAAATCACTACATCATATTATTTAGAATAATAATGAATATAAATACATTAAAAGTGTATTAAAATTAAAAAAGTTATATTTACTTCAATTACATTCATTTTGTATAGAATTAATTTTATAAATTAAAAATCAATAGTTGTTTTTAAATCTTGGTGTTATTGCCAGATATTTGACTATCGGGGTAATAATAATAATAAATACCTTCAGTAAAATGTATACAAATGAAAAAATCACTATAATTTATGTAAGATTTATACAGGGTAATAATAATAATAAATATAAATACATAAAAAAAGTATAAAATCTAAAATAATTGCTAATATTTACATTTCTTTAAGTTATATTTATATAAATGACATTTATTTTATATAACACTTACTTTACTTAAAGATAAATTTAGTTGTTTTTAAATCTTTATTCATTTTTTTGTCCAAAAGACAAGCATAGATTAAAAGCACCTTATTTTGAACCATAATCAAGATTGTTCAGAAACGAAACACAATATTTCCCATATGACTCTTATTTTGTAATCTGATCATTTAGTGCATTTGGCTACAAAAACGAATCAAAGAGAATAAAAAACACTGACCCTGTGCTCATAGATCTCATTTAAGATCATGATTTCTATCAAAATAATAAAAGACTCCAGAGTCTAAACCTTGCAGATCTTGATGAAGTTCTTAATGTAAGCGCTCTATCCTGTAAGGCTGATGAAATGTGATCAGACAGATTTGTCCAGCCTGTGGTTCAGAGAATGCTCGAGCCATTTCAGCATGTTATATGTGCTCATAAACAGTCCATGTGATTCCAACACAATTCTAGAGTAACTACACATATAGAGACATTATAACACCATGTGTTAATGCTCACCGCTGTTGGCACTCATGTCCCTCATTGGCACGGAGGTGTGTGACTGTCCAGGTGCATGCTGGGACTTCTGTTGATGTACCTACAGAAGATTTAACAGTTACAGCCTTCTGGAATCTGTGTGGTGGTCTCAGGGTGGAAGTGACCTCACTCACCTCATGCATGTATATAGCGTGAAGACTCATCTCCGCTGATGCGAACTCAGACGCCAGTGCTGAATAAGACTGACTGAGGATCATGGAGTCACTTGCAGACATGCTGATGATCAGAAAGGTCACACAGTTACAAACAATATACCAGATCTGATCTCAACCATTTCATGAAAGACATTGCTTGTAAGAGACCTGTCGCCCAGCGTGTGGTCGCTGCTGTACACGGGGCTGTCATGAGTGTGTCTGAGAGCGTGCGGGCGCGAGCGGTGTCCGGCGTGAGGCTGCTGAGATGAAGACAGAGACGCCAGGACGCTGGCCGCAGCCGACGCCGCGCTGTTCTGAGGGATAAAGCGGCGATTCCACCCGGGCACACATGACGCGGAGAGGACGGGGTGAGCCAACACGCTGGCCAACAGATTGTCAGGCTGGAGGAAGAGAAGGAATACAATTGAATATTGTGTCTGCGTACAGAAGCAGATGGTGGGAGAGAGAAAGCTCAGGTGCTGCGTGCAGTATTACAATCTGTGAAACAGCCAATCTCTGTAGGTGTCGGGAAACTTTAATGAAATGTCAATATTCTCTGTCCTCAGGCTGGTTTTAATACACAGAATGCCACAGGAATGCCTTTTTATTTTCCAGATTCACTGAAGCGTTTCTAAGAATGTTCCACTCAATAAACAAACTCAAGAGTTATGTGGCACAGGTGAAACCACTGAGACACTGATCTGATTTCCTTCTTGGAGTTTCACCATTTTGGATCCCATGTCATTTACACGCTTACTTGTAAAAAAAAACTGGACATCAAATGTGAATCTGAAATATTTGATGAGCTCATTTTTACTGAATGCAGACCTTCTGTGAGGACAAGCCGTTTAGTTTTGAGTTTTGAGGTAAGAAACCACGTTCAAATATCACAGAGAGGCAATTTTGTTGAATCATTTGTAAATACTACGTCACATATGTTATTAAAAGACGTTTTTATATTTCATTTGTCTAAAAAACCTGTCACATGATTTACTGCATCCGGGTTGCCGTGTGTTATTAGTTTTGAGAGGTTGTTATCTGGGCATAATGAACCTGCAAATGTCGCGACTGGCCAATCAGAATCAAGCATTCCAACCAGCCGTGGAATAAAAGAAGATCACACAACAGGATTGTAATTTAAATATAAAACAGATCCTGAGCCGTTTAAAGGGAAACTTCACTCAAAAATAGTTTACTCGCCTTGTTCCAGATGTGTTTAAATGTGTTTGTTCTGATGAACACAGAGAAAGATATTTGGAAGAATGCTCAACACCAGACAGATCTCGGCCTCCATTCACACCCATAGTAGGAAACATAACAATGGCAGTCAAAAGTGTTCCAGAACTGTCCTTCATTCTTCTGAATTTCTTCTCTGGTATTTAACAGAAAGTCATTTAAAATCAGTTTTAGTGGCCGAGAACTGTTTGTTTCCACCAGAATGTTTCCTGTGCTCATCAGAACAGAGACATGTACACAGGTGAGGAACAGCTGGAGGGTCTGTTTAAGCGTGACTTACGCCGGTGGCGGACTGGTTAGATAGCAGTGATGTGCAGAGAGGAGCTTCAGACAGAAGCAGGTGTGGAGACGGTCCCGTCTGAGCGTCGTGCTGAACCTTCTCTTTCAGATGGCTGATGAACACCGAGCTCTCCTGCGGCGGCTGCCAGCGAGGGTTTTTAATGGTGAAGTGCATCAGAGAGAGTTCAGTCTTGCCGTTCTCAGCCTGCTGGTACACAGACGCCTCCGTCTGACCTTCAGACATCCACTGAGTGACACGAAGAAAACACAAATGACCTCCTTGGTTAAGATACTAAAACAAACAAATCCATCTTTATGCTTTAAGAGAAATCCGCCATCGCATGAAGCTGGAATAGAAGATTTGAGCAACAACACCAATGAAGCTTTTCTCCAGCTGGCATGATCACACATTCTATTTCTTTACACATTCATCGCCCGAGCCGATACCTGGGGGTTGCCGTGACGCCTGATGTCCATTTGTGCGAAGGAGCATATGTCTCCCACCCCCGCCACGTCTACGGTGAAGTTGCGGAAGAAGTCGATGATCTCCAGAGACTTGCTCCGCAGGGGGAAGATGAGGATGAAGGGGGTTATTATGGGACTGAGGAGCTCCTCCAGGATGAAGACCTACAGGACAGGCGACACAAACAAAACACCTTGTTATATTCTGATATATACTTTTGCGCCGTTGTCAGAGACGACACTTAATGCCACTAGGTGTCAGTGTCCACTGGTGTGTTGCTTGTGTAGCTGAAGAAGAGGAAACGAGTGCTTGTGTTGGCTGTCTGAGAAGCATTTAGCAGTAGCAGGTTTCCATTATCCTTCAACAAGTGCATATTGAAGTACAGCCAATGGAAACACCTCAATTTCACAAAAACTCCCATCTATCATAAAAAAGTTCTCACGATCGTATGAGCTGTTTCTTAAGGCAAGACAAAAAAGGCATATTTCACAAAACTGCAATGGAAATACTTTTTGTGGTATTTATAAGTCACATGGCGTATAAAGTCAATTGACTATTCCTAATATGTTTTGGCAGAACATGTATAAAGTAATATGTTGGTTTGGAACCTGACAGAAAACCTACAAAGAAGCAGTTTGGTCAGAATCACCAGAAGATACAAAACACACATTAATCACAGAACATCTTTTAATGGAAACACTGTCATTCCGCCATATTATTTTATTCAACATTTAGAAAACATCACTTCAGTTTTGCTCGAATGTGTCATGGAAACCTGCCTAGTGAAAGCAGCGAGTGAACAGTCACTATTGCAACTCCAGCTGTTAAATACAGAACATACGTGATTTTTTTGAATATTTCAATCAGAAACGCGTGTAAGTAACCTATCACAGAGTTTTATGATCTGAAGGGAGGGGTTCAAGTTGACCAATCACAGCGCTTGTGGTCTTTTACATTTTTGTAAGGGTAATGTAGTAATGTAGGGTAAGCGTCTCTGAAGAAAGAAAGAAGAAAAAGTCTTTGAGAAGGTGTGCGTGTGTGAAGCGAGCACCTGGAGAACAGATGCATTAAATGAAGGGAGAAATCACCATGATGAGTGAAAACAGGTGTGCAGACGTGAAGTGTTTCAACAGAGCAGGTGTGCAGAACAAGTCCTGAAAAACAGGTGCATTTCACATCTCAAATGACGACATACTTACCTTTTGGCCTGAAAGAAATTCTTCAATTATTCACTCTCATGTCATTGAAAACCTGTCATTCTGACTTTCTTTCTTCTGCAGAACACTACATCATGAAGACCGTTTGTCACCACACAACAGTGTGACCATTTGAGACCAATATCTTCTTTCGTGTTCCACAAAAGGAAAAGTCGTATACATGAGGGTGAATAAATGAAGGCAGAAAGTTTATTTTTGGGTGAGCTGTCCCTTTAAGACACAGACATGTGCTTTATTGTCATGTTCGATCAGTCCAATCACAGCAATTCTCACCGCTTTGTACTGGAAGAGCTGTGCCATCTCGTCACGGGTTTCGCTCTTGTTGGCGTGACCCTTCCAGTGGTCGGGCATGTAGTGGATGTGTGCCAGAACACACTGCAGCAGCTGCTCGGGACACCACACCATATGGTCATCAGGAATAAATGACCTGAGAGAAGGTGAGATGATAAATCAAGCTCAGGTCGGCCTAACAGGTGCTGAGAGCGTGTTTAGTGAATGTTGTGTCAAAACTAAAAGGTTTGCAGGTAGCAAGGTAGGCGGCACACATCCAATAGCACTTATTATATTGACCCGGGGCAGCTGGGAAGAGTTTAAAACCAGCTGATTTATAAACACATGTGGAATCCTGTCTGTATCAGAGTAAGCTTTGTTTTTTGTTATTTTAGTTCAATCTCATTTTATTTATTTATATTATAGCGCAATATAACTTTGATTTGATTTTCGTTATTGCTAAAGCAACATTTTCAATTAGAATATATTGTATTTTAATTGGATTTACAAAATTGTATTATTTTTATATATCAGGCCTGGACCTTAACGCTTGTACGGGACAAGTGAATGTTTTTATGATTTTAATGAGCAAGTGAGAGAGAATTTGACCGGCTCGACCGGAAGCTCAAAATGATACGGCCCTTTTTTACTCATCTGTGTGTAACATTCATGTCTTCTGTCAGTTATCTGCATGTTCATGATGAACTGCACTTGTATATATTTAATGATCACAACAGAACTTTTATTCTTGTGCTTCTACTGTTTGGGCTGAGCTACCAAACCTTAAACCTCTGTAGCACCGCTGCTATGTGCAGTAAAGGTTCACATATACAGCCCTTTAATACAAGGACAAGTTATATTTGTACACGGTCGAGTGAATGACAAATTCTCTCTTTGTGTGAAAGTAATCTTAGTTTACTAAAATTAAATCTTTAAAAAACATGAAATCAAACAAAATATTGACCTAAAAAGGAATTATCTTCTAAAGAATAAATTCTAAATGAATAATTTTGAAATTTTGCCTCAAAAAAATAAAATAGAAATGAAATAATATTATATCAACATAAAAATTCAACAAATAAATAATAAAATGACAAAAGCATATACCAATATTGCTAACACTGTAACTAAAATGAACCTAATAAACAAAAGATCTCAAATAAAAGCTAATTTAAAATTTAAATAAAACTTCAAAGATATAAATAATAACTCTGGGGTTTATCTTTCTTAGTTTAAATTGATTCAATTCAATGCCTTTGACACACCTTATATTCATTTGCATAGAGAAGGGTCAATTAAACCTTAAATTCTATAATTCTATAACAAGTTCTACGTGCAATAATTTATTTTAATGAAAATCTTTAATGTTTCTGAAATAAAGCTTTTATATGAATTTCATCTAATTATTTAAATGCTATGGTTTTGAGAAGCTGGTATTGTATCTCGGGAGGCACGTGTCTGGTCCAAACCTGGTCTATATTTGGTAACAATTGAACAATTACTTTTATATTTCATTGATATTAATATTCATTTACATTTTACGTTTTAAATGAAACTAAAACTCCTCAACAGTTATAAGTTTGGGCCTCATAAACCTTTATGTTGATGTCAGTCTCCTGAGAGCATCAACAGTAACACTTCTTTCTTTCATTCACCTGTGCTAGTAAGTGTTGTTAAACGGTCGTGTCCATACCTGGTGATGGTGATGACCACTCCCAGTATAGTGATGGCCGTAAGTATGTGTTGCACAGTCAGCACGTCCTCATCATAGACCGTCAGGGCGATGAGCACAGCCAGAACCGAACCAGAAAAGAAAGCCACATTCTTCGCCAGAACGGCTAGCAAAGGAGAAACAAAGGCGTTCATGTACTTAGCGGCCGGTTTGTAGCCGCGACCCATCCTGCCCTGCAGCTCGTGATCCAGCTCGTTGAAGTGTCTCAGGTACAGACGGCCAAACAGAGACCACCGCCGCGCCCCCAAACTGCCCGGTTCCCGTTTGATGACTTCGGCGTAGCTGAAAAAGGCGTACAACACCTGCCACACCAGCACGAACGGGCACAGCAGAAGATTGACAAGACCGGTGAACAGGATGACACGACTGAGCTGTCTGGCCAGGTCCTGACGGTTAGCCGCACGCTTGTACTTGGGATGTAAACTCCATTTGTTTTGGAAAAGCGACAGGGGACCCCAAAATAATAGGAGCTCAAAGTTATATTTCAAGCCCTGCGTGAGGAAAATCATCTCGCCCATGAAGGGCACGTGGAGTTTGACAGGCAGCAGGGACTTGTTGATCATGGCCACGGTGTAGTTTTTAAAGCGGAGGATGCGATGGTAGATGTCCAGCTCAGAGAGTTCTCGCTTCTGGACGCACATGGGATGCTCACGCTGCAGGAGAATCAAGCGACCTTGAACTTCTTGCCATGTGAAGTTACACAGTTCATCCTGGTGTTGAAAGACAAGACCGTACATCACTTGCTTTGGTGAAATAATAATGATGCATACACAAACAACAAAGCAAATGGATTTTAAATATGAAGTGTGTGTCATGTCCTGTGACCGGGCAGACTTTACCATTTGTATTCTCAGCGCTTTGATGTAAAACTGGCGGATCTCCCAGTAGCTGAGGACATTCCAGATCACCTTCGCTAGCCGATAGATCCAAAAAATGGATGCCATTATCAGGAGAAAGATGATCCAGCTGTTGCCTTGAATCCTGATTGGGCGAGAATTATTTATTTGAATTATGACAGCGGGTATTTCTCAAGGTCCATCATAACAATGAAGTCATAACACATGACACTATGAGTTCACCGGCAAAGAAAATCTGTGAATCGTTTAAACCTGCCAAACCCCAAAGTGAAGTACTGAATCATTCAGATCATGGTTGAAGAAGTAAAGAGAGGAATAATATGAAGTGTTGAGGAGCCGTGGAACTACTTCTGTAAGATGATACAACAGTCATTAATGTCAGAGAGTCACCTAAAAAGATCTAGTTCCCTTTATTTATTGAATGATTCTCTGAATACTTTACTTTGATTGGTCAACAGCATCTCATGACAGGTTTAAATTTGTTACAAATGGATATTTTATTCTCTTGTGTGCCGTGTACGCGTGTGATACTGTGAGCCTCAAAATATTGAAAACATTTCAATTCATTGAACTCAAATCAAATATTGACCTAAAAATTATCGTAAAAACCCAAATGAAATGAAACATTTAAATGTTGCTTCAAAAATAAACAGTTTATATTATAATAACAAACAAAAAACTAAATAATCTTATATAGCAACAAATGTTTTTATAAAATGACAAAAGCACACACCACAACTGCAAAAGCTCATTTAAAACATGAATAAATCAAAACTATAATAACTATGATCCAGAGGATTTTTTTGATGTTTTGATGATATTTTTGATTTCAAGAAGAGGATTGTACATGATCTCTGACTTAAAGGAATAGTTCACCTTCAAAATAAAAATCCCTTTTTTCATTTACTCACCCTGTTAAAATAAAAACCTGTGATTTCTTTCTTCTGCTGAACACAAAAGAGGATATTTTGAAAAATGTCAGTAACCAAAAACGTTGGTCCCCATTGACCTGCATAAGGACAACAAAACCAAGGCCAGTCATTGTGGACCAACAGTTTTCTGTTACCGACATTTTTCAAAATATCTTCTTTTGTGTTAGTCATAGAGGTTAAAAATGACAAAAGGGTGTGAAAATAAGGGCAGAATGTTTATTTTGAAAGTGAACTATTGCTCTAATATATCTTATAGACGTAATGAATATTGATTTCTTTAAAAAGAAACTAATGATAGGATCAGAATTCAAATGTTCACTGGTCTCACTCAATTCCACGAAACACAGAGCAAACTTGGATGCAATTGATTCTTGGAGTGACATTCATATGTTTGTGAGCGTCTTAATAACAAATCAACAACATCTACACACTTCTACAGGATTCACTGCACATCACACACTTCTCTAAGAAGGCACATGAGGGTGTCCATGAACCGTAAAACACAAAAAACAAGCAAATGGAGTAAAACATCACACACTCACACAATCTATTTCAAACCTCTGAGTTTGTAACACACAAGTGTGCGGATCCGAGAAACACAATACCAGTCTGAGAGCAGAACATCCACTCATGTGTTTGTTTACGGCCTGCTGCTTATTTTGGTCTGACTGTCTGCGCGACAAACAGGAATCAGTCCAGAAGTGAACTCTGCTCACATGAACATCACAGGAACTCTGAATGATTCTCAGAGACAGAATTCACCCTTAAGGCTCCGGGAAACATTTGCTTTCGGGGAACTACAGAAACCCATCTGGACAGAACATGCCTCCCTAACCTGAACAGAACACATTGATATACTCCACAGCCAACACACTGACCTCTCAGTACACTGCTCGCCGGGTAGAATAGCATCGGGAAGGGTGACCTTATTCCTGTCCAGGGGTCCGGGGGTCTGGCCCGTGTGGTTGACCGCTCGGTTAGCAAAGAGAACATCGTATTCCACACAGTTGAAGAGGAAGGTTGTAAACGTGACCACGAACAGGAACTGCCTGTATATGGAACGCAAAGGAAATAAGTTGAGTTCTGGAGGGCTGTGGTATGTAAAGCAGCTCTGACAGAAAGAAGAAAGTGACTTACACAAGCTCAAAGATTTCTGATAACACCATACAGGCAAATCCATTCTTCTGATGGAAATGGTAGATGTGACATTAGTTAAAGACTCAAGTGCAGCATTTGTGTATAAAAGCAGAGCGTGACATTATAGTGTAAAGTCTTGTTACGAACAGACATGAGTGTGTTCTCATGAAAAATACTGTGTCTATACGCCAAATAAAGAGAGAATAAGAGCAGAACAGTTGTGGTAATTTAATAGACCAATGATTTCTGTGGAAAATGAAACGCATATAAATGAAAGTGCACTAAAGGATATTCTTGTGAAGAAATTGTCAAGGTTCTTGATATGATGCCATGGATCTGCAATGTGAAGAAGACAATAAGTAACCGCTCATGCAGACACACAGGAGAGTAAAAACACAAGTAAAAGTAAAGAAAAGGGATCAATATTTACCTCCTCTGCTCTCTGGCACATGGATGAGTAAATCTTCCTCTCCTGGTGGTGTGTCTTCATCATAGTCTTCTATTCGCTGATACTCCTGATGTGTTTCAAAACCAGCCATCATGTTTCACATTCTACCTCTCTATGATGTTCACCATAGGTCCTGCACAGCAAATACAGCAGGACATTACAGAACAACACATGTGACGACATATAAACACGCTGCATGTGTGATGGTAAAGGACGAATGAAAAGACCTTTATAGAAATACACACACGATTGTTGCTGCCTGTGATTTTTTTGTATGTTGAAATCACCATCACATGGTCAGTTTAGACATTTAAGGGCAGATTGCATCATCACACACTTACAATAACATGTAGACATTACTGTTCAAGATGAAGTGTGTTATCAATGACACATCGTGCATTTAATGACATTTACAGATCGGTGTCTTAACAGCGGCGTGTTCACACTACATCAGCTGCACACATAAAGCTCATCCAGACAAAAACACTAAATGTCTTTCTATACGAGTTGAGCTTGAAAACGTTTGTATTACCTGAGAAACAAGAACAATTGAAGTATTTCAACACGCGACATGTATTCTTACCGTCCGAGCGATGATGATCTTCGGCTGTATTCTTAACAACAAAAACACAGAAATGACAACAAATGTCCCCTGACGTCACGTCGACATGCAGGAGTACGACTTCCGGTGGGACTTTTAATTTTGTTCATATGTTCCAGATATATCTCTTTACGAATAATCACATTTATTCTTACCAGTAATGTTAGCATATCGTATAGTAATATAATTATTATTCATCATATTATTATAAACGCGGTTCTTATTGAATTAATGAAATTAGTTTTACAAAAGAATCCCGAAATGTGCCATTTTCGACAATTCAAATAAATGAAATATAAATATGTTGGTAATAAAATAAATGATACAATAAAACAAACACGTTAAATAAGATACGTGGGCTATAAAGACGTTTATTCCACGAAGGTCCTTCCACGCGGCATTTTGTTTTTCTATTACTGAAGGCTACGATTTTGTACATTAAAGTATATTGCTTGAATTGAGATTGCTGTTGAGACATACAATCAGAAATCCAATTTTATGAAAAATGATTTTAAAACATATTCAAAATAAAAATACTGTCTTTAAATAAATGATTTATTCACTATAAATATTTGAATTATCTTGTATATTTGAAATAGATGCACTGTGTAAATGACTGTTAAGTATTAGGTGATGTGTGTCTCCGTGTACTGTAGGGGGCGGTCACGTGTTGTTGACGGTCCTCTCGCGTGTTCAAAGAAGAACCAGACGCATGCTGGGATTGTTTAAACATGGCGGCATACATGTTAATCCTTCAGTAATTTAGTTTCAGGAATAAATCGTAATATCTTTGTCCTGCTGTCGTTTACAAACACTACAACATTATGTTTCATTTTGCTCGTTGCAGTCGACTGACACGCAACACTGTCACGACAGACAGATATTTGTGTTCCCTAAAAATAAGAGATGTTTTCATCCACTGCAAGCGGTACATCTAATATTTCATTTTTATTATAATATGGTTGCAAAGTAACTGTCGAAATAACATCATAGGTGTTAAAGTGTCTCTGAAATGAAGTCCTGTTGAGACGATTCCGTCCTTTTAATGCACAAACGCATTTGGCTTATATGTTGTGTAATCCTGTAGATTTATTTCACAATAATGTCTGAAACTTTAACTGTTTATATCAAATGAGCATGACTTTAAATAGGATCAATGCATCCACCAAATGTGTAAATGTACCTGAGACAGCACTGTGTCATGATACCAGCACAGTACTTCTGTAATATACTTTTCTATAATGTGTCTTTTGTATTTCAGACGTGTTCAGCACACAGTACAGTGGAGCAGTTCTCAAAACACAGCCACACATTTCACCGTCATATGGAGACAAGCCCAGAAAGTTCTGCGCCTAGCATCCAGACAGCAGCTCAGACAGTCAAACATCTCTCTGAAATTGATATTAGCACCAGCGCTCTAACTGTGACAGCACGCCTGTTCAGCAGTGGAGCTCACTGTCATGTAGATGTGAATAATAAACATACCATCGAAGTGAAAGAGAAGACTCCTGAGTTCAGCTGGAGGTTCTTTGGGTGTGTGTTCGGCGGAACTTCTTGCTTTGATTGGAGCGTATTGTAAGGCAAAAGATATATTAGTTGTGTT
>CM017914.1:20967701-21007199 GCA_008369825.1 Triplophysa tibetana | reverse complement strand
TGTCTTGTCGAAAGAGAAAACAATAAACAAATTGTTATCTATCAAATTTAAATGTTTGTGAAGTTGTTACATTTGAGTCACCAAATTGCTGTGCATTTTCAAAGCTCAGCCAGAAGATGGAAGCAGTGTGTTCAGTGGATTTCAATCTTTTGGCTTCAACCAAACCAAATTGCACAGAAGAAAGATTGTTATCTACAACCCTTTCGAACGAAACACTCCCAAACTCATGTTGGTTTGCTGCTGGAACGCCTGAAAAACATACAGAGGATTGTGCCACACTGTGTACTTTTTTAGAAAAGCCACATAAAAATGACTAGTTGTCTCTGCATTTTAAGGTAATAAAGATTTTCAACACAGTCAAAAATATAATATTTTAATGACAAACAATGCAGCATGTTTACACAGCCAAAGCATAAACATAACACATACACTTGTACGCTTGCATTCGTCTGTGGTTTGCATGTCAAAGAAAGTGTTGAAAGCCAACAAATCTCTTTTATGAACAATTACACAAACTACTTACAAAACAACATGTGTACAAGACCACATCGGTCAGACCTCAAGACCTTAAACATCATATACTTAATATATAACTGCACACAGAATAAAGTCTAGCAGGATGTGTGTAAAACATTTGTAAATTATGTTAAAATTTGGTAAAGAACATGATAAAACATAAACCAGAAATGGGGCATTTTTTTAAATGATTTCTTATTATATCTCACATGCTAATCTTGTTAATTAATTCACTGTTTCTAAATATTTATGCTGAATTAATTTAATAAATAAAAGTCATAATTGTTTGAATTCACAAATATCTTCTTTATTTTTTACTTTATTTAATTGACTCATTATATAAAAAAATTATTGCCCTTTTAAGGTAAAAAAACATACTATTCAAGTGTCCAAGTAAGTTGACTCGTTTCTCAATGTCGACAGATACATAGGCCTACCTAAAAGTACACTTTTATAAAGTAGGCTATTTTGACCTAAAAATCTAAAGACATGTGTTACCAATAAATGTACAAGTACGTAGCCACTACAAAAAATATACTTGCATTGAAATTTACCTAACACATACATAACCGTACTTATTTTTTATGGTATATCTCCAGCCAGATCGTGAGCAACCCTTCCTGTTTTGGTTGTATCCATTCTGCCACAATCATTAGTGTGTGAACAATTTACTCACTGAGTTTGTGTAGCCTACAAGACTCACATTATGTGAAGAACATGAACTTACACCTAGTTCACTTTGACCCTTCATCTACAACACAAACAGTCAGAGGATGCTGAGGCTTCATGCACAAACTGTTAGTCTCTTAAACTGCTCTTACAGACCACGATGTACACTATGAAGGGAATGAGGATGATGGGCAACAGGGTGCAGCGAGCACCACTTCGGCCGGAGCGTCTGGTAACTCATCTTCATCATTGCACGAGTGAAAGTATTGCTGATGTGTCGCCAAAAACAGCCCCTCCACCACACGATTGGGGTAAAAACAAAGGGCGAACATGGACATCGTCTCCAAACAGTCGGTTAACTCGTGGTAACTTCTGGACAAGAGAAAAACAATACGTGATTATTTCAATAAAAACAGAAAGGCGGAAACATCATTATTTCAAAATATGATCGTGAAGCTCCTCCTCTGCCTCTTTTTATTTAATTATTTTAAATATATTTTAATTTATTCTTGGGTGTGTTTTCAACCTCCACGGATTTTTGTTGACGGATCGGATCATTTTGAGAATAATGGCTTGAATACACTACACGACTTTTTAAATCTGAACAGATTTATTTTAATCTAGACATCACACACTTGGAGACTTTTTGAAACTTTCAGTCGCTACACAAACACACTAACTGATCAAATCGGCAGACTGGCACAGACTTTCTGGAACAATGACAGACTGAAAATCTGAGCAAAAGTCCAGTTGTGCATTTTAGCCTTAATGTAAATGCTAATCCGAAGATATCAACAGATTAATTTAACAGAGAATATTGTTTCTAAACAGTTTAAATCTTGTATAATTATTAATGTATTATTCAAAAAAAGGTGTTATGGGCTGTTGATCATCTATTACGTGTCTGTTCTCAGATGTGTTACTAAATTGGCATCAACATTGCTGTAATGCGCGTTCGCGTAAATCACGTCATTCGCGCTTTGACTCTTCACAACTTTAGGCTACTTTAACTTTACACAGCGGTTTAAATTAAGATATGCGCGAGAATGCGCTTTCATGTGTTAATCGTCAAGATACTGGAGAGAGAACGCGTGCACGTCAAACTTTACTGATAAATAAAGGTACAATTAATCCGTGGTTCACATGCATTCCGAACCAGCACGATCCGTTTCACCAGTAGTAGGCTACACATAGTATGACGTTTGTTCACATTTCTAGTAAACGATATCAACATTACAAAACACTAAAAAAACAAATTTGCTTAATGTGCTGTATGCATATAACAAGTTTATTTTTCAAATGTTCTAATTCTATGCGTAACCGACATATAGAAATGATCAAAAGTTGTTTTGCAAAACAATCAAAGGTTTATAGCAACCACAGATACACAAAAGGGAATTTTGCACAAAATAATCTATGCCCTCACTGATGTGATGACATGTTTATTTTGCACGGGCTGTTTGTTCTGTTTATCAGGAAATTACGGCCATCATTTAAACTGCGAAGAGTGAGGCAAATATAAATCTATTCAAGGTCACACGATACGCAAAACCAAAAAACATTTTGATGTGGTGAATAAAGTCTCTCGGTTTAGGAGAACATTTTGACAAACAGCATATAAAAGTGACCTTGCTTCTAAGGAAGGCATCCACAAATTTGTCCAATTTCATACTTTTAAAGTTCACAAATGGCACAATGAACACTCTTGTAGAAGATGTTAATATCTAGCAATATGACTGTAGATATGAGAGCGCTGTAAAATTTCTCATTTCTACTCAGCAGTTTCATATGCTCCCACTGAAAGAGGTTTAATTCATATATTTGTCATATCATTATTTATATTTTTACAAAAATGTCACTGCAGAAAGGCACAATATAGTAGTACACACATTAAACCTTCTTGCAATTACTGCCACCAAGACACACTACGAATTTTACACCCGGTTATCTGAAAGTAGATTTCAGTTTACAGTAACTGCATTAGGCAAATATTTCTGGTACCATATTTTTGAATCCACTGCAATAAGTAAGACTAACAAGCACACAGCAGGTGTTAAGGTAAACAGTAGGTGGTTTGTGAATGAAAGTGTTTTTTGAACAGTTTTTTGGTGACATAAATTTAAACCAGCACAAAGACATGAAACACAAACACAAGGGCTCTTATCGAGGGGAAATGTCTCTCACTTTCTCGCTCCCTGAAGTAGTCGGTAGCCAACGATTATTCCTTCACATCCTTCTATTGTTTTCTGTGCCCTTTTCCTGTCTGTGTACGGGTATGAAGTTAAGTAGCTTTCCTTTTCTCAGCAGAAAAATGCATAAGAAACCATTTGCAGATATTCCTAATTTAAGAAATCAAACTGATGCTTTTAGAGCCTGGCGTACGATGTAATGAACCAAACATTCACTTTTTTAAAGATCTATTGTAAAGGCATGCTTAGCCAATTCAAAATATGCACATTAAAAATAGACACGTATATTTTTAGCATCGAGCTTTAAAAGAAAATCAGATTGAAGGAGAGGAAACTTCAGAAACGTTTGACCTGTTCTGCATGAAACATCTGATCACATACGGTGATGCACCACCAGGACTCGACGGAAACGAGACTCTAGACGTGTTTTATTCTGAGTAAAGTCGCATGTGAAGACGCTCTGGCTCACCTCACAATCATCTCCATATTACACCAGTTCTCCGCTCCCAGTTCAGTCATGCTCGCATTGAAGTTGACTCTGCAATACTCTCCATACACCATCATGAGTTCTTCATTACAGTGATAATTGTGATGGTAATGTTCTTGATCCTGAAAATCCTCTGAGAACCACCAGAGGACATTGATTTTATGAAAACACATCGGTGAAAATAAACAGATGGTCACAGATGAACTGTCTCTTTACCTTGGTCCTCATGTGTGGCGTTACTTTCTGAAAGAGAATTCAAATTGATCGTAAACGAGGGCTTTATGACAAAAAAATGAAATAATGCAATTTAAAAGTAAAGTGAGTGATCTTGTGAATACTGTAGAAGAGCATTCAAATGATGAATGTTAATATAATGATGCAATTTAATTTGCAAAAAAATATTACCTTTCTATTTTAAGTTTATACAATTTTTGCCATGTAGTTAAATTTAAAAAAAATACCATAAAAGCAAAGTGGATAGCGAAACTGTTGGTTTTGGACAAATTGAAAAAGTTCCTTTTAAAATCTCTGACTTTAATAGTTTTGTATCTCAGCAAATCAGTCTCATGTTCTGAATCCCATACAGTAGAGGAGAGACATTCAGTAGCCTTGAGTATGAGATTATTGAGACCTCTGAATAAAAATCTCATTTTCCTCACCTTCAAATGCTACAATGTTCTTCTGTGTTGTTTGACCTGAGAAAGCAAAAAAAGGTTGATAGCGTAACTGCCGCTTATGGACTAAATGAAAAATTTCTTTGCATCAAATTCATTCCCTTACCTTTAAGTGCTACACTGTTTTTCTCTGTTGTTTGGCCTGAAAGGAAAAAAAATAAAAATGAAACAACACAATAGTAAGTTCAGCACTAGCAAAGCTGATGACAGTTCACATTGAGCTTTCACACCCAGGGTGACCAATCTCAAACAAGGCTTGAGGAACAACGAGGTTGTTTATATACAGATTTGAATTAATCTCAGAAAAAAGATTTCCTACCACAGATTAACGATGAATCCAATAAAAGCAAAAATAATCCATAGAGTTGATAAACCATTTTGAAAGACAAAATAAATGCAGAGACGAATAATGGAGGTATGTGAAGCTTGACTTGAGTATTTAGGGATTATAGGAGAGGTCGTGGGACGTGCGTGTGCTCCTGAAGGAATCACTCCACCCATTTCTCTCCTTTGAGAGCTTACGGATCATTTGGGAAGAGGCATTTCTCTGAGCTTCAGTGTTTATACAGTCAAAAGCATTCTCTTCACATCCTGACAAATCTCTGGAAGTTTTCTCTGAGGGACTTCTGTACGTCTTTATTATACAATTGTGCAGTGATGCCTTCTCACTGTAAGGACTCTTGTCACTGTCAGACATGTGGTATGCTTTACTTTGAGTGTTAATGTCTGCAACTTTACATAATATACAGTACATGTGGAGGAATTCTTTATGATTCACAAAACACATTACGTTATTTTATGCTTTTATTGTCTGTGAAAGATTTCTTAGTCATTTTGAAAGACGAATAAAGATCTCTTGCAGACCACCTTTCTTATTCTCTCTGTGAGTCACAAGTCTAGTCATATATTTAGGTGGAGTTTGAGCTGCCTCAAAACTTGTGGTTAGTAGGTGTAAAAGAGTTGTATTTGGGAAGAAAAGAAACATATTTTGAAAGATGTTATTGCTCTCAGATCCGCACATATCCTGCTGTGTTTTTCACCACTAAACAGTGTGCTACTGTTTAAATGCATTTTCTTCAAGAACAAAATAAATAAAGGATAAATAGTTTTATTGTTAAATGTATACTGTAGTTGTTATATGTGGCTAAAGTAAATGATTTATAATCAGAGAACCCAGACGAATTAATTCACACAATTGACACTTTTCAAGCTCTTTTGGATACGCGTGTTCACATAATCACTTTTATTGGTCTCAATAAGAAACAAAATGTTGCAGTGTATCTGGACTGAACCTTTCACATTTTAAATGCATTTTTTTACATTTACAGGCTTATCTGGAGCAAGTGAACGTGTTAATCCAGTATTCAATATCTTTTTTGTGAATCCTGTGCTAGGCCATTAAATGAATATGCACGGCCTACAAATATCCTAAATTTTGAAATGCAAAAAATGAACCATATTAGTGAACATTCTGTTAAGAAGTTACACTCAGATATGAATGTTAATTAAAATAAACAACATCACACTAAGAAACCATAGCAGATGTAGAAACACAATTAAGACAATTTACTGACCAAAGCAGCTTTTGAAATTGCAGCTGTTGCATAAAAACAGTTCAATTCATGTATTATCTAACTGTGAGAAACCACAACATTAAAAGAGAAATATTATTCACAGTTAATCTTTCCTGTGGCTCAGTGGTTTAGCATTGCGTTAACAACGCAAGGTTGTGGATTCGATCCCAGGGGATTGCAAATACCTATGTAAAATGTATAGGATAAAGCAATGTAAGTCGCTTTGGATAAAAGCGTCTGCCAAATGCCTAAATGTAAATGTAATCTGCACAGTTTAATGGGCCTATTTACTGGCAGATTGTCTATTTTGCTGTTGTTTGGTATGAACACACTTTTTTCTGCATCCGCTCCAATTCGTGCCATCAGGGGACTTTTAAACCAAGCCTCTATATTTACAAGACAGCATGATTTAGGTGAGGTTACTCGACGTTTGCACGAAATCATGATTCTGAGCACACGGTATGTTGATGTGCTGCCGTGACACACTTTAACTTACAATAGAAATGACCAGAGGTGAAAGTTTAAATAATTAAAACAACAAGATAGTTTATGCTCATTTGAGGAAGACGGTTTAATTGACTGTTTATTTTACAAGTTTTCCCAATTTTTTTACTATTAAACTTTTCAATAAACAGGAAACAGGAAGTTTTAAACATTTAACAAAAAACGACTAAACAAATAAACAATTAAAGCTTCAGCAATATTACTAAATGTCAGCAAAAGTGTGGATAAGGTAGGCTACATCTATACATTTTTTATCTACAGTAAGAGCACATCTGAAATTATAATATGTCATACAAAACATGCACAGCATCGCACATGTTGACGCTCTAAACTGAATTTGAAAACAAAAAGCCCTCATCGACGAGTCCTCATGAGAGAACCTGTTACTTAACTGATCATCACCCTAATCAGATTGTCAACAATCATGGGCAAAGATGGACCTTTTAATCCTAATACTAACTTTAGTTTATTTTTGTCTTTCTTTTTGTAAAGCTGCTTTGCAACTATGAAACGTTGTGAACAGCACTATATAAATAATACGGAACTGAATATGTTTTACACATACGATCGGTCTGGTGCATGCCATGCACTCCCATGCCAAATGCACACGCAATGCAACAGATGCAATATGCAAGCCTGTGCATATACGTGCATCCGGCCGTATGTATGCGTAAAAAAATGAATTAAGAAGTACAAACACAGCGAAACAAGAAACACAAAATGTGATTTTGCTGATATGAAAACACGTTCTTTTTATGGCATCTGCCTGTAGCTGGTGAAGTGTGAAATTGCCCCCCCACCGCAGACAAATTTTGTGGTGGACTATTTTGCTCATCAGCAGGTTTTTCTTTACTGGAGATCTGTCATTTGCATTCAAATATTACAACTGAACAGTTCAATTCACATACTGTTAAACAAAAAAACTGAAGAAATGTAAACACTGCCATGTTTTCAATGCGTTTATGTTTGCGGTTTACAAGAATTTATGGCTAATTTCTAATTTCCTCTCACAAGCGAAGCTCAATAAGGTAAAGGTGAATCAGGTCAAATGTGTTGTGTGTGCGCTGAACTGTGTACGGCACGCTGCAAGTAAACATTGTACCCATCAACGTCCTGCCAACCACAAACCACTCAAAACAAAACAGAGAAACGGTGGGAAAGAGAAAAAAATGGTGGAGGATGAGAGAAAGAGAGAGACAGAGAGAGAGAGAGAGAGAGAGAGAGGGGATGTGCACCCTGAGAATCATTTGAAAATTCACATGTCTTTATTCTCAACTATTCAGCCGGCTTTTATTTCATTTTCAAACCCTTGTGAACACACAAGCTCGTACAGTATGATTTGTGCAATGAGGACTTCATTAGAACTATGTGTAGGAGTTTGTTTTCTGTAACTTAGAAAGTGCTCATTGGTCATAACACAGAAATACGGTATTACACCACAACTGACCAATCACAATCAAGTATTCTAGACGTTAAAACATTGAACATTTTAAGATCTTTTAAGGTGTTGCTGGACACAATGCAACATTCTGCAAAGTACACAATCTTTCAATACACAGTACAGTTTAAATGTGTGACGCCCTATAAGAGTCGACCTCAGATTCTACTGATTAAACCTACATTTAACCGCATTATATGCATTGTCTATGCACCCGGGAAACCAGCATGACATTCGGTTGAACTCAAGAACAACTCGAGGATCAGGATGAGTTCAACAAACATCATTCTTCATAATATTTCAGATATACAATACCAACAATTTAATGCTGCCGAACACACTGCATTCTAAGAAGCTGGGCTGTTTCAACTCATGATTGAGTCAAAATGAAAACAGGTGACCATGAGCTGAAAAAACAATGTAGTCTTCGTCTATACGTCATATTTAATTAACTGACAAAGAACAAGTTGGCTCGCATTAAAATAGTTTAAATTAATTTCAACTTATTCAAATAATCGTCATATAAATTTCCTTCTTTAAAAATAAAAAAGACTTTTTAAAGAGGACGAACTCCAGCAGTCTATCTTCCCAACATGCACTCAGCTATGCCAAATGGCAAAAATAACACAAAGACTTCTGTAAATGAGGATATTAGAAATGGTACATGGATAACACTCCTCCACACATGTTTATCAACTCTGCTCTGGATGTTTTGGTGTGAAGTGTTGGGCAATGCAAAGTCAACCAGGCGTCAACACACAAAAAGGGTGACACGCCATACATCCTTCTCTCAAAACACCAGACAGCTTCAAACACAATACACTGAGGTCTGAATAGTGAAGACTCATCGTATCTTATCTTGAAGACCTGCAGTCATAGGTGAGTAAATACAAGGATTGAACATGTACTGTATTATGGCATAGTTAACAGGTGCACGCAATCTATGCACAAATATAGAGACACTTTGTGTGATTGTGTCATGTGTGCCCCTTGTTTGATGGATTATTTTTGTCACCACAAACCGAAATGATTTTAGCACATGTAACGGGTACTAGTTTTGGTGTAATGTGTAGAAACTGCCATATATATGTGACAAAAAAACCCTGAGATACAGAATTAGAGAGTGTTGAAGTCAAACTAAGATAACATTTATTAAGACATAAGATCAAACTCTTTGTGAGGTTTTACCTACATTTTTTATGTATTAAAGAATTTGGTTATATAGCCTTACGGAGCTTTGCAAGTAGGCCTAAAATGTAAAATTTTAATACACATTTAAATGAAGAAAAGAAACTCATGCCACACTAAAAACGGCAAAAATATGCATCTGAGACAATGTTTTTAAGGTAAATAATAAATTTTTCTAAGGTTTTTTTTAAGGTAAATAAAAATAATAAGTTTGTTTTTGTAAGGCCACCCAAAACATCATATTTAATATTTTTGTCATTTTAATTCTTGACTTGGCCTTTTCTGTCATTATTATCACTAACTAAACTAATATCAGCTCTTGGGTATACCTCACATAAAACATTAAATATAGTTAACAATTTATCACTTTTTAAGTATTTACACGTACATGCAACGTTTATGCCCTCCTTAAAATGAATGTTAATTAGTGCAGAAACATTTCGTTCAAAATCAGGCAAAAAGTTGATTATTGTCGGCATAAAATATTAATATATATTTATAGCTCTCCTCTTACGTTATACATGAATAATATTTTTTATCTTTTGAGATTTACAATAAGGCCCATTAAAACGCACGCGTAAAAGCACCGATATATCATACATTTAACAGCACTTTTATATTGAATCCCTTAAATGTATTATTACTTCATTTATCGTACGTACATGGCATGTATATTTGTAAAAGCTTACGGTTAAGTTGTAGATATTTCCACTAACTCAAATATCAGATGCGCAGGTCCTGGATCACCGTCAGCATCAACATCAGAATCGCAAAACTGCCTATTTCTTCATATAACCATCACAAAAAAAAACACTTCTTCACTTCCACATAGAGCTTTCATGACAGTTCTGCTCAGATAAAGACACCCGTTGCCCCACGAGTGCGTTTTAAACCGCGTTGGCACGCAATGGTGAGTGATAGCGCGAGTGGAAGTCAGACAACTGTCGGGCTGTGACACGCGATCAGTCGCGAGATGAGTCGTCTGCAATTTCATGTGACACTTTATTTAAGATATTTCGTGCTTTTATTCGCGCGAAAACGCACCTGAAACTAGACGTGACATTTTCTGGGTGACGCATCTGTCAACAGTGTTGTACGAGTTTCCATAGTTACGGAATTTTTGTTGTTGTGACTGGACTTTATGATATTAATTTATCGCATGTGAGTCGTTGGCAGGGCGATGCATTTACAATGAAAAAGTTTTCGTATTCGATTAAAGGGAGAATTGTATTTTATTATGTAAGTCCCAGCAACGTTCAATTGTCAAAACGAATCAATATAATTGCACATAAAAAGATTAAGAATCATAATTTGTCAGAATGTAGCCTGTCAGGTACATTTTTGCAAGCAAATGGTTCTACGGCGCAAACGACGTTCAACATTAATTTTATTCGTATAAAATGAACACGTTTATATATTTCACTTCCACCAAATAACTCAGTCATTGGTTCATTCGTATGATGCAAGAAAGTCAGCTAAAATTGCTCAAACAGTCCCCATTAGTCAATAATAGCCAGCCGACTAAAATAATGTCCATTCTCTTCTTAATAAATGACAAAAAAATAAAATATATGCACATTTAAAACCACAAATAATTTTGAATTAATAATAAAAAAAATTTTAAAACAACAATATATATAATTGTATTATTCATATATCTGTCATGGCTCAGGTATCATGTTTTTAACACGTCAAACCGTTTCTTGAAGAACTTTGGATTGAGCTGACATAGTTAAGAAACTTCTCATGCGCGCCCCCTAGCGACGTAAACCCGCAACAACAACAGTTTTAATGTTGCAGAAATCTTGGCCCAGTTGCAAGATACCCTCAAGAATAACCGTTTGAATTCTAAAGGTATTGGCCCTCTTGACAACAACCTTTCACACAGGAAGCACATAAAACTGATATGATGTTCTTCTGCCGTGTTTCACAGGTATGGAATACAACCTAACAACAGATTATCCTCTGTATGATGACACAACCACTGACAACTTCAGCTCATTAAGCGAGTTATGTGAAGCTAGCAAAGCGCAAAAGCAGATCATGACCGTGATCCTGCCCACGATCTACCTCATTGTTTTCTTCTTAGGCATAGTTGGAAACGTGCTGGTCATTGCCACCTTTGCGCTGTACCGTCGTCTTCGTCTGCGCTGCATGACCGACGTGTTTCTCTTCTACCTGGCCCTGTCTGACTCGCTCCTTCTGCTGACTTTGCCATTGCAGACGGCTGAGACTCTAAACGACATTTGGGTGTTCGGCGAGGGGCTCTGTAAGATAAACCGCAGCATGTACGCCATCAACACCTACAGCGGCCTGCTGCTTTTGGCGTGCATTAGCGTTGACCGCTATTTGGTGGTTGTCCGCACGAGGGCCGTGCGAAAACTAAATTCTGGGACGCTGTACTACAGCACACTGTCTGCCACCGGGGTGGCGCTGACCTCTGTCATTTTAAGCCTGCCAGAGCTGTGTTTCTCTTCTGAAATCACAGATATGGGTACCAATAAAATATTATGCAGGATGGACGTGTGGGCGGCCGACGTGAGTAAATGGAAGTTATGGGCCCAAATAGCAAAGATCGCAGGGTTTTGCATTCCATGCGTGGCAATGATAGTGTGCTATAGCGCTATAGGCCGCGTGTTAATCCGTGCAGGTGGGAAAGGCTGGCGTAGACAGAGGACTCTGCGTCTTATGGCGTCGCTTGTCGTCCTGTTCCTGCTCTTTCAGTTGCCTTACACTGCTGTACTTCTGATCAGAATGTCCACACCCAAACCAGGATGTGACCAGTGGAACAGGGTCAACCTTGAAGAAGAGATCACACGCGCCCTGGCCTACGTGCGTTGCTGTCTCAACCCATTGCTCTACGCTCTGGTGGGTGTAAGGTTTAGAAATGACATCCTAAGGTTGTTGACTGACACCGGGTGCATGTGCCTGTCTTTTCTAACACCACAGCATGACAACGGAAGCTCCGTCACGCCCTCCTCCCCTGCCCCGACCCTTCTGTCGCCTCAACCATCAACCTACACGACCACCAAAATCACACCTGCTTCACCAACCGCAAGAGAAGAAAACACAGCCCAGACCTTCATTTTTCCAGCGCCCAGGTCTAATAAAATGAATTTGGTCAAGTCTTGGTGCCATAGTGATCAATAAATAGCTCTGAAATAAAACATTTCTCTGTGCTCTTATAAAAAATGCATGGTCTGATTTGCAATAAAAGTTTATAATCTCCGCTTTTTTTTAAATGCTAATTCTACTTTCTATTTTCAGTTGTTCATTAGTAAAAAGTTGTAAATAATACAATTGGAAACATACTGTTGTTTTTTCCTATCTACCCCTAAACAAATTTATTTTTTAAGAAGTTACCAATTGTCATATTTTAATGGTGTTTTATAAAAATGCAAATAAATGTCAATCTGCTTGTTTGTCTTCTTTAATTTTTTCAAGAAAATCTTCTTCATTTTGGAAAGGGTCAAAGACAGATGAAGCTGTGCACCTTCTGAGCGAAGTTGTAGGCTATGAAGAAATGTTAAACAACACATTTATACTGATGTCACTCCAATTATGAAGGGTTTTATTATGTTTTATTGGAAACAAACAGAGGATGTGAAAAAAAGTTATTTTTAGAGGACTCATAACTTCAGTACAAGCTGATTAGTCCTCTAAAAATAACTTTAAGGACCAACAATTTTTGCCTTAATGCAGGCACGTGCACACAGAGGTAGCAGCACATGCACTTTTTATTCATCAAGAGAAAATTACATTTTTTCAGAGTGTTTTTTTAAATAAATGAATAAATATTCCTGTTTGTCCACAACTCTGTCTAACAATTAGATCTATTGAAAAATATAGAAGGTCAGGAGACAGGCATGCATGCAGCATCCTTTCCAGGTTTTTGATAAAAATAAAAGAAATCCAGTGCTTCTTCTTTACAGCTAATAAGCCCAAAGAAAAATAATTACTGTAACCGCATTTTTGGATGTCTGCGTAATAGCTACAGAAACTTTTACAATCTAATAATATTATTGTCGCGTACACCAACACCACAACATACGGAAACCCGCAAAGGCTCATTAAACGAGGAAAGATTAACTTAAAAGAAGTACTTAAAAGAAACAATTTACGGCCACTAGAGGGCAGTAGTGATGTGTCGCGCGCTATCTCCCATCGGGGAGATCCCAATCTTAAACCGCAGGTAAGGCGGGACTTAATTTGGATGGGCACACCATGAGACCAATCACATGGGAGGACAGATTAGGATAATAACATTATGTGGCAGAAGGAAGGGCGATCAACCTGCGATGATAGCGGGTGTAATGGTACAGGGCTGCGTTTCCCAAAAGCATCGTAAGCCTAAATTGATCGTAAAAACGATCGTACGATTGATCTTAATATTACGGTCTGTTTCCCAAAAGCATCGTAGCTTAAGTAGCACTTGAAAATCTTCGTAGATCTACGAGTGCTCTGGAGTAATCGTACATCCCCAAGTGCATCGTAAGAAGACAGATTTAGGAGGACACCTGCAGGACAACCGGCAGATTACACTTTTATCTAGATTTAACACACTGCAGCGCGAGTAATATAATAATATTTTGATTGTACTTTATTGTACACTTTATTGAACTCGTTTTTTGTTTACATGAATTTATAAATGAAATAAATAAAAAGGGGAAAACAAGATAAAAAAAAACATCTAAATTAAATGAATGAACAAAAAAATCATAAAAGAAGTAATGTGGGAAATTTGCTTCAAAGACTGGGCAAAATAGGAATGATTTCAAAAAAATCTGTCAATGACTTGCTGACGTGCGCGAAAACCATCCATGTTTCTTGGTTGGCCATGTGGTCCCATGCCATCTTCGTCCTCCACATCCTCCTCCTCCTCCTCCACCTCTTCATCTTCCTCCCTGTTAAGTAAGGGCACTCTCATCTGCACTGCAATGTTGTGCAGCATAGCTGTTACTATTATTACTGCACAGCACTTTTGTGGAGCAAACAAAAGACCACCGCTGGACTGGTGAATTGCCCGAAAGCGCATCTTCCACCTACCTATTGTGCGTTCCACAATACTACGTGCAACACGGTGTGCCTCGTTGAAATTTGTCTCCCTGTTATTCATAGGATTAGCCACAGGCGTGAAGAGATATGGCCTCAGTGGGTAACCACTGTCCCCAAGCAGCCTCCACTGTCCCTGTAAGTTTTGTGCCTCCTGACCAACAGATGAATTGGTGAACATGAAGGAGTCGTGTGTGCTTCCGGGCCACCTTGCCACAATGTCTGTAATCAAAGCCTTATGGTCACAGATCACCTGGCAGTTGATAGCTGCATAGCCTTTGCGGCATATATATACATGGCCATCCACAGATGGTGTAAGGATAGGGATCAAGGTACCATCGATCACTCCAATGACCTGTGGGATGTGATGATGTGTTAAAAAATACTGTTGTATTTCTGTGATGTCCTGTCTTGATGCTGGAAATTGAATGTGTTCCACAGCAAGTGGAAGTAATGCATTGGTGACCGCTTGAACAGCTCTTGAAACTGATGCCTTACTTAGTCCAAGCCCATCACCAAGTACCTGGAGAAAACTGCCTGTTGCATAAAATCTCAAGGCTGATAGGAGTTGGATTTCAGGGGACAAGGCCAAATTTCTCCTGGTGGCACGCATCAGCTGAGGTCCAATGCTATTTAGCAATTGGGCTATTTGTCCTCTTGGCAGACGGTATCGCCTTATTATAGCCATGTCATCAAGGATATCCAAGGGGGTTTGATGCTGTCTGATGAAGGCATTTTAAGTCACCAGTCTACTTCGTGGTCGTCTCTGTCTTTGTCTTTCTCTGACCCTCAATTGAAGAACACGCTGTAGTGCAGCCATGATTTCCTCTGCAAGTCTAGTGAGGTGTAAACTCTATTCTAATCCTAGCTTAATTGAAGAAACCATGTGAAGGTCATCAGGCTGTGATAATGTTCACATATCCCACTGCCTATCATCAATTTCAGTAATGACATTAGGCCCTACCTTGAAGAAAGTGAAGGTGTGGCATACTTAGAAACTGTATAGATTACACATTATATTCCTTTAATCTATCCTCTGTTCATAATGATGAAAAGTTGTGCTTATTATAAAAATGTATACATAGAACAGTACTGGTAAAAAATGTTGTTGATTTTTTTGTCTATACCTGTAGAAATGTATTGGCTAGATGAAGTACTGTATACATATTTGTGTTATCTGTCACGCCAAATATATAGACTTTATATTAATAATATTGAAACTTAAATGCTTATGTCTGAAAATAATCATCAACCATTAGCCATTTACTTCAGAAACATTTGGAAGAACTCATAACAATTATTATATTATTTCATATGGTCTTAGGCCTCGTGTGCATGGTTCAACAAAGACATGGACATCAAAAACACTGCATATAGCTTTATTAATAAAAAACATTGCATAGTTTTATTAATTTGGGTTATTCAGTTCCCCACAACCTGCAAAATACATTGTACAGTGAGATGCGTCATAACTACATATAGAAAACATTTCACATTGCACAAATTACTGAAACAATAAATCACATTACCTGTGTCTTCTGGCAAGATAATTGGCACAGAAATTGAGGGCCTTGCAAAACTCATCTCCTCTAGTGCAAGCCTCCTCTCTTCTAATGCCAGTTTGGCCTTCTTGAGCTCAATGAGCTGCTGTTGGAAGTTGTTGTCTCTCTCATTGGCTTCTTGAAGGCATTGCCTAATGTCTTTCAAGACATCTAGTTTCTCTCTCTCCAGCTGCACTAGGTCCTGACTACAGCTACAGACATTCTCAAACTGCTGAGTTGTTGTGGCTGCAGTCTGGACCACTGAAGATGGAGGCTGTGGCCTGGGAGGGTTTTTTGGAGGACTAGGAGATGGTAGGTGCTCAGATATGGCAGATGAAACTGATGGTTCCTCTGAGCATGAAGGACCTGACTCAGGTTCAGGCTCAGGCTCAGGTTGAGTTATCCCTACTCCTCCATGGATGTCAATACCACCACTAATTCCATCTGAAGCACTTGTGCCAAGTATTGACAATGCCTTTTCTTCCTCGGCTGTAAGAAGGGGGGACTCATTGGTCCCACCACCTGTTTTTTTAATTGCAGTCCTCTGCAGTGCCCTCTTCCTTTTTGCCAGCCTTGCAAAATCCTGCCACTTCTTGCGGACCTCCTTCCCTGACCTTTGAACACCCCTGGTTGCAGTTAGTTTGGTAGCAATGTCCTCCCAGATGTTTTGTTTTTCTTTATTAGTATGGTGTCCTTTAAATCTGGTAAAAATCACATCTTTGTTTTTCTCTATCTCCTCTAAGAGGACATTAATTTCATCCTTTTGAAAGGTATCCTTTCTTGTTTTTTTTTTGTTCAGCCATTTTGTCAGTGTCTCCGCCTGTATGTAGGTGCTTTATATAGACTTGATTGTCTTGATTGGTAATCCAAAACAGATGACAATTATTAGGTTAAACGTTCAGAATACGATTCCATATAAGGTTAAATTTCAGCACTTCGCGAATGGACAGCGACTCGTAAGTAGCACGTAGAGCGCGTTCTCGCGCGTTCATGTTAAGTGCATTTTTGGGAAACGCACGTGGAATTGCTGCGAGCGTTCGTAAGTTTGCACGTAGAAAACGCTCTTAAGAGCTAAGATACATCGTTATCGTGAAACCCAGCCCAGGCCAGGTACACAGAGCGACAAAGAGAGGCGGGGCAGCCGGATTTAAGTGTAAGGGTGTTCTAAGAAATGAGCGAAAAACGAAAAACAAGATATCAGCCCTTCCAAGTTGACGCATCTAATATTTCTCAATGTCAACATGCACTAAAGAAGTGACTTTAAGGGATAGTTCACTCAAAAGTGAAAATTTTGTTATCATTTACTTACTCTCAGCTTCTTTCAAAATAAATATATTTGATCCACTTCCATGGTAGGAAAAATATATTGTATTTTTTTGTTCTGTCGACCACAAAGTGGGTTATTTTGAAGAATTTAGGAAAACATACAGTTCTGGGGACCTTTGACCACCGTCGATGTTTTCCTACTATGCAGTCAATGATGTCACAGAATTGAAAATTGCCAGCAATCTTACAAATATTTTTCCAATTTAATCAGGTATGAGATGACATGAGGGTGAGCAAATAATGACATTATTTTCATTTTTGGGTGAACTATCACTTAAATGAAAAGACTTTTGCATTTATTTGATTTGTTTGCTGTGGTTCTGTGTTCAATAAAAGTTTTATCAAAAATGTTAAATATTAGGATTTTTTATTTTTCTCGTAACAAAAAATGCCTTAAAATAAGAATTTTATGCATTTACAAAATGCTTAATAATACTGAAAGCATTCACAATTGATAATTGGGCTTAAGCATAAGGTGATACTAAGTAAAGAGCCATTTGCGAGCCTTAAGAGCCGGGTCTTCTGTGGGAGCTAAACCAAAAGAGCCGGACTCCCCGAACATTCAAAATAAACTAATACTAACGAATAAGAAACTATAGACAAACCGACATTGCATGCATCATATTCGCTGTTGTAGGCACACTTATAGACAATAAGACAAATGTAACCTAACTTTTTCCTATCCAATTTTTTTCACAACGCGCGAAATTACCTATTGTGCCTTGCGTATCAAGACTTCCGGTTTGCCGTATATTCTTTGTATTAAACTTCTTTCCAAATATACAGACATACACATAAGTATATACTAAATAAACAAACAATCTTACAATAAAAATCTAATACAATAACAAAGACACAATTAACGTAAAATAAAACATATAATTAAAAAAGAAAAGGAAAACACAAAAAGAAAAACAATATAACATAACTCGCAATCAGTGTAGTGTATCTTCCATTCATTCAATATTCGTTTTCAAATCCAAATGGAAAAACGAAAACAGTTTTTAAAAATAAAATAGCTACAGTCATTCAGGTCAATTTACACAAACTATTATGATATTTAACAGGACATGCAGACGTGATCGCAAGGGAGGAGTGAATAACCATATTGAAGAACTTAAGAAAATATTTCTAAAAAAATGGACAGCTCTGTACATGGCCGCAGTACATATATAGATTACGCCATCAATTAACAAATAAGTGCAAACCTGGATTAACATTAAACAAAGTGACACACAACATTTTGTACATATGAAATATTTTCTTTGTGTGGTAAATCCGTCAAAGTGCAAGCTATATAGTTTTACGATGAAGCTCCGCCCCCTGTATTTGAGGGTGTGTCTGTCTGTGTTGTAGAATTCGTACTAGGGTCCAGCGGGAGAGTCGCAGTAATGCACACCTCTAGTAGACAGTCCATTATGCACACCACCCTTAACCCAAACCCTTTCAGTTTGCATCAGAATTTATTTAATTAATTATACTGTAAAATATTAGTGATCAAGGCTGTAAAAAGAAGGATTTCATTTCTGAAACTGGCCTAGCCGAGTCGTTTTAGACTCAAATAGAGTCAACAGGTCAGTTTGTGCCTATCAACGTTTTCGAATGAACGTAATTTTGTGTACTATAACTCACTATATATGTGTCTATTTCATTCCTTCATAAATCGCTTGCAGCAGGTCCGAAATGTGGCAGCTAGACTCCTTACGGATCCTAAGATGAGGGAGCACATCACTGCTCATTTCTTTGCTTCTGCTGCCAGTTAAACACAGAATTGATTTTGAGGTTTTGATGTTGACTTTTTAAATCTCTATATGGGTCAGCACCCCAGTACATTGTTGACCTGCTAAAACCACATTAAGATCTCTTCGCTCCGGAAATCATTTGCTCCCTCCGTTCCCTGGTCCCGCTTAAAGAGGCCGATAGAGCTTTTGCAGTATGAATGCACTTCCAGATCCCATAAGATCCTCTCCCTCGATGACATTTTAAAACTAGATTTAAGACTCATTTATTCTCTTTAGCCTATGACATTGCTTGAGAACATTGTGGCCGTACAGTTATTTATTTCATTTGGCTGTTGTCTGTATTTTATTCGTTTTTTTTCCTTCTTTCTTTTTTAGCTGTTATCTGTTTTTATTGTTTATCATAAATTATACTTATACCCTGTACAGCAGTTATACAACGATTGTTGTTTTTATAAATAAAATAAACGCGAACTTGATAGGCTAACACTTTACTTAGAGGTTCCCTTCATAAAGCATTTATAAATGTGTTAATTAAGCATTAATAAATCAAACGAAATCCAACGAATTACCTGCCAAATAGTGACAAAAACCAACGAAAGTTCCATTAAAGAAACATGTTGGAAATTATTAAAGATAAATGGACTGGACAGCAAATTCAAAGACAGTCTCATATCAACTCTTAGTTCAATTCTTGCAACTTTTCCAAAAATACGTCCTTCTTGGGGGCATCTTAAATAACACATAGGCAGCCTGTTAGCATTTAATAAAGCTTAAGTTTGTAATTATGTTGGTTTACGCGTGATGATTCATTAAATAAAGATTTATGTGTACACAACTCTCAAAAACATTATAGATGTTTAATTATTACTTGGAGCACAAAGATTACTATGAGGGCTGTAGAACTGAGTTATACAAATAAGAAATTTTGCCCACTGTTCTCACGTTGCTACTCTTTGAATATCTCATATTTAAAGGCTGTTATAATTTAAAGATCATACAATCCTTATCACTAATGAAGCCCATACAGGCATTATAGGCTTCATATTGAAATATTGTGCATAAATCATTTCCAAATAACGTTTAATTATATTATCATTTTATATCGATATGTCTTATGCCATATATGAATAATCATGATAATTATTTTGAATTATATTATATTTATTATCTAAGTTCATTTCATTTTTTATACTAGGAGGTCCTGTTTACCTAAACATCTCAAGCACTCTTACACTCTCTCACACACACACCTTTCTACGAGGACCAACAGTATTTAGGGTTTACCTTTAGCTGATCTCACAAAACACTATATAAGCAAAATGATTTTGTTCGATCAGATTCTAAATTTCGATTTTCTATCAGTTGACTCAGGTACCAGTCTTTTCTTTCTTCTGTTAGAATTTGTTCTATCCCTTCTGTATCAACATATGTCTCCTCCTCCAAAAGTGATTATAAACTCCCTTAGTGTCAGACAGCACACTTGCTATGTGATCTGTATTTTAGACTGAACGGCTGTGCTTGTCTCATAAGCGAGACCTGACCCCTCTTCAGCCATGCAATTGGTAATTCAGTGATCTGTAACATAAATAAATAAATTAAAGAAGAAAATCACTAATGGGGAAAAAAGTCTCAAACACAGAACGTAAAAATTTATTTGTGATCATATAAATCAATAATATAAATCATATAAATTCAATCTTCAATCATCGATTATGAATAATTAATCTGTAAAAAGCAAGAAGTCTTAAAGCGAAGGGCTCAAAAGTACCTAGTTTGTATTTTAAACAACCAATGAAGATGAAGTTTCAAAATATGAACTCAAACAAAAAATCAGCTATCATATCTTTTATTAATTACAAGTATTCTTTGACTTATAATACATGCATCATATTTATTATAAATAATCGTATTATTTATAACCATTAAATTCAAATAAAAATTTTGTTCAGAGCAATTTCAAATTGAAACAGACTTTAAATAAGATAAGTGTCTGAATACATCTTGGTTTGTGAGCACATACACATTTAATCTGCACAAAAATCAAAGAAACACACTCACATGAACCATGACACATCCATTTTAATCATTTATAGCTAATCTTGAGTCAGCCCACACACATTCCTCTGACTGTGAAATGAGAACACGTGCGTGTCCAAAAGTATGGGTGTGTAATTGTTCAATATGTATATTGCGCTTCTTAAGAACTGGACTTTAGAACTACTGCTATTATTTTGATATTGAAGCTTATTGTATCGTTGTTTTTACCTTCACACCACAGAAACAGCACAAAATGTATTCAATAAAGCAATATTTCAACACAAGAAATCGTTTCCCCTTGGACTGAAAACTGAATGGATCATTTAGCACGTGATGGTTCACACGATGAAAGAATGTTTAGAAGTTTTGAGACAGTCTAACAGAAGGATGGATATTGTCGAGATACATTTGTTCTGACGCACTTTAACTCTTTCTTGTCCAATTTTATTAAAATTTTTCTAAAGTAAACCGAGGGAACTGTGATAACGTGAGAAATCTTGAAAGTGTCTGAATACATCTCGGTTTGTGTGTACATACACATTTAATCTGAACAAAGAACAAAGAAACACACACACAATAACCATGACACATCCATTTTAATCTAATCTTGAAACAGCCCACACACATTCCTCTGATTGTGAAATGAGAACACGTGCGTGTCCAAACGTATGGATATGTAATTATTCAATATGTATATTGCGCTTCTTATGAACTGCTCCTTACAAAATTGCAATGATTTTGATATTGTAGCTTATTGTATTTTAGTTTTTACCTCTACAACACAGGAAAAGTTTAATCATATGTAGAAAAGGTTGGTGTTTATCATCAATTTAAAATAAGATAATGTTGAATAATTATTGACTAATATTTGTCAAAACCACATAAAAGTATTTATATTTGAAGTAAGGTGAAGCCACGCCAACGGTCTCTTCAACATTTTGATGGATTAACCACAGAAATTACAGTAAAAAGACAAGGAGTTATAATCCCACTATTTCAGCACAACTCTTAAATAGTCAAATTTCTAACTCATAACCTAAAGAGATAATAAAAAATCATGAAAACATTTACCTTTACGGTCATTGCTATTCACATCTAAACTGGGGAAACATTTCTAAACTTTAAATAATTGCAGGTCATCAAAACTGCACAGTTTACAGACATTAGAATATTTTTTCTATAATGTTGGCACAGTAAATACAAATATATTTCTCACTACACAAAATACAGGTTTTATAGAAGTTTCATTTAACTGCCTTTTGTAATGCATATTACTATCAAACTTCATTTCAAATGCTTCGTTTGTTCATTCAATTTGTCTCTGTAGACCCCTTATCACAAAATAATAAAATGTAAATCACAAACACAAGATCTGCTGCAACGCCCTGCTTCAACATAAAGTATGTGTCTACAGTAGGTATGCATATTTATATATGAAGAGTTTATTTCCAAAAGAAATTTTACAATATTTTTCAAAAATCATGTTTTCTCATTGTGTTTTCCGATCAATATTAATCAAACTGTAGTTGGTTTGTATTAATATCAGCCATAATAACTAAAAAAATACAGCGAACTAACACAATAAAACATGATTAAATACTAAAAACATCTTTTTTTTAAACCAGAATTATCTCATTTTGGAAATAAACTCTTCATATGTTTATGTACGTATGTATTATTCAATATTTATTGTTTCTTAAGAACCTCTAACCCACAGACAAATCAGACAACTACACAGTTTTCATACATTCTAGCATATTTTTGATTAAGTACATCACACAAAACTGCAAATTATATTTTTCACTACAAAAAATAAGATTTTAATCTATATTAAACGATATTAAAGATTTTTAACTGCCTAGTTAAACTGATATCACTTTAAAACTTACTCTATTCATTCATTCTTTCAATATCATGCAGATATTCTGCACAGTAGGACAGGAAGATATTTAAATGAAAGTTTTTTAAATTAAAGTTTTTTTAATAGATTTTTGACATTGTTCTAACACCCAAAAACCTCTTTTCATTGATATCTTTATTGCAGGTCAATAAACATCAAGATCACTTGAAACCCAGTAAGAAGGAGATGCTGCATTATAATAAAGAAAGTCTTTATTCGTTTATTTTACACTTGTTACATTTATAGAACAAATCTGTGGAAAGTGAAATGAGATTATATTTTATAAAATGAACTAATTAATTTCCATTAATATAAAACTTATGGGATAAACAAATTTTATTTCAGTCTTCAGCACCAAATTACATAAACTTCCACACAATCTATAGTTTTCAAAATATGAGATTTATTCCCAAGCATTATAGACATTGAACAATCAGTACAGTTATTATAGTTTTATTTTTGGTGATCTTGTAGTTTTATTAATATCTGTTGTTTTTGTATTCATTTTAGTTAAATTTTTAAAGCAATTTTGTTATATGCATTTTTCTCAAGCATTATCATTATCAATTAGTTTGATGAAAACCACTTTAGGCCATTATTTTATTTGACTTTATTTGATTTGAAGTTTGAGAGTGAGATGAAACTGTTCAGTAAATGAAGTTGTTTCTGAAGGATGTCTGGGAATTCATTCATCATGTATGTGTGAGGATCTGATCTTATCACTCTAAAAAAAGTTAATTTATTTCAATCTATGCAGCGTTGGTATATAAAATGGATCAACCCCACCATTGGGCAGAAATAAACCTATGCTGGGATTTTTAATCCAGCAGTGGGTGTGTCCATTTTTGACCAACATTTTTAAGATTTGACATGAGATAATGATGCAGTTTCATTCAGTGTGAAGACATTTACATTTATGTATATGGCAGACGCTTTTATTCGAAGCGACTTACATTGCATTAACCTAAAAATTTATACTCAGGTATGTGCAATCCTCTAGAATCGAACCCACAACCTTGCGCTGTTAACACAATTCTCTTACCACTGAGCTACAGGAAAGAAGAGATCATTAAAATGCCATACTGTATAACTGAGTTTTGAAAATGTCTCAATGAGTTATGATCTATGACTGTGACAGTCTTAATTCTATGCATATTCTCCTACGTCAGATATATTTGCCTTCATGGGATATTCAAAGGCTTTCTACTAATTTCTGTTGAAATTTAACCGAAGCTTGATGAATCAGACTCGTATTTCCTACTGGATTGAATATGTAAATGTGACTAAAGATAAATGAAAAAGTATGTTTACTGAAATACGAATTTGTGGAAATTATCTTGTGATTTAAGTAATCTGAAATAAATCAATACCATGTTATGTTTTAGCATCTTCAAATGCCTTAAGACCACCTTAAGACTAGAATCTGTAAAACTGATCTCTTTTATTTTAAAAGTCAGCTTCTGAGCTCTAACCAAAGATTTCTTTAAGACTATTGAAGGAGTTTACATCTGTTCATAGTTTTCAGTGAACAGATTGCTCTGATACATACTCAACATTACACGATAACTATACATCCATCGTGTCACACAAAAATATAACAAATTCAGAAACACGCGTGTGTGAACATTAACTGAAAAATTCAACTTTTAACGTTTTTAGCTGATAATAGATAAGATAAAAGGAATTTACTGCCAATCAAAGTATTGCATAATGTGAAGAGCCACTGCGACCCGTTGAATTCTTCACGTCTCAAATGAGTGCAGTTTACTGCCTATATAAAGAGAGAGATTTTCAGACTATAAACACGTGAAAACCACTGGACAGACAGACACCTGATACTCAACGCAGGTATGATGGACAACGATCAACTCAACTTTATTATCTCAATCTCGAGTAACACTTGTAGCATTCAGATTGTATCGGGACCATTAGAAACTTATACATTTATTGAACAATTAATGTCACATTATGAAGAGTTATTGATATTTTAGGACTTTGTTAACAAAAGCAACTCTTAAGTGCTGCAAAGTTTAAAACGGAATTTGTGCTAAACTTTATAACACAAGTCTACTTATTGTGATCTTTTCTTTGGTTTTCAGAACGCAACATTTTTTGAAAAAATCAAGAAATGTCTGGAAAGAAATGGGTTCTCCTCGTCTCCGGCTCGAAGGGCTGGAAAAATTACAAACATCAGGTCTGTGCTTGTTTTGTCATTTTTATATATATATCACTCATGAATCCACTAGGTGTGCTGTCCTTCAGCTTGTATGTGAGGACTATAACTGGACATTGAAATCATCTGTTTCCTTTGTGTTTCAGGCCAATGTGTGCTGTCACTATCAGTTGATTAAGAGAGAAAAGATTCCTGATGAGCAGATTGTGACGATGATGTATGATGACATCGCTGAAAATCACAAGTGAGTAATATTTGCAGTTTTGTATCGTGATTGAATTTAATAGTCGCTCCTAAACATTAAACTGTTCATTAGTATGAAGCACCTGACACATTAGCTTCTCAGAGAGAAATAGAGACTACACAGTAAATTCAGTCAAATTCACCATCACTGCTACAGTCATGTATTAGAAAAACACTTATAAGTTTAAAATGAAATTTAAGCATAACATATTAAGAATACATTTATTTATTATCATATTACACATCAAGTGTAGTGCAGTGCAAGTGTAAAGTACAGAATTCTAGTTTAAAAAAAGTAAAAAAATGAAATAAATAGTTTTATCAGTTCTGCAAAAAAGTGATCACAGAATAGAGAAAACAGATTGTTGGAAATTGTATTTCACACTTTTCTTCTCGTTCTCTACCTGCAGAAACCCCCAGAAGGGAAACATTCTCAGTGTACTGGATAATGAAAACGTGTATGAAGGATTTCTGAAGGATTACACTGGAAAGGTAACGTTTGTAATGTAAAAACTACATTGATGTGTATATTCAAATTCTGAAAACCATTATGACTTGTTACAATAAAGATCAATTGATTTTACAGGATGTGACCCCAAAGAACTTCCTGAATGCTCTTCAAGGGAAGTGCGCAGATAAGAAAGTCATAAAGAGGTCTCTTTGTCTATTCAGATGAAATCATTTAATTCAATACAGAATGTGTGTGTGTGTGTGTGTGTGTGTGTGCGTACATCTACATATATAGGCTTTATATGTTAAGTGACACCACCACTTGCAGGTCAAAAAGCAATTTGATCAAGTTAGATTTTGGAAACTGTTCTCATGGTGGCACGTTTTACAGTACATGAACTTTCAGTTTAGTTCTTATACCCATCAAAATAATGATAACCACAAGTACTTAATATTGGTCAGGTTTAAGTTTAGAGGTGGGTTCAGGGATAGTTATTACAGTTACACAATAGTGTACATGGATAACAGGACTGTAAAATAAAGTGCTAAAATAAATAAGCAATTTTCAATTTATTTAATGCAGTGGTAAAGATGACAACATCTTCATCTACATGACCGGTCTAGGGACTGAAAGCACGTTTGAATTTCCTGAGGAGTCAGTAAGTATAAAAAGCAAAGACTCAAGAGATTTTTAGGAGATACATGATAAACATTATATTTGTAATAATAATAAAATAATAATCATTAAATCGTTTTTCTGAGTCACTTTGGATAAAAGCTAAATGACTAAATGTGTAATGATGAGCCACAATGGCCATCATTTATTGTCTTTAGTTTACTCATTTAATCATGTAGTGATTCACTTTTAAAACAAAGCAGCAAATATTCAAAATTGTATATATTGTATGTATATTATAGTGAAAAGCAAAGATTTGTTATTTAAAGTTTAGATGTTATTTCAGGGTTCAAGATGTTATATGTCAACACATGGATTAAGACCTGTTGTGTTTAAATATGACAGCCTATTGACTTCTACACCATTAATTCTGTATTTTTATGACAGCTTGAGGCCTCTGACTTCATTGAAGCAATTCAGAACATGACTGACAACAAGACATTCTCCAAGGTACATCAATTCATATTTACATATGTTTCACAGAGAGATTCTACACAACTTGAGTAAATGGGCAGATGCTCTAATGAATTATCACTTCAATATTAAGAGCTCCTTCCCCTCATATGATTGTAAAGCGCTTTGGGTGTACAGCAATAAACAATAAAGCACTATTAAAATGATGATGATAATCTGTATATAATCTTAAAAGATTCAGCCATTGAAACATACAGAACAATCATCAAGCAACACCACACGAGCAATGACAGACAGTAAAGATCTAATCATTTTAAAGAGAACAAGCTGCTGCTCATTTTAAATATCTTCATTATGTTTATATTCCACAGATGATCATATTCGTGGACAGCAGTTATTCTGCAAACTTGTTCAAAAGCCAATTTAAAAACAACGAGAAAGGCAAGTTAAGCTCCTTAATAAGGGTTTGGGCTCACGATGGTTTTTATTTTAAAGTTCTGTGTCTATAATCCATTTGTTTCATCTGTTCTGAATCTGTCACCCATGCAGTCTTTGTATTGACTTCATGTTCTGAAGATACTGAGTGCACTTCCACTGATTACGACAAGAAGAGAGACGTCTACCTCTCTGATAAATTCTCATCTACTTGGTTAAAGTTCCTCAATAAGGTTTGTGCTTCTTGCAGATGCATTTATAGCTTAAAATTCTTCTGATCTCATTACGTTCACGAAGCAGACATGACAAATATGTGTTTTTGCCTTAATGTTCACAGGCTGACTTTGAAGACCAAAAATTCCATGATCTGATACAAAACAATCAATCTGAATACATGACAGAGAATTCAAATGCCTGTCCCTGCAGTTTTGGGAAACTGGTATTAAACTTTTAAAAGTTTAACTCATAATTTATAGTCATTATTTAACAAAAGATGATTTAAGCAAAACAGTCACATGAATGTTGTACTTTGTTTTATAAATGGGTTTATTTTTTCCTTTAGGACGTGAAGAAGCTTTACCTCAGTGAGTTTCTACAGAAGTAAACAGACAAGCTGCTCGAACTTGTTCAAGAAAACAAAGCAAGAAAGTGTAATCTGAAGAGCTCTTGTGTTAGTTTCTCTAGATTCATGATTAGAATTAAACAGATTGAAGCATAACACACATGATCATTTAAATAAATCATTAAACAAAAGTTTCTGCTTTGGCGTTGATTTTATGTTCTAAAAACAATCTGTTGTTGACTAAGGCTGTCAGCATCACTCAGGGGGAGACATGGCATGGGAACCCAATATGCAGGCAGAGACAGGCAGGACGAGATAGTAGGGCTAAACACGGGTATTTAATAACAAAGAACACTACAACAAAAGGCAAAACAAAAATCCACAAGGGGGAAAACATGACAGGATAATATATAAACTATAACAAGGACTAGGACACTGACTTACAACTAAACTAAGAAAACAAACACTTGAGACAAACACTAAACTGACACTTACTATACACGAGGGAACAGAAAGAGGAACAGGAACAAGGTAACAGGCATTTGGCAACAAGGCATTCACAGGAACAGGAACAGACTCTAACACACCACAAAGCAAAACAACTGCAAGGACCAACAGGTAAAAGTACAATGCACGAGCACAGGACAAAGAAACATGAGGACTCTTAATGGGGAACAAACACAAGATAATTAATAGGGACCAGGTGACACAGATCAAACACTAAGGGAAGGCTAACGAGACTGAAAGAGCGGAAACACAGACAAGACTCGGGGAGAGTATGGAAGGCAACAAGGGTCAAAAACGTCTCTCCCCACATAAAACAGGGAATTCTGTTTTGGTTCTGCCTCAAGACCAAGAATTAGGCAACAATGATAGGCAGAACCGTGACAAAGGCTGCATGTTTTTGATCAAAAGAGAGCTTGAAACTTCAACAATAAAACTGGGATTGGGCCTAAAATTCACATTGGCAGCTTCTTTAATGTCTTACGGTATTCAGGTCTCAGTTTGATCAATTTAGAACTAGGATAAACAAGCAAGTTGATGTGGAAACCAATAATCATCCCTAATGTAAATATATTGCAGCAAAACCAATGTCTGCTAACCTGTAAAGTGATAATCACACGGTAACACTTTATAATAACTGCACGCTATGAATCATTAGTTAAGCGTCAGTAAATAGTTAATTAATCATTTATGAAGCATTGGCCCCACATTAATAGACATTAGTAAGCAGTTTATAAATACAGCTATAAATGCTTTGTTCTTGATTTATAAGCATGTATATAATATGCTTAATAATCAAATTCACATTTTATTAAGGATAAATTCAGCATTTCTAAATTACATAACTTACAAACCAGTTAGTTAGGAGTTGTCAGTGGTTCATGAGATCATTTAGAAAGTATAAGTAAATGATTAATAAACTCTTTGAATGCACATTTATACATCTTATTATTCTGACATATAGTAACGGTTACTCAATTTGTTAATAAATGCTTTATTAACACACATTCCTGCTGTAATTCATGATTAATTAAGGTATAAAACATTCACTAGTTGTCAGTTAACTATTTTTGTGAGCTCATCTAAAGTAAGGACTATTTATGTCTTGTAAAGCATTTACAAATGAGAGTTAAAGGCTCAGTTATCTTCTAAACAGAAAAAGGAAAAACACAACACAGAGGGATGCAGAACATAGAAACATTTATTTCTAGATGCAAAAGATATTAAACTGTACATATTGAATACAAAACGATTTAATAAAAATAAACCTCAGCAAAATTAAAATTGTACAACCGAACATATAAATTAACATTAAATGAATTGATATAAAATGAAAATTCCTGCACGCCTCCAGTAAAAAATATAACTGTGCAGTAAAATGCAACTAGGACTCTGCAATCGGACATAAAATTACATTTTGGTAAAGTGCAAACATTGCTTGAATACAAATTTACCAGTGTTTATTTTTCATTTTGTATTAAATCGTTTTGTATTCAATACAAGACATAAATAGTCATCACTTTAGATGAGGTCACAAAAATAGTTAACTGACAACTGGTAAATGTTTTATAACTACTTTATTTAATCATGAATTACAGCAGGAATGTGTGTTAATTTATTAACAAATTGAGTAACCGTTACTATATGTCAGAATAATAAGATGTATAAATGTGCATTCAAAGAGTTTATTAATCATTTACTTACACTTTCTAGATGATCTCATGAACCACTGACAACTCCTAACTAACTGGTTTGTAAGTTATGTAATCCTTAATTTAGAAAGGATAAATTTATCCTTAATAAAGTATGAAAATTTGATTATTAAGCACATTATATACATGCTTATAAATCAAGAACAAAGCATTTATAGCTGTATTTATAAACTGCTTACTAACGTCTATTAATGTGGGGCCAATGCTTCATAAATGATTAATTAACTATTTACTGACGCTTAACTAATGACTCATAGCGTGCAGTTATTATAAAGTGTTTCCCATAAATATTTAATTTGCATATTGGACAACACCTTGGGTTTGTTTCTTAATAACTGACAGTTAATCACATATTAAAGTTCTTTGGCTTATGAATATATATGAATATAAGTATGAATATCTTAGTTAGTATGTTTGAAAACAATTGACAAAATTCACATTTAGAAGATATAAGCTTTGAAAACTTCCACCGATATGAATCAACGGTTCTGAAGACATCAATCCTTTCGGCTTATCATCAGATGATCTGTCATAATGCTTTTAAACTATATACACTCAACCATATGAGTTTGAATTCAGAAAGGTATATCCTCCCAAACAAAATACTAACAGAAAATGACAAAATTTGATGATATTTATTATGATAAAATAAATGATATTTCTTTAATATTGAATACACTTACACACATTATTTGGGTGACCTCGTAACAACTCCTTCTTTATATAAGGTGTTACTCTGAGGAGGTTCAACAGAAATTCGACTGATACTGATAGATACAACCACTTCATTCAAAGAAATATTCCTTTTATTTCAAAGGGCATTTATATATATATATAATCCCTCCAACAACCAACGATACACTGAAACAGACAGCACTGATCAAAGCGCCACTGTGCTAACAAACGAACCCAACGTCAAGGTCCAGTCCTCTTTTGTTTGTGAAGATATGATGATGGTGATGAGATGAGTCCAAGTCCACCAGGACACTTAGAGAGCGACGCAATGATACAATCCAACAGTCCAGAATGAAGGCCCAGGTGAAGTTAGGCAATGCCAGGTCACTTAGAGAGCGACGCAATGATACAATCCAACAGTCCAGAATGAAGGCCCAGGTCCACTGATCATAATGACTGCTAATAATAAGTCCTTTATCCTCCAAAACAGAATTCAAATGGTGAGCAGGTAGCACAAAGGCTAACCATGAGGTTTCCTTCTACCTACTGCCTCTTTTCTTCATGGGTTTTTTCCTCCCTTATAACTCATAGCCATCATGCACTAGTGCCCTCCAGTGGCTCCTCCGGGCTTCACACTAACCCAGATACCCATTTTTGTGCAACCGCCCAAGGCCAAACAATAATAACCCACAAGTAACGTTTTACACTGTTACAACCTATCCCTTTAAGGAAACGGTCTTTAAATGAAATCAAATTAAAAACACAACACATCACTTGTGAAGTGTGAAACATACAAGCAAAAAGCACAATAGAACAGAAAAGTCGCTTTAGTTTAGTTTAGTTAGTTGTATTGCGATGTTAATTGGAACTCTTTTTAAACAAAGTCGAGATGGATTTTTGTCTTCACTATATGGATTTTGTGGACAATCCAAAAGCAGTAAAGAGGTCAGCAGAAGGACACAATATAGTCAGTACTGTAGATTCCTATAGAAACAGTCTGAAAAATAAACGTTAGGACCTTAAAACTGGACATGCATTCTCTGACCCATATTATAAGACCTTTAGCAAGAAAACAGGGGATTTCTTCATTCTTTACATATTCACACGCACAAACAATGTAGACACATCTGCACCATGTGTGTGCTGTGTTGAAGGAATGCTTCACCCAAACTGTCATGGATTCTATGGTAAGACATGGCATGGGACCCAAATGCAGGCAGAGACAGGCAGCACGAGATGGTAGGGGTAGACACGGGTATTTAATAACAAAGAACACTACAACAAAAGGCGAAACAAAAACCCACGAGGGGAAAAATATGACAGGCAGGATAATATATATAAACTTTATCAAGGACACAGACTGACTAGACTTTATAAAACAAACACTTGAACCTAACAATTACTAGACGTGGGGAAAACAGGAACAAGGCAAGGCACAAGAACGGGCATGAAACAGCAACATCAACAACGACCAGGTATCATATACAATGAATGAGCACAGGACAATGAAACATGAGGACACTTTATAGGGAACAAACACAGGTAATTAACAAGAAACAGGTGCTGGGGATTAAGCACTCAGGGAAAGCTGACGAGGAGTGAGAGGGGCGGGGGCCAAAGACGAGACACGAGAAAAGAACCATGTCTTTCCAACATAAAACCATCAGGCAATGCCACGGCTCCACTCGAGACAGGAATAAAACATCACATGATAGTGGAACCATGACACAAACTCTGTCATCATTGAGTCTATTTCATGGTCTTCAAACTTCTGTCTCAGTCTCTATTCACTTTCAATCCCTAGAATTATTTTTCAATGATTAAAATATTAATATTCAACCATCTTAATACAAACAAGTAAACTAAAGATAAAAACAGATCAGAGCCCTGATGCACCTGGTTCCCTTTACAGTATTTCTCCAGAAACTTTAGTTCATGATGTCAACGTTCATAGGCGGGTTTTTCTTTTCATAGTCCCGTTGATTCCCCACTGATCACATCATCTCACTATCCTTGATATTTCAGAATTAAGGCCAGCAACATCCATTCTGCATTGTTGCCAAAGTCATCGAGTGTCAAAGGATGGTGCAAATCTGCAGGAGATCACTAGATGGCGCCATTGCTCAGTTCAAGGGCGCCATTGCTCGTCCTTGATGAATAAACTGCAGTGACTGCATAAGATGTTTTTATGCTTGAAACCTCATTGATATTCAGTTTTAATAAAGAATAAATTGTGACTCAGTGAATTTTAAAAGGTCATAAAAATTAAAAAAATGCTTTTAACTTATAAAAAATAAAGTGGATAATACAATAAAGTGATACTGAAAAGCGGCATGTCAGTATATATGAAAATTTGATTGTAAAATTAACTAAAAAAAGCTTTCTTAAAGAACAAGAACATAAAAAAGTTCTTTGTAACTCCAAACTTAAGATCAGTGGTATATACAAAGAATCCTCAGATGCCGTGTAAACTAACTTCATTCAGTCGATTCAGTCACATTTATTCTGGTTACTATGGGTTACCATTTGTCTTAAAAATGAGCCATGGACCACACAACAAAAATACTGGGCTGTCTAGTATGACTATTGGCATCACCGAATGCACCCGAAGTTCCAGTCTGACATTTATCATGCATCATCTTTTTGCCCACAATTTGCATCGCTCTTTTGACTAAATTCACAATGCACAGAAAGTTCAAAAAGTTTTTTTCTGTGGCAAAGCCGAAATGAAGTACAATGCAATGTCTTCATAGGAACCAACAGGTAACATGAGACTCTGGTTGTAGGTGGATATTTGAGTAAGGAACAAGTGTTCATATAACACAGAGAGAGAGAGAGAGGAGAGAGAGAGAGAGAGAGAGAGAGAGAGGGAGAGAAGAGAGAGAGAGAGAGAGGAGAGAGAGAAATGAAATGAAAGTATACAGATAAAGCACTAGGACCCAGAAGCCTCCCTCCTCCTATCTTTCCTCTCCAGTGAAGATCTCTCACTTAACCTGAATCACTGAGGATGAAGCACAGAGATGTCGCAGAGTCCTGAATCGCAGAAGGAGACCAGTCTGAGAAGGCCAGATGCTGGACCACACGGATAAAACCAGACATATGAGAGTAAGAAGTTTCTGTGTCTAACATCTAGTGTGCTGCTTTTAAAGTCAATTTCTCTTTCTCTCTTTCTGCTGTTCAGGAACTCAAACATCTTTAAAGATCAGACTCATTTCATTCTTTTACTTAGCTAATCTCAAATTGACTTGCATTATCTGTAACTTCTTCATTCAATTCTAAAAGACCTGTTTGTTATTCATTTTGTCAGACTGGACAGGATCACACGACTCTTTAGGGATTTGCGGCTTGATCTCAGAAACTTTATCATAAGTACTGTATGTGCTCATGATGTTTTACATGGTCACTCGGCACATTGGATATCTTCACGACCACCTCCACACAAGCAGATTTCTCAATGATTCGAGTTGGATTCTATCTCACTGTGTGCCCACACCGACACCGTTGAACCTCTAGACTGTTACTTGAGACCAAACCAAACCTCGCATTGAAGTTTCAGAATCTAGTCTAGTCGTAGAGGTTCATTGAACAAGATTTAGATGATCTGGACTGTGTTTGTTTACCTGTGTAAACAGGTCAATTTACACAAACTATTATGATATTTAACAGGGCATGCAGACGTGATCTTTAGCAAGGGAGGAGTTAATAACCATATTGAAGAACTTAAGAAATTATTTCTGAAATGGACAGCTCTGTACATGGCCGCAGTACATGTATAGATTACATATATAGCTTGCGCTTTGACAGATTTACCACACAAAGAAAATATTAAAATGTACAAAATATGTGTGTCACTTTGTTTAATGTTAATGCAGGTTTGCACTTATTTGTTAATTGATGGTGTAGTTTACGATGAAGCTTCGCCCCCTGTTTTTGAGCGTGTGTCTGTCAGTGTTGTAGAATTCGTGTTAGGGTCCAGCGGGAGAGTCGCAGTAATGCACACCTCTAGTAGACAGTCCATTAAGCAGACCACCCTTAACCCAAACCCTTTCAGTTTGCATCAGAATTTATTTATTTATCTATACTGTAAAATATTAGTGATCAAGGCTGTAAAAAGAAGGCTTTCATTTCTGAAACTGGCCTTAGGCGAGTCATTTTAGACTCAAATAGAGTCAACAGGTCAGTTTGTGCCTATTAACCTTTTCGAATGAACGTAATTTGGTGTACTAACTCACTATATATGGGTCTATTTCATTCCTCCATAAGTCGCTTGCAGCGGGTCCGAAATTTGGCAGCTAGACCTTATGAATCCTAAGATGAGGGAGCACATCACTCCTCGTTCATTTCTTTGCTTCGCCTGCCAGTCAAACACAGAATTGACTTTGAGGTTTTGATGTTCGTTTTTAAAACTCTACATGGGTCAGCTTCCCAGTATATTGTTGACCTGCTCAAGGGCGTAGATTTGGTTTGAACATTGGGGGGGTTGAACGTCCCAGATAGCACACGAACATCACGAAGATGTCTTTTTGATGTGTGTGTTAACATCCGGAAGCGAATTTTTAGAGTGTTTGCTCATCTGCAATACGTCTATAGGGCATTTCCTGTTAGAAGATGTCTTTAAGATGTAATGATTTAGAATGTATGTTAAATGGACATCTTATAGATGTCTATCAGATGTTAGTAAACAGCAGATGCTTTCCAGTAGAAGTGATCTTTAACATACATCTTGCAGACGTACGTGTGCTATCTGGGGGTGTATGCTGCCTATTATTTTATTTTTTAATGTGTATTGTTATTGGATAATTTATTTCTCTATCTATCTATTATCTATCTATCTATCTATCTATCTATCTATATCTATCTATCTATTATTATCTATCTATCTATTATCTATCTATCTATCTATCTATCTATCTATCTATCTATTTATCTATCTATCTATCTATATGCTTTAGCTGATTCCAAATTCAACATAAACAAATATGAAAGAGACAACATTTAGACATTTATTTTAAGATTTTTAAATTCCACCTTAATGCATTTTAATTTTTTTTAAAGGGAAACACATCGGCTCTTGAACAACTGTAAACATGAAATTTAGATACCCCACTTACTCAAAGGCACAGAACAGTGATTATGATTACACAGGTTAAATGAAAGCTCCAAATATCTGCTTGGGTCTCTCACAACCAACGACAAATTCTTGGCACACCAACTTGTTGTCTAAGAGGTCCAACTTGTCTTGGTGGACATGACAAACTGCCACATGATTCTGTCTCTTTTGTGACATACTTGAGCGTAGCCAGTTTTATTGACTGAATGAACTTTTTATTAGTGTTTGTATGTCATTAACTGATCAGATGTTTTTCATGTCCTTCTTTGATTGGTTTATTCTGTTGCTACTTTCACATTGGATCTGATATAAGAACAAAACCATTAAGACATACAACTAAAACACCAAAAACTAACAAATTATTAAACACACTGTATACCATCTATTCTAAATATCTATTTACATATACATTTGACTATTTTTAATTGACCAAGTAATCCTCATTAAATAAAACTCATAAAAATCACAGCATACTTTTAAAGATGTATAATAATCTGATGATCAAACATTTTTGAACATTTCTGTACCCCTCCCTGTTTTCTTACCCTTTTGTCTGAAAGAGCTGCCTGTCTGTTGTCTTCTCCCTGTTCCTCACTGTGATAGAGAAAAGCTGGAATGTAAAACTTGACTTAGTATAAAGCTGTTTAGTGGAGTATTTAAAACATTAAAGACATAATGTATAGTCTAACTTTACAAAGCTGCTGTTTTTCTATACCGTTTCCTATTTTATTTATTGATTTAATGTCATCTTCTTTACCTGATCACCTGCACCTCGTCTCGTGAATACTTTTGTCATTGATAATTACAGACACTATTGAAAAATGAACTAGCAAAACAGATGGCTGCTTTTGGTAACTTGTTATACTGATAGTTATAGCTAAATACATTGCAATGGATTAGCTAGCTAACATATATGGTGTGTACTTGTTATACACAATATTCTCAATAACCTCATTCTCAGTACATGCTTTATTTTTTTTTGCATCCCTCTCTGACCAGCAGTTAATATAGTCCACTGTGCGGCGCTTCTCTTCATTTTTGGCGTACGTTAAATTACCCGTGTGCTCTCCCGTTCAAACACCACTCGCGCTGTTTTGGCGAAAGTGCGACTCATTTGTTGGGCGTTACCAATCGGTTCAATGGAGGGGGAGTATTTTTGTCTAATTTATTATGACAAACTCATATTTGATTAGGAACAAATTTATTGTCGCAAAATAAAGTAATTCTACATATTTTTCATTTGATCTACCGTGATTTCATGTTGAAATATTGGAGGGGTTGTAACTGATGGATTTGAATATTGGACCTGTTTAAACCATATTCTGTCGTAAGATCTCTTCGCTCCGGAAATCATTTGCTCCCTCCGTTCCTGGTCCCGCTTAAGAGGCCGATAGAGCTTTTGCAGTATGAATGCACTTCCAGATGCCATAAGATCTTCTCCCTCGATGACATTTAAACTAGATTTAAGACTCATTTATTCTCTTAGCCTATATGACATTGCTTGAGAACCTCGTGGCCGTACAGTTATTTATTTCTGTTGGCTGTTATCTGTATTTTATTCGTTTTTTTTCCTTCTTTCTTTTTTAGCTATTATCTCTTTTATTGTTTATCATAAATTATACTATACCCTGTACAGCAGTTATACAACGATGTTGTTTTTATAAATAAAATAAACGCGAACTTGAAAGGCTAACACTTTACTTAGAGGTTCCCTTCATAAAGCATTTATAAATGTGTTAATTGAGGATTAATAAATCCAACGAAATCCAACGAATAACCTGCCAAATAGTGATAAAAACCAAATAAAGTTTCATTAAAGAAACATGTTGGAAATTGTTAAAGATAAATGGACTGGACAGCAAATTCAAAGACAGGTCTGGGAGTTGAGAGACGAAAGAAGATAAGATAGCACTCACTTAATCAACAAAAATGTAAAAAATTAAATTCTCAAAGAGCTCAGTTGACGGCTCCTTAAAAAATGGAATTTCGGATTAATTACTGAATGTATTGTTGAAAATAAACTAGGTCTATGAAAGTATAAAGATCAGGTCAGAAAAATATTTGATAGCTGTGTCACAGTGTTGTATGTTTGTTTGTTTTTCCTCCCTGGTTAATTTCATTATTAGTTCATTAGTTTTCACTTGTGTCTTATTATTAGTTCATCCCCAGCACCTGTTGATCCCTGGTTATCTGTTATATTAAGGTTCCCCTTGATGGCAGTCCTTGTCTAGTATTGTTTATGCTGCGTGAGTTTATTGTACCGTGTTTCTCTGTTCCTGGTTCCCCGTTTGTTTTATATTAAAGTATATAATTTGGAATTCCCTTGGTTTGGACGCTGTCTCCTACCCGCGACACGTGACAAGCTGACTTTGCTGCACTCTAAAATTTTCAACACCAAGGGAGGTATTAGAAAAGTACTAAAAATCATGACGTGCTACATGACGTCTCCATATTAGATAAACCTCTATCACACAATTAATTAGATCAAATTGACTCACTGTGAAATGTATCCATGTACTTTATAACAATTCATCATGAATTGAAGTGGCCAACTGTCTTTCACACTTGGTCAGTTCCCATAACATGTGTCAGTCTGGTGGTGTCCACGTGACAATTGTGGAAATGATTATTCGTTAAGCTGCCTCAGGAACTATTGGCTTCTTTATTTTGAGGTCCTAGTCTGTGCTACTGAATATATAGCTTCATACACAACAGTTAATTGTCTCATATAAACTCTTTGTTCAATCTTGCAACTTTTCCAAAAAACGTCCTTCATAGGAACCTCTTAAATAACATAATGGGAGCCTGTTAGCATTTAATAAAGCTTAAGTTTGTGATGTTGGTTACGTGCGATGATTCATTAAATAAAGGTTTAGAAGGTACACCTCTCAAAACATACATTATAGATGTTTATTAATAGGAGCACAAGGATTACTAAATGAGGGCTGTAGAACTGAGTTATACAAATAAAATCAAATTTTTTTCTTCTTTTGTCTTTATTTTTCACCACTGTTCTCACGTTGCAGCTCTTCATAATGTGTATATACTCCTACATTGCTCTGTTCATGATGTACATACAATCCCTACATTGCATTCTTATTTATATTCTGTATATACTCTGCTCAATACTGTAAAAGCAACTCAATTGTTCATTCTGTAAATCATAGCTTCCCTTACTTTGCACTTTCATGTTTATAAAACACTATATTCTTACAATGGTTAGATGCTAACTGCATTTCATTAGCTCTGTACTTGTATGACAATGACTTTGAATCAAATCAAATCGAAATTGGGTTCAAATCGAACCAATTTTTATTTCAAGTACTCTTTAAATATCTCATATTTAAAGCCGTTTTAATTCAAAGATCATACAATCCTTATCACTAATGAATCCCATAAATCATTATAGGCATTATATTGAAAAAATAGTGTATAAATCATTTCCAAATAATGTTTAATTTATTTTATCATTTTATATCGATATGTCTTATGCAATATAAAATAGTCATGTTATTATTTGAGCTATATAATTATCTAAATTAATTAATTTTTTATACTTGGAGGTCCTGTGTTTCTAAACGTCTCTTACACTCTCTCACACACACACCTTTCTATGAGGACCAACAGCATTCAGGGTTTACCTTTAGCTGATCTCACAAAACACTGTTTAAGCACCTTATTTTGTTCATCAGAGTCTAAATGTCGAA
>CM017914.1:20922418-20967601 GCA_008369825.1 Triplophysa tibetana | reverse complement strand
GAACTTCTTCTAAACTGGTTTCAGTGTCGTGCTGGTCGAATCACAGCATCTAAAATGAAAATGTGTTTGTACTGATCCCCATCCACCAGCTCAGAGCTTGATCACAGTGTACGCTCTCCCCAACCATACACATTTACATCAGAGCTTCTACCTAAGGATGTTCTCCTGAGAATTTCCACTTGATATGTTTACAGACGAACATAAGAAATCTTATGAAAATGTGAAAGTGCACGAGACAGGTTTTTTTCATTAATCCATGTATGCCATTCTAGGTGCTTCCCTAGATTGGCTGATTTTTTTTTGTGGCGTCAGTGTCACTGAACTTAAATGTCCATTCTGTTCTTATCTGACAAGTGAGACAGAGTTACAGGATTTTACTTGGAGGAGGAGGATGAAGGGGAACTGACACTAAACAGAAACCACCAGGCTTCCTACCAGTCCAAACGCAGCTTAGGTTGTGCGAACTGGAGTCTGCTTATTTTGTTGTTTGGACAGATAAAGACTTGCATGTTGAACACATTTTGTTTATCAGATTTCTGGGACATATGTAAGAAAAGAAAGCACATTTTGACACCGCCATTATGCCTGAAATAGTTTCTGACAAATGTGCAAGTGGCAGTGGAAAGAAAAAAGCTGGTGTCACTGTGGCCAGGTTGAGTTTGGTCAGAGGATTTTGTGTTACAATGCAAAATGTGATATTCAGAGGTTTCATTATTCATGCTTAAATGTTGTTATTGCTCAGAAAGGAAATGGTACTGTTCAAACTGTTGTAAGCTACCTCAGTTTCTTCCAAAAAGGTTAAAGAAAGGTATTAAGCACTAAAAACAACAGTTATGTAATATGCAGTAATCTGTTCCGTAGCTTGCATGTTCATGCTGGGTAATGTGTATCCAACCATAGTACAAAAGTTTCCCTAATACACATTTTTAATTAGGCTGTGATATTACTTTTAATATTTCATTTATTACATTTTGAAAATGTAATGTGTGTAATGGGGCATTATTTTGCTACGGTTTTATTCCTGAATTTTGTACTTAACAGTTGTACAAGTAAAACGTTGTAGCATACCCAGCTGTTCTGTTGTTCTTTACATATTTATTTACAAATTGATTATGTTGACCGACAAGCAGCTTCATTCAAAATCACAGCTGATGGACGAAGGATCACCAGAGCACAACAGACAAATCCAAGTACAAAACTATCATCTTTTCTTATCAAGAAATCAATTGGTGTAAGATGACCATGTTTCTGCTCTGGGTATAAGTTAGATGGACGATCTATAAACACCTCAAAGCAATCGATAACAGCACATATTCTTTCCCAAAATGTTTCTGATTTGCATCGGCATAGTTTTTTACCAACCGTTCTCTTTCAGGCCATTTAACAAGAGGTTTCATCCAAATAAACATTGACACATTGAACGCATAAGACAGGAAGGTTGTAGAAACATTAAGTTTAGTCTTATTAATGTAAGCATTAGCACTTGGAATGCATTAAGTGACTTCTTCACAGAGAGGTGGAGATGAAGGTATGTAAACATTGCTAACAAAATATGATATTTAGGCAGACCAATGATAATAAAACTTTTTCATCTTTACCCTCAAATGCACTAATTTGCACATCATATGAAGAGGACAGTTTTTGCAACTGAATGTTTTTCTGTTCTCAATCATAATCATCTGGTGTGTCCATAAGAAGCAAAGAATGGACAGCAGCATCCTTGTGTTTCTGATGGGCTCAATTCACACGACGTTTGTAACTTGATGTCAATGAGTTCTTAGGTTTTCTGGTTCTTTCTTTCCTCTCATATTAACGCATGGCCCCCAATCTGGATCATCCTTTTTCTGCAGGTCAGATATTTGACCTATAATACAATAAAATAAATGTAGCTTCATTTACAAAATTTCAATAACATTTAAAGAAAATATGTATGTCTTTCTTGCACTACGAGTAGTTCATGAAATGAAATTATAATCAGATTTTAAAGTATTTAACAAACAGGAACGAAATATTAACATGAGTGTAACCTATACTATTACATTACAAAATGAGTTAATCAATTAGTCCAATTATTCCCGTACCTGACACGAATGAGGACAACAACACGAATGTTGTCAAGATTCTTACCCTGAAAATCCTGGTACAGTCGGTAATCCACGACCGCCTTCTTTCCTCGACAGTTTGTTGCTTTCTTCTCCTTTATTGGTAATAACTTTTACGACCGAGTTCAATTCCGTTCATTCGAAATGTTTATGTCCGAGCGCGCACAAAATGGCCGACTTCCGGATTGATGACGCGTCGTGAAAACACTATTGTCCAATCACGTGTTTATTGACATTTTAACTGGATGAGCAGCTTTTTGTGGTTAATTCAAATATACACATTGCATGACACGAGCGTGAAGATGACGTCACAAAGACTCTGACGGTTTATAGACGCTGACATTTCTTGTTTGCTCATTCTGCTTTTAATCCGCTTACTGATAACTTGTTGCTGCTGTTTACGTGAGTGAAAGTTATTAAGAATTTTGTCAAGTGCTTAAGAGCCGACAAAACCAGCGATTATAGCGGTTTGTACGAACTACCTTTTCGAGCAATCGACAACGCGAACGGCTGAGAGAGAAAGGAGCCAGATACAGAAACACAAAACAGAAGCATCGATGGTCAGTCATAAAATCACCACATTATATGAATATCTAGACATTATGTTTAAATAGTCCGCAGGCATATTTGTCTCCATATTCACAATAACAGTAAATGCATCTAGCCTATTTAATAACACGAATGTAAATGTGTTATTAATACGAAATATTAGTTCTGCTTCAGTCACACTTTGAACAGAATTAGCAGAAACGTTTTTGCTATTTTAGGTGATTTGGGTTAGGAGCTTGTAAACGAGTCTCGAGTTGGCAACTCTCTGCTCTAATCCCAGTACTTCTGTGATCATTTGACACAGAAATAATGATGTTAGTTAATACCTTTATATGATAACAAATTTTAAATGGGCTTTTTTTGTGAGACGTTTTTCTTTCTCTGATGCATTTATTGGAGAATAATCCTGTCAGACGCAGCACTGCTGTGAACGTGCGCTGTTCTGAACGTCATCATGTGCGCCGGACATTCCCATACGACACAGAGCGGCCTGCATAGCGTATTAAATATCTCTCGTCTTATTTAATCAGCAGATTTACAATGTCCTGACTAAAAACATTTTAAAACACATATGTAATTAGTAAGTGGCATGTAATTCATTAATATACATTTTATTGTTAATGAAATAACAGGTTTCAGTTACCCGTCATGTAATTACCACAATATATTATGAATAAGTTAGGCCGTACGTAATTGGTAGATGAAACCCAGCTGTCACATTTATTTATGTATGTATTTAGTTACTTGCCAAGATCAGTCTTGTACAGCCAAGGGGAGTATTTCCCCTCTGACAGCCAAGCTGGTCAAACCTGTCATCCGGTGATGACTGGACTTTTGATGCTTGTCAGGGGCAGGATGCCAACACTTAGACTTGGAGCAAGAGCTACTCCTCGGCTGCTACTCGCAGTAGAGTTAGTGTTGCCATCTTCAGTTCCCTGTGAGCGTTTAAGAAACGCAAATATTTTCATCTGGTTTTCATCTGTTGACGCGACATATTTCCCGCCGCACACTCTCTGTCTGTCCGCTAGTTTTTGTTTGTGTGTCATTGGGATAATTGTAACGCGCAAACACAGACAGAAAAGACATGCCATCATGGAAATAAGATAATTAACATATTACTTGAGGGCTATTTAGTTTGTTTAATAAAATGACAAATTGTAATCTGCCGCTATAAAGAAAATCAATCAAATTTACTTGACCTTCAAGGCTGGCGGGGCGACCAGTTAGGAGGGCGGGGCGCCCCCCTATATAATGGTAGGGAAAACACTGGAAGAGCGCTAGGTAAACTATTTGCTCTCTCTCCACACGAAACTTAAGGCTATGTCATAGCTCCGTCCAAAGACCAAGAATAGGCATGACAAGATGGCGGAACCATGACCAATTGGCATTAAATATGCCCTGCCAGCCTTTTTTTTTTTAAAGTTGCCATGCTATGCCAGCGTTTTTTTTAAGTTTTCACCCAACTTTAATTGCTCACAGTAAATTTTCTGTAACAAATATATGACAAACAATGTCAAATGAAAGAACAGAGTCTCAGGTTTTAAACAAAATAAACCATATTCTTCTATCTTCATTTGTTCGTTTTTAATCACTCCGTAGATGTGTGGGTAGGTTTCTTTAAAAATGCATCATTTTGATTAAACAGCTGAGATAATTAAGTTTTTTTGTCAAATATTCGCCCAGATTACACTAAGAACAATCATTAAAAAAACGCTAAAACATATACGTTCTGGGATTCTGTACTTTTTCCAAAAGGTGTGTAATAGCGCCACCTGCTGTACAACAAAACAAACACTGATTGCAGTAATAACTCTTTTGCCGTAGCTAAATGCCGTGAATACTTTTTAAATGACGAAATAACTCTTCAATGGCGGTGAAAGAGTTAATATTCATTTTATGAATAGTAGACCTATATAATGAGATACAAAGTGACTTTCAAAGTTACTTTCTACTTGAGTAATTATTCATTGCATACTTTTTTACTTTTCTCTCAAGTAATTTAAAGATTTGTGACTTTTACTTTTACTTGAGTAACAATTTCTCTAGCCACTTGTACTTATTCTTGAGTAATGATTTGGCTACTCTACCCACCTCTGTTAAGCATAAGGTCAAGACTCTGAACCTCTGAACACATAAAAATTACAGGAAAGGATGATGACAAACCAATAAAGAAAATATCAAATCAATAGATCTTGAAAATGTGATACTGTATATGTGTGAAATTCATAAATCTTTTATGACATTCATAGGACATTACATTTATTTTAACCAAAGATATTAAATGTATTTTAACTTAGATTCGACTCTCGCTAACCCCTGCCAGTGGAGCGTCAGAAGGAGAGATTCGACTCCCACTTTACACGGGTAATGGATCGTCAGAAGGAGAGATTCGACTCCCGTTATACACTGCAGTGGATCGTCTGAAGGAGAGATTCGATTCCCGCTATACACGGGCAATGGAGCGTCAGAAGGAGAGATTCGACTCCCACTTTACACGGGCAATGGATCGTCAGAAGGAGAGATTCGACTCCCGTTATACACGTGCAGTGGATCGTCTGAAGGAGAGATTCGATTCCCGCCATACACGGGCAATGGAGCGTCAGAAGGAGAGATTCGACTCCCACTTTACACGGGCAATGGATCGTCAGAAGGAGAGATTCGATTCCCGTTATACACGTGCAGTGGATCGTCTGAAGGAGAGATTCGATTCCCGCTATACACGGGCAATGGATCGTCAGAAGGAGAGATTCGACTCCCGTTATACACGTGCAGTGGATCGTCTGAAGGAGAGATTCCACTCCCACTTTACACGGGCAATGGATCGTCAGAAGGAGAGATTCGACTCCCGTTATACACGTGCAGTGGATCGTCTGAAGGAGAGATTCCACTCCCGCTATCCACTGACAGTCCGAGGACAAGCAAGAGAGTGAAGTTGAAGCTCCCCACAGACAGTCGAGCGCCAGGGGAGAGATTCCACTCCCGCTTGCCAAAGACAGTCGAGCGCCACGAGGAGAGATTCCACTCCCGCTAGCCACTGACAGTCCGAGGACAAGAAGAGACTGAATTTGAAGCTCCCCACAGACAGCCGAGCATCAGGAGGAGAGATTCCACTCCCGCTTGCCGAAGACAGTCGAGTCCCAGGAGGAGAGATTCCACTCCCGCTTGCCAAAGACAGTCGAGCGCCACGAGGAGAGATCCCACTCCGGCTTGCCACTGACAGACGAGCGCCAGGAGGAGAGATTCCACTCCGGCTTGCCACTGACAGACGAGCGCCACGAGGAGAGATCCCACTCCGGCTTGCCACTGACAGACGAGCGCCAGGAGGAGAGATTCCACTCCGGCTTGCCACTGACAGACGAGCGCCAGGAGAGAGATTCCACTCCCGCTAGCCACTGACAGTCCGAGGACAAGAAAGAGAGTGAAGTTGAAGCTCTCCACAGACAATCGAGCACCAGGAGGAGAGATTCCACTCCCGCTTGCCAAAGACAGTCGAGCGCCACGAGGAGAGATTCCACTCCCGCTAGCCACTGACAGTCCGAGGACAAGAAAGAGACTGAATTTGAAGCTCCCCACAGACAGCCGAGCATCAGGAGGAGAGATCCCACTCCCGCTTGCCAAAGACAGTCGAGCGCCACGAGGAGAGATCCCACTCCGGCTTGCCACTGACAGACGAGCGCCAGGAGGAGAGATTCCACTCCGGCTTGCCACTGACAGACGAGCGCCAGGAAGAGAGATTCCACTCCGGCTTGCCACTGACAGACGAGCGCCAGGAGGAGAGATTCCACTCACGCCCAGCCACTGACAGTCCGACGACAAGAAAGAGAGTGAAGTTGAAGCACCACACAGACAGTCGAGCATCAGGAGGAGAGATTCCACTCCAGCTCTCCACAGGCAATATATCTCCCTTCTCATAATCTGTGTTTTCATAAGAGTCGTTTTACAGTTATTTTAAGATCAAATCAGAGACAAATATTTTTTGATGAAGTTTTGAACGTCTTCCTGTAGGGTAGTACTAAGTAAATATAAACTACAGACAGTACAGCTAAATGACATTTCCTTTATCTCTGAAAAGTGATCAACTTCAAGATGTATAAGATTGGGAAGAAGCTGGGTGAAGGAGGATTTGGTGTCGTCCATGAAGGCAAATGTATGCGCAACGGCACAAAGGTTTGACTTTTTCTCTTTTTTCTCTGTCTTGTGCTCATGTTTTGATCATCTCTTTGTGTATCTTATGTTCACTATTTAGTGAATTTGATCTATTGAAACAGACAGACTGATCAAACATGATCTCTATTGCTACATATGAATGACAGGTCTGTTCATCATGAATGCTTTGAGTGATATGATTAAGGGCTGCAACAACGAATCGATTAAATCGATAAAAATCGATTACTAAAAGAGTTGGCAACGAATTTCATAATCGATCCGTTGTGTCGCGCGACGCGGAGACGTTTGATTATTAAAAAAAAAAACTTTATTTGAGCGCGGAGCGGAGTGAACACACTCGGTCTCTCTCGCGCAATGATGCTAGCAGAGTTCGGTGCCTCATAGACGTCGCGGAGCAAAAATAAATAGCGGATGAAAGATACATAGCGGAGGCAGAGAAATCCGCGCGACCCAAGTCATCCAAGGTGTGGGAGCATTTCACACTAAATTATCAAAAAAGTGTGTTAACTGCAAAATATGCAAAAGCGACATGGCGGGAGCAGCACGGCAATGATCCAGCACCTGAAACGCAAACATGTTTGATTCTTTGATGAGGAGGAAGGGAGTTCAACAGCAGGTTAAGTCACTACAGAATCCTACTTTAGTTCAGTTTGAAGTGAGGAGCGTAATGTCCCGGGTGCTGGTTTTTACTCTTTATCCAGCTTGACAAGCATGACCAGGTAGCGTTAGCTCGTCAATACAGTATAAAGCAGGGTGGTATTGTTACTTTGCACTTTTCATTGCAAGACTAAATACACGTTTTTATTCAAAAAAAGCTTTTCTTAATTAGTATTTTGTCTCGTTTCCAGTCCAAATATCTAAAAAATCTTAAATCAAGATTACTTGACAAGAAAAATGGCATGAGAAAATTAGGTGATGCTTAAAACGTCTGTTTGAGATTATATCTCATTAAGATTATTTTTCTTACCCCATTGGGAGATCATTTTGCTTGTTTTAAGCAAACAATCACTTAATTTTGAGGTGTTTTTTTCAGAAAACAAGACATCATTTCTTATGCTATTTTATGTGTCTAGTAAATGTATCTTGATTTAAGATTTTTTTATATTTGCAATGACAACAGGACAAAACTACTAAGTTAGAAAAGCTATTTATGCAGTGTATATTCTGTGCTTTGTCCCATATAGGTTATTATTGACAAATATATGTGTGTGTGTTGTACTTTTTAATTTAATTTAAAGTTATTTTATAGCACTTGGTCATGTTAAGCTGTGTTTAAATGTGGTGTATAAATGAACCTTTCACTTACTACAATGATGGTAATAATTGAATGAATAAGCTTCAAGTGAACTTGAGCGAGAGAGAGTGTGTGTGTGTGTGTGTGAGAGTTTGTGCATCTGCTAGTGTGTGCGTCTGCAGTGTAGTTCATAGAACAAGTTCTGACATTCAAACAAATCCTGCTAAATTTTCTGATTTGTATTGTTTTTTTATTTTTTATAAATTATTAATTGTTCTGGCAGCTCAGGTGGCAGTTTATCTAAAAAAAATTGGCAAACATGTGTTTGTTTTTTGTGTTAGTCGACATATTATTTTATTTTATTATTATTATAACAGCTCAGGGATGATCAAGGAGCAACATGTTTGTGCACTTTCTGAAGATTTTAGATCTGTTTTTGGATAAAGGGTTGAAAATGAATGCTTTTCTTTTTTTGTTTTTATCCGATTAATCGAAAAAAATAATCAAGAGATTAATCGATTATTAAAATAATCGTTAGTTGCAGCCCTAATATGATTACACTGTAAATCTGTTTTTGTTGTTCAGGTGGCAGTGAAACATGTCAACAAGAAGAAATTCAGAGATTACATCTGGATCGTAAGTATTCATTAATCTTCAACTGAAAACCTCTTCAACATTGTTTTCTTACACACACTTCTGTTGACTTCAGTTCATTGAAGACTGAGATAAATCCTTGTTTGTAAAGTCACCTTCATTGCCTTTCTTCCAGCCGGATTATGCTAAACCCATTCCCAGAGAGATCGCACTTCTGATTCTTGCCAATAAGGGAGATTATGTTCCAGGGATCATTAAGCTTCTGGACTGGGAGGACTGTGAGAAGTATTACAACATGGTCATGGAGCGCTTCGATCCCTTTGAGGATGTGGAGAGTTTCATGAAGCGTTATGGAGGAAAAATAAATGAGGAGCTTGCTCGAAGGATCTTACGGCAGGTGACGGAAGCTGTTGAAGTGTGCCACAGACGAGGAGTTTTCCATCGAGACATCAAAACGCAAAACCTCCTCATAAACCCAGACACACTTCAGGTCAAATTGATTGACTTTGGGTGCGGCGACCTCCTCAAAACATCAAAATACACGATGTTTATGGGTTTGTTATATCACTTCACACATGATGACAGTTCTTCTTAGATAATGCCTTGGCTCAATTTTAAATCTGTAATTTTTGTCAATAATGTTTCTCCAGGCACAACAGCCTACGCCTGCCCTGAATTCTTTGAAACGGGCAAGTACAATGGAAATCCAGCGACAGTGTACTCACTGGGAGTTCTGTTGTTTGTCATGGTCTGCGGGAAGTTTCCAAACTCTTTTGACAAGTACAAGATCGATGAAAAGATGTGGCATCATGACAACTTGACTACAGGTGAGATCTTCATCAGGACATCACACATCTTTGATATCAAACAGATGTATTACTCTTAAAGAAGTGTAAAGTTATAACAGCCTCTTCATCACACAGAATGCTGCAGTTTAATTCAGTCCTGTCTGCAGAAGAATCCAAAACAACGTTTGCGTCTGGGAAATATCCTTGGGCACGTCTGGTTTCAGGTACTTTGATTAATTCTCAAGAGTTTTCTGGTCATCTGCTTAAATGACTGTGATGCTGTATGTTTTGATTTCTGAGTTCAGAGACCCTTTCAGATGGGGTTTGCTTTGAGAACCTATCAACTTTGACTCCTTTTAGAAAAGGGCAATGAAATTGGCAAATTAAATTTGCATGCCGGGGTCCGCTTCCGGATGTCCTGTATAAAAGGAAGCCAGCGTGCTTCATTTATTCACCTTTTGTTTTTCAGAGACATCGCTCCCGAATAGCTGCAGCGGATCGTCCCTTCCTACGGCGACTTTGGCAATTGATTGCTAACGCTTGGCGCTCAAACCCCTAATAGAAATATTGGCAAATTTAAAAGATTACTAACGCTTCGAGCTCAGAGTCCTAATAAAAATATTGGCAAATACAATAGATTGCTAACGCTTCGCGCTCAAACCCCTAATAGAAATATTGGCAAACACAATAGATTGCTAACGCTTCGCGCTCAAACTCCTAATAAAAATATTGGCAAGTACAATAGATTGCTAACGCTTGGCGCTTAAACTCCTAATAAAAATATTGGCAAATACAATAGATTGCTAACTCTTGCTCAAACCCCTACTAAAAATCTTGCAAATACAATAGATTGCTAACACTTGGCGCTCAAAGTCTTAATAAAAATATTGGCAAATACAATAGATTGCTAACGTTTGGCGATCAAAATCCTAATAAAAATATTGGCAAATACAATAGATTGCTAACTCCTCTTGCTCAAACCCCTACTAAAAAATCTTGCAAATACAATAGATTGCTAACACTTGGCGCTCAAAGTCTTAATAAAAATATTGGCAAATACAATAGATTGCTAACGTTTGGCGCTCAAATCCTAATAAAAATATTGGAAAATACAATAGATTGCTAACGCTTGGCGCTCAAAGTCCTAATAAAAATATTGGCAAATACAATAGATTGCTAACGCTTGGCGCTCAAAGTCCTAATAAAAATATTGGCAAATACAATAGATTGCTAACGCTTGGCGCTCAAACTCTTAATAAAAATATTGGAAAATACAATAGATTGCTAACGCTTGGCGCTCAAAATCCTAATAAAAATATTGGCAAATACAATAGATTGCTAACTCCTCTTGCTCAAACCCCTACTAAAAAATCTTGCAAATACAATAGATTGCTAACACTTGGCGCTCAAAGTCTTAATAAAAATATTGGCAAATACAATAGATTGCTAACGTTTGGCGCTCAAAATCCTAATAAAATATTGGAAAATACAATAGATTGCTAACGCTTGGCGCTCAAAGTCCTAATAAAAATATTGGCAAATACAATAGATTGCTAACGCTTGGCGCTCAAAGTCCTAATAAAAATATTGGCAAATACAATAGATTGCTAACGCTTGGCGCTCAAACTCTTAATAAAAATATTGGAAAATACAATAGATTGCTAACGCTTGGCGCTCAAACTCCTAATAAAATATTGGAAAATACAATAGATTGCTAACGCTTGGCGCTCAAAGTCCTAATAAAAATATTGGCAAATACAATAGATTGCTAACGCTTGGCGCTCAAACTCCTAATAAAATATTGGAAAATACAATAGATTGCTAACGCTTGGCGCTCAAAGTCCTAATAAAAATATTGGCAAATACAATAGATTGCTAACGCTTTGCGCTCAAACTCCTAATAAAAATATTGGAAAATAATAGATTGCTAACTCCTCTTGCTCAAACCCCTACTAAAAATCTTGCAAATACAATAGATTGCTAATGCTTGGCGCTCAAAGTCCTAATAAAATATTGGCAAATACAATAGATTGGTAACGCTTGCGCTCAAAGTCCTAATAAAAATATTGGCAATTACAATAGATTGCTAACGCTTGGTGCTCAAACTCCTAATAAAAATATTGGCAAATAAATAGATTGCTAACGCTTGGCGCTCAAACTCCTAATAAAAATATTGGCAATTACAATAGATTGCTAACGCTTGGTGCTCCAAGTCCTAATAAAAATATTGGCAAATACAATAGATTGCTAACGCTTGGCACTCAAACTCCTAATAAAAATATAGGCAATTAAATAGATTGCTAACGCTTGGTGCTCAAAGTCCTAATAAAAATATTGGCAAATACAATAGATTGGTAACGCTTGGCGCTCAAACTCCTAATAAAAATATTGGCAAATACAATAGATTGGTAACGCTTGGCGCTCAAACTCCTAATAAAAATATTGGCAAATACAATAGATTGCTAACGCTTGGCGCTCAAACTCCTAATAAAAATATTGGCAATTACAATAGATTGCTAACGCTTGGCGCTCAAAGTCCTAATAAAAATATTGGCAAATACAATAGATTGCTAACGCTTGGCGCTCAAACTCCTAATAAAAATATTGGAAAATAATAGATTGCTAACTCCTCTTGCTCAAACCCCTACTAAAAATCTTGCAAATACAATAGATTGCTAATGCTTGGCGCTCAAAGTCCTAATAAAATATTTGCAAATACAATAGATTGGTAACGCTTGGCGCTCAACGTCTTAATAAAAATATTGGCAATTACAATAGATTGCTAACGCTTGGTGCTCAAACTCCTAATAAAAATATTGGCAAATAAATAGATTGCTAGCGCTTGGTGCTCAAACTCCTAATAAAAATATAGGCAATTTCAATAGATTGCTAACGCTTGGTGCTCAAACTCCTAATAAATATAGGCAATTTCAATAGATTGCTAACGCTTGGTGCTCAAAGTCCTAATAAAATATTGGCAAATACAATAGATTGCTAACGCTTGGCACTCAAACTCCTAATAAAAATATAGGCATTACAATAGATTGCTAACGCTTGGCGCTCAAACTCCTAATAAAAATATTGGCAAATACAATAGATTGCTAACGCTTGGCGCTCAAACTCCTAATAAAAATATTGGCAAATACAATAGATTGCTAACGCTTGGCGCTCAAACTCCTAATAAAAATATTGGCAATTACAATAGATTGCTAACGCTTGGCGCTCAAAGTCCTAATAAAAATATTAGCAAATAAATAGATTGCTAACGCTTGCCGTTCAAAGTCCTAATAAAAATATTGGCAAATATAATAGATTGCTAACGCTTGGCGCTCAAACTCCTAATAAAAATATTGGCAAATACAATAGATTGCTAACACTTGGCGCTCAAACTCCTAATAAAAATATTGGCAAATACAATAGATTACTAACGCTTGGCGCTCAAACTCCTAATAAAAATATTGGCAAATACAATAGATTGCTAACGCTTGCCGTTCAAAGTCCTAATAAAAATATTGGCAAATATAATAGATTGCTAACGCTTGGCGCTCAAACTCCTAATAAAAATATTGGCAAATACAATAGATTGCTAACGCTTGGCGCTCAAAGTCCTAATAAAAATATTGGCAATTACAATAGATTGCTAACGCTTGGCGCTCAAAGTCCTAATAAAAATATTGGCAATTACAATAGATTGCTAACGCTTGGCGCTCAAACTCCTAATAAAAATATTGGCAATTACAATAGATTGCTAACGCTTGGCGCTCAAAGTCCTAATAAAAATATTGGCAAATACAATAGATTGCTAACGCTTGGCGCTCAAACTCCTAATAAAAATATTGGCAATTACAATAGATTGCTAACGCTTGGCGCTCAAAGTCCTAATAAAAATATTGGCAAATACAATAGATTGGTAACGCTTGGTGCTCAAAGTCCTAATAAAAATATTGGCAAATACAATAGATTGGTAACGCTTGGGGCTCAAACTCCTAATAAAAATATTGGCAAATACAATAGATTGGTAACGCTTGGGGCTCAAACTCCTAATAAAAATATTGGCAAATACAATAGATTGCTAACGCTTGGCGCTCAAAGTCCTAATAAAAATATTTGCAAATACAATAGATTGGTAACGCTTGGCGCTCAACGTCTTAATAAAAATATTGGCAATTACAATAGATTGCTAACGCTTGGTGCTCAAACTCCTAATAAAAATATTGGCAAATAAATAGATTGCTAGCGCTTGGTGCTCAAACTCCTAATAAAAATATAGGCAATTTCAATAGATTGCTAACGCTTGGTGCTCAAACTCCTAATAAAATATAGGCAATTTCAATAGATTGCTAACGCTTGGTGCTCAAAGTCCTAATAAAAATATTGGCAAATACAATAGATTGCTAACGCTTGGCACTCAAACTCCTAATAAAAATATAGGCAATTACAATAGATTGCTAACGCTTGGCGCTCAAACTCCTAATAAAAATATTGGCAAATACAATAGATTGCTAACGCTTGGCGCTCAAACTCCTAATAAAAATATTGGCAAATACAATAGATTGCTAACGCTTGGCGCTCAAACTCCTAATAAAAATATTGGCAATTACAATAGATTGCTAACGCTTGGCGCTCAAAGTCCTAATAAAAATATTAGCAAATAAATAGATTGCTAACGCTTGCCGTTCAAAGTCCTAATAAAAATATTGGCAAATATAATAGATTGCTAACGCTTGGCGCTCAAACTCCTAATAAAAATATTGGCAAATACAATAGATTGCTAACACTTGGCGCTCAAACTCCTAATAAAAATATTGGCAAATACAATAGATTACTAACGCTTGGCGCTCAAACTCCTAATAAAAATATTGGCAAATACAATAGATTGCTAACGCTTGCCGTTCAAAGTCCTAATAAAAATATTGGCAAATATAATAGATTGCTAACGCTTGGCGCTCAAACTCCTAATAAAAATATTGGCAAATACAATAGATTGCTAACGCTTGGCGCTCAAAGTCCTAATAAAAATATTGGCAATTACAATAGATTGCTAACGCTTGGCGCTCAAAGTCCTAATAAAAATATTGGCAATTACAATAGATTGCTAACGCTTGGCGCTCAAACTCCTAATAAAAATATTGGCAATTACAATAGATTGCTAACGCTTGGCGCTCAAAGTCCTAATAAAAATATTGGCAAATACAATAGATTGCTAACGCTTGGCGCTCAAACTCCTAATAAAAATATTGGCAATTACAATAGATTGCTAACGCTTGGCGCTCAAAGTCCTAATAAAAATATTGGCAAATACAATAGATTGGTAACGCTTGGTGCTCAAAGTCCTAATAAAAATATTGGCAAATACAATAGATTGGTAACGCTTGGGCTCAAACTCCTAATAAAAATATTGGCAAATACAATAGATTGGTAACGCTTGGGGCTCAAACTCCTAATAAAAATATTGGCAATTACAATAGATTGCTAACGCTTGCCGTTCAAAGTCCTAATAAAAATATTGGCAAATATAATAGATTGCTAACGCTTGGCGCTCAAACTCCTAATAAAAATATTGGCAAATACAATAGATTGCTAACGCTTGGCGCTCAAACTCCTAATAAAAATATTGGCAATTACAATAGATTGCTAACGCTTGGCGCTCAAAGTCCTAATAAAAATATTGGCAAATACAATAGATTGGTAACGCTTGGCGCTCAAACTCCTAATAAAAATATTGGCAATTACAATAGATTGGTAACGCTTGGGGCTCAAACTCCTAATAAAAATATTGGCAAATACAATAGATTGGTAACGCTTGGTGCTCAAAGTCCTAATAAAAATATTGGCAAATACAATAGATTGGTAACGCTTGGCGCTCAAACTCCTAATAAAAATATTGGCAAATACAATAGATTACTAACGCTTGGCGCTCAAACTCCTAATAAAAATATTGGCAAATACAATAGATTGGTAACGCTTGGTGCTCAAAGTCCTAATAAAAATATTGGCAAATACAATAGATTGCTAACGCTTGGCGCTCAAACTCCTAATAAAAATATTGGCAAATGCAATAGATTGGTAACGCTTGCTGCTCAAACTCCTAATAAAAATATTGGCAAATACAATAGATTGGTAACGCTTGCTGCTCAAACTCCTAATAAAAATATTGGCAAATACAATAGATTGCTAACGCTTGCTGCTCAAACTCCTAATAAAAATATTGGCAAATACAATAGATTGCTAACGCTTGGCGCTCAAACTCCTAATAAAAATATTGGCAAATGCAATAGATTGGTAACGCTTTGCGCTCAAACTCCTAATAAAAATATTGGCAAATACAATAGATTGGTAACGCTTGGCGCTCAAACTCCTAATAAAAATATTGGCAAATACAATAGATTACTAACGCTTGGCGCTCAAACTCCTAATAAAAATATTGGCAAATACAATAGATTGGTAACGCTTGGTGCTCAAAGTCCTAATAAAAATATTGGCAAATACAATAGATTGCTAACGCTTGGCGCTCAAACTCCTAATAAAAATATTGGCAAATGCAATAGATTGGTAACGCTTGCTGCTCAAACTCCTAATAAAAATATTGGCAAATACAATAGATTGGTAACGCTTGCTGCTCAAACTCCTAATAAAAATATTGGCAAATACAATAGATTGCTAACGCTTGCTGCTCAAACTCCTAATAAAAATATTGGCAAATACAATAGATTGCTAACGCTTGGCGCTCAAACTCCTAATAAAAATATTGGCAAATGCAATAGATTGGTAACGCTTGCTGCTCAAACTCCTAATAAAAATATTGGCAAATACAATAGATTGGTAACGCTTGCTGCTCAAACTCCTAATAAAAATATTGGCAAATACAATATATTGGTAACGCTTGGCGCTCAAACTCCTAATAAAAATATTGGCAAATACAATATATTGGTAACGCTTGCTGCTCAAACTCCTAATAAAAATGGGCCTGTCAATAACGAGATATACAACTGATTTCTGTAATGCGCAGTGTACATGTTATAAGATGCTGATCGGTGACGTCTTCGCTTTGAGGTATAACATCGATATTGGTTAGATCGGCTCTGTTAGATATAATCAAGTCTAGTTTATGATTAGGTCGACGAGTGGGTCTATCGATGTGTTGTGTTACACCAAAAGACTGAAGTAGCTCTTTAAACGCCACTGCTCATGCATCTTTACTACTGCCTACGTGGATTTTAAAATCTCCTGCAATCAGTACTTTATCTATGTTAACCAATAGGTCGATAAGAAGTCTGCGAACTCTATCAGAAAATGAGTGTAGGGACCAGGGGGTCAATTATGTTCAACACAAGCACTTCAAATGATTTAAATGTATGCTCTGTTCTCTGAGTTACGGTAAGAAAGTCTCTAAAGATTGTTGCGACACCAACCGGACGAGGCTCATGCATATAACCGTATCTTGGTGGATTTCAGGACACCTGCAACATTTTTCTACTGTATAAAAGCTTTATGGATTATCTAAGCGCTTTACCTGACAAAAGAAGTCACTGCAAAACTGGTTTGTGTGTGTGTGTGTGTGTGTGTGTGTGTGCACACTTGCAGGCGTGTTTGGCACTTGGAGTGTCCGGAAGGAATTCTCTCCCGGTCCGTATGCGCAGATTGATCGTCTTCGCAACGTTGCATGAAGTCAAATACACTTGGTGGATTGGTTGAAAGCTGCCCTTTCGAGGGTTTTTGCAATAAGTGGGAGGAGAGAGACAGAGGTGTAGAAGGGGAGGTGTGAATGGGACGTGCGTGAGAGTGAACACATTGTGCCTTGCGTCTTGGGTGAGAACACTGTCTGCGGTGGAGTACAGGAATAAACTTGAAACACATGATGTTAGTTTACAATTAAATGAAAGCAAAGGTAAGTTAAAGGGGTGATTTCATGAAACACAGACTTTTTCTATGTTTAAATGTTAAAATCCGGTCTCTTGTTCATCTGCCAACTCAGAAAACATGTAATGATGTTAAAAGTCGTTCTTATTATAATATTTCCGCCACTTGTTATGAACGTGTCCACCCATTGTGCGCCGCCATTTTTGTTTTTGCGTGTGTGAACTTCCAACACCATGGCAAAAGTAGCAAACCTTACAAACTGTTCTGTTGATGGCTGCTCAGACCCACACAGAACAATGTTCCCAACCTCACGGGAGACAAGAGAGCAACGGATTTATTGAGTTTTCAAAGGAAATCATCCACACTAAACGAGTCAAAGCTGCACATAAAGACATTGTCTGTACCGGTATTTTTTAACCTCAGGGACCAGTAGATAAAATGTCACCTTGACACGTTTGTCCGTTCAGTATTAGAAAGCAATGTGTTTGGCTTGTAAACATGCGACAGGATTGTCCTGTGTAACATTAATTTGACTTAGAGAAATAGCGATGCGTTTGTCTCGAATATCTTCACTTCAGAAAACTGTCGGTATGGTTTGGAAACACCCGACACATTTCGCTCTCTCGAATGCGGCCTTGACCGGACCAACAGGGACCGGAGGGGCTTCGCGAATGGCCCCTGGGGTAAGTTGTTGTGCTTATCGAAAACAATGTGTTTTCGATTACTGCGGGAGAAACAGTTTGTTGCAGCTTAAGAATCTACTGGTACTCGTAAGTGAAGTCGATCATTAGTGTTTTATTGAGCCTAACGCAGTTTCGTTTCCTTTGTTTGCGTCCGCTGAGTCACGCGCTGTTAGCTTGCATTTGTTTGCGTGTTTATATTGGGAGATATTGGAAGGCGTGTCCTGCTGAATTCAATTGCTTGATTTAAAGGGGTATTTAAGTGCGATTGATCACCGCGTGCAGCGGTCGCGTGCAGCCCTCATAGCGTGAAGACCGAAGAGAGTAAAGACCATCGACTCTACCGAGCAACGACACAGACAAGGCACTTGAGTATTACTGTTTGCACTTCGACTATTGCACCTTATTTATTATATTTATTTGTCTTGCACATTCCTTAATTTTTCACTATGTGTTTTCAAATCCACACTGTCATTACATCTCATAAATCACCGGTAACTCGCAGAAGGCCACGCATGGCTAATGCTAACAATCTGCGTACTCTTTCAGCATCCAACACTACCTATATTACCTTTCCAATTGGTATATGGAACTGCCAATCAGCTGTAAACAAGGCAGATTTCATCACAGCTATTGCAAAACATTCTGGTCTTTCTCTTTTAGCACTTAGTGAAACCTGAATCAAACCAGAGGACACTGCCACACTGGCTGCCCTCTGTAATAATTACACTTTCTCCCACAGCCCACGCATATCAGGGAGGGGCGGAGGAACCGGTCTACTTATTCCTAACGGCTGGAAATTTAAACAGCTGGCACCCTCATGCAACAACACTGCCTTTGAGTTTCATGCTGTCACTGTCATCCACCCTGTTGTAATGCATGTTGTAGTTCTCTATCGTCCCCCAGGGCACCTTGGACTCTTCCTGGAAGAATTGGATACACTTCTGTCATAATCCCCCAAGGATGGTACTCCTCTGGTGGTACTTGGAGACTTCAACATCCACCTGGAAAAACCACAGGCTGTTGACTTCAACAACCTGACTGCATCGTTTGACCTCAAGCGAGTCCCCACTTCAGCAACCCATAAATCTGGTAATCAACTTGATCTTATCTACACAAGCTATTGCTTCACCCATCACTCCCAGGTCACCCCACTGCACACGTCAGATCATTTCCTCATCACTCTTGATCTCGACTTAACTTCTCCAGACACTACACATGCCTCCCCACTGGTCACATTCCGACGTGTGGCAGCGTTATAGGGAAGAAGCGTCTGTAGTCCCCATGAAAACATCCTCTGTCAGCGATTTAGGGGAGAGACGTCAGTAGTCCTCGTTCACACGTCTCTTCCCACAATATAGAGGAGAAACGTATGTTCTCCTTGTGTAAAATATCTCTTCCCGTGGGTAACGGTGGTACTTCCGGATATGGTGGATGTGCGGTCCTGCTGGTCTTTATTAGTCCGTTCCTGGGGAAACACAAGAGAAACTACACTCAGTATAAGATTATCTAAGGGAGACGTGGCCCTTTTCATGGCCGGTGGATATCTGCTATAAGGACCGGCAGGTGTGCCGCTCTGATGAACCTCGTTTCCATGGCGGAGCTGATTGCGCCAGGGGTGACTCATCACACCCACCATGTGACTAAACTTTATTTTATTTGTCGCTGGAAGCACAGGCTCACAGCACGTTTTCTGCTGAAAAGGGGGCGGAGACTAGCAGCTCACTTGCACTTAAAGAGACACACACCAAAACAGTGCGTTTCTCCTCACATGCAAAAGTGGGAATGTAGCGCATGGTATATTAAAAGATCCGAGGTGTATTATGAGCTGAAACTTCACAGACACATTATGTGGAGCCCTATGGTTTATATTACATTTGTGTAAAACTCGAAGAAAATCTCCCCTTTAAATAAACTGATGTGTCTTTGCTCGGTGGACTCGCGCTGGAAGAGTCGTCGGTCTTCACACGAGGAGGGCTGCACACGAGGGCTGAGGGCTGATGCTTACCTCTTCTGGACGATTTCATTGCTGACCAGTTTCGTGCAGCTTTTCTGCAGAGACCCGATGTACTCGATGTACGGCAGATCGTGTTGACTGTGTGGTACTGGAGAAAGAATGACAAGCGTTTAAGTCATGACACGCAATTAAGCCCAAAGAAGTGTTCAAATATAAAAAAACATTCAACAAACTAACCTTTTATGCTCTTCAGGTAGTTGAGCCGAGTCTGTTTGGTCGATTTGGCCTCAGTGAGCTCACAGAAATCAAGCTTGGATTTCTCGCTGTTCCTCACAAACTACAGGGACGGCTGTTGTGGGTCCATGAAGGGGAGAAATCTAGCCACATTATCTACCTGAAAAGAAAGAAAAGCATTTGACACGACCACACAAATGAGATTTTTGCCATGTTAAAAAGAAACGCTTTCAAATGATATTCTCACTTCCTGTATGAAATGTTCATTCTGGAGGTCTTTCTCCTGGTACGTGGCAAGTCTTTCAGGAGCGGATGATCCCGGGAGTGTTTCTGATACAGTCCCTTCTCTGCCATCAGCTTCCTCGCATGACTCTTCCACTGCACATCGGGCTCGTTGAAATCTTAAAAACAAAGCTTGTTATAAAAGTGCATATAAGTGAGTATAACACAGTTCAAAACAAAGAGCTTTATTTTCACATCTGAAAGGTCACTCCCAACCTCAGAGGGCTCAGTCTCCTCAGTCTCTGCCACAGCTGGTGGTTGTGGGGTTGTGACAGCGGAAGGCATTGGTGCCACTGCACCTGTCAGTGCTGGAGAAACATCAGTCACCATCACCTCAATCCACCTTTTAGCGAAAATTGAAACAAAGCTAAATTCACAGCTCCTGGAATTCACACAAAGAAAAAGCAAGACGACACATTTTTGCTTCACCAACCTGTCGATGGGACTGGAGCCCAACATGGTCTTTGCCAAGTGGCCAGAACTGAAGACTATGCAAGTCTGCAGAATCTCTAGAGAATTGGCCTTCTCCACCAGCTATCTTGACATAAAAAACAAAGTTTGTTACTTTCACCCATTTGAAATCCTTCTAAACTCTTGAGCTTTTATTTATTTTCGCTAGAAAACAATACAAAAATGCTATACACATCTTGGAAAGTTACCTTTGAGAAGCCATTCTTGATTGAAGAAGATGGTGTTCCAAAATCAAAATCCAAAAACTGCAGCAAAAGAAATCTGCGTTGGATGTTCTAGCAGAAAGTGGGTGAATGTTCCTGTGGGGTCTCCTCGTTTAGATCTACCTAAGAGGGAGGGTCTGAAATAGAGAGGGGCTTCATCAGTCATTTCAGTTTCAAACAAGTTTTAAAATAAAGTGAAATTAATTTATAGTACATTAGTACAGTTTTTTAGCCGCCGTACCAACAAAATCCACAAGGGGGTCCATAGGATTCCATTGGTTTTAAGACTCGGTCTAAAATTTGACCACAACAGACATTGAGATGCTTTTTGTTTATTATTTTTTTAATTTTCCAATTAACCTACACATTGAAAAATACAAAAGTACAGAAACAATATAAAACAATACGTTTGTATGAAACTAAAGTTGTATCCACAATAATTTAGGAATCAATTATCATTTATGTATCAACTTCTTTACTGAAATAGATTATTATTCGAGACACTGATCAGATGTGTATTCTAGAGTCTCAGACCTTAACAATGATTTCCAATAGTTTGTCGTGATTCGATTAGAAATTACACGCACAATATTGACGCAAACTTAGCGTTATGTTTCCCATATACGGGACACTGACAGTAAAGGGGTTTTAATAACAACAAACAAATACATTAACCGAACACAAGATAGATTCATAGTTCATGTTGTGCTCTTCGTGTGTTTTTATTTTCGACATTCAATAAAACAAATGATTCTTACCTTTAAGTTGTGTTGTGGGTTGTTTATCATTCGTGCACGGGCGGCGCCATGTTAGTTTACGGGAGAGCATTCTGGGAATTTGAGTACCTCCGTGCTAGTAAAGACGTTAGGTGAGCAAGTCGCTTTTTATTCAACATATATATATATGTCACGATCCTGTTCTTGTCTTGGTGTTGTCTGGCGTGGGAGGTGTTATGTTTGTTTTGTCGAGCACGTGCGATCCGTTGTTTAGCGGCTAGCATGCGCTCAGTGTCTACGTCATTCACCCCGCCCTCGTGTTTCCCCCGTTAGGGCTTTTCCCCTCACCGGTGACTTGTTTATTATTATCACGTTCACCTGACATCTATCACCTCTCGTTAGGTTTGCCTTTATAACCCTTCTGTTTTCCCTCGTTCCTTGTCTGACCGTTGCATGTTCGCCAGCTTAGACCGTCTACGTTTCTAGCGTATGCTAGCTTGCCTTAGCCTTGCCTTAGCCTTAGCCTTGACCCGTCCTAGCCTTAGCTTTGTGGGACGCTATCCGTTCTCTGTTTTCTCTCAGCCCTGCCTTGTAACTTTCCCTGCTGCACCTACAACAGATCCCGATGGCGTTCCAGACTGCGATCTCCTGCTTCACCAAGCTCCACCATTGCAACCAGGCACTACAGATTCTCTCGCCTAGCAAGTTCCGGGTCGAGCGTACTCCCCGGACCCAGTTCTCTATGGATTCTTCCCCGTGGCCCGCAGGGGGTTGTCTGTGGTGCTTTATTTATTGAATTGTGGTGGAGTTGTTTTCCTTGATAAAGCCCAGATTTACCCCGCACTTGAGTCCCTTCTTGTCTGCCATGACATATATATATATATATATATATATATATATATATATTAGTGGTGGGCATAGATTAATTTTTTTAATCTAGATTAATCTAGATTAATCTTGGAATTAATCTAGATTAATCTAGATTAAAATGGCTCATTTGAATTCTGCCAAAGGCATTCAGAATATGTGTGTTACCCAAATAATGACTAAAAGTAAGTCTTTGAGAACGGGTTTCTCAAGCCAGGTGGCGCATTAGAGAAGGGGCTCATCTCCTGTTTCCAAAATGCATCACAAACTACTTGAGAAAGCTGTTCTACTATGATAATTTGTGATGAAAATTAAATTATGTTCAATAAGATGTACTTGTGTTTACTTCCGCATTAGCTAAGGGATGCTTTGTGTTTAGGTGGTACTTGAGACTGGAAGAGCTCCTACAGTACATTTACATTTAAATTCAGTCATTTAGCAGACGCTTTTATCCAAAGCGACTTACAAAGAGTTAGGGAGCAACAATCGATATGTTATACAGGAGCCATAATACATTAGGTGCCAATACAAAGTTATTGGTTTCAACTAAAGCTAGACCACTACCTGTTGAGAGAAAGTTTTTTTTTTAAACTAACTGTATGTAAACCAATTTCGTACAGTAAACCAATTCCACATTGCACAAGGTGCAAACAAGCTTAGTCTTGTCGAGGTTTCCATTGGGAAGCGTCTTAAAAATAAATGTTCCCTGAAGCAAACCCGGCGGCTTCATAGCTGCATCCATGTTAGCACGTCACGTTTGATCTGGTCATTTCACAGTAACGTTATGTTGTGTTCAGACCAAACACGAGTGATTTACATGTTAAGTCAATGCAAAGAGGCGATAGACCTACTTGCTGCGCGAATCGCGCGAATGAAGCCCTGATTATGAGATGATGAGGCGGCGAGAATGACGCGAATCACGCGAGTTGAAAAATCTCGTTCTCTTCCCCTACAGTGACATTAATCTATGTATACATCCGCGCTAAAATATCAAAGTGAAAGTCATCATAGCTTGTGTAGTATAGACCCAGCTCCCAACCCGACTTTGAGAATAGATTAACGGCGACATTTTTTTTATCGCGCGATAAGAGTCTCACTGCGTTAACGCCATTAACGGCCCACCACTAATATATATATGTATATATAATGAACTACTAAATACAGTTATATATCGCAAATGTGCATTAGACTACGTGCACAAGCAATGATTTACAGAGTTCGCCTCTCATTTCCCGACACTCAAATTCCCAGAATGCTTTGCAGCGTAAACAAACATGGCGGCGCCCTTGAACGAATGAATTTAAATGAATGATCAGTTCATACGGTAAAACACGAGAGAAACTTTCAATATTTTATTTATTGGGGATTGCCGCTTATGCCGCTCATGCTCCGATAAGAACCCAGACTAGTGATGTTGAAATTAGATTAGATTCAACTTTATTGTCATTACACATATACAAGTACAGTGTAACGAAATGTAGTTTAGGTCTAACCAGAAGTGCAATAAGCAAGTGCAGATATACAGTGTGAATAAATACTAGTGGTGGGCATAGATTAATTTTTTTAATCTAGATTAATCTTGGAATTAATCTAGATTAATCTAGATTAAAATGGCTCATTTGAATTCTGCCGAAGGCATTCAGAATATGTGTGTTACCCAAATAATGACTAAAAGTAAGTCTTTGAGAACGGGTTTCTCAAGCCAGGTGGCGCATTAGAGAAGGGGCTCATCTCCTGTTTCCAAAATGCATCACAAACTACTTGAGAAAGCTGTTCTACTATGATAATTTGTGATGAAAATTAAATTATGTTCAATAAGATGTACTTGTGTTTACTTCCGCATTAGCTAAGGGATGCTTTGTGTTTAGGTGGTACTTGAGACTGGAAGAGCTCCTACAGTACATTTACATTTAAATTCAGTCATTTAGCAGACGCTTTTATCCAAAGCGACTTACAAAGAGTTAGGGAGCAACAATCGATATGTCATACAGGAGCCATAATACATTAGGTGCCAATACAAAGTTATTGGTTTCAACTAAAGCTAGACCACTACCTGTTGAGAGAAAGTTTTTTTTTTTAAACTAACTGTATGTAAACCAATTTCGTACAGTAAACCAATTCCACATTGTACAAGGTGCAAACAAGCTTAGTCTTGTCGAGGTTTCCATTGGGAAGCGTCTTAAAAATAAATGTTCCCTGAAGCAAACCCGGCGGCTTCATAGCTGCATCCATGTTAGCACGTCACGTTTGATCTGGTCATTTCACAGTAACGTTATGTTGTGTTCAGACCAAACAGGAGTGATTTACATGTTAAGTCAATGCAAAGAGGCGATAGACCTACTTGCTGCGCGAATCGCGCGAATGAAGCCCTGGTTATGAGATGATGAGGCGGCGAGAATGACGCGAATCACGCGAATCACGCGAGTTGAAAAATCTCGTTCTCTTCCCCTACGTGACATTAATCTATGTATACATCCGCGCTAAAATATCAAAGTGAAAGTCATCATAGCTTGTGTAGTATAGACCCAGCTCCCAACCCGACTTTGAGAATAGATTAACGGCGACATTTTTTTTATCGCGCGATAAGAGTCTCACTGCGTTAACGCCGTTAACGGCCCACCACTAATAAATACAGAATACAATATTAGGAAAATACTATACAATGGGCATTTACTATGAAAATACTATACAGAAGGAATGTTCTATGACAATATGACAGTCGGTATGTACTATGAACATTATACACAGAGGACTATATACTGTGAACATTAATGTGCAGGTGGTTATGAACAGATAACAATTTAGACTATACAATAGTTCAAGTGACTTGAGTGTGCATTAATTATAGACATTAGCTATTAAACTTACAGTGCAGTGGATGAGTTAATGATGTTATTAAGGTTACAGTGCAGTAGATGAGTTAATGAAGTTATTAAGGTTACAGTGCAGTAGACGAGTTAATGCGTTATTAAGGTTAGTGCAATAGATGAGTAAATGCAGTGAGTAATGCAATAGATGAGTTACAGTGCAGTAGATGAGGTAATGAAGTTATTAAGGTTACAGTGCAGTAGATGAGTTAATGAAGTTATTGAAGTTACAGTGCAGTAGATAAGTTAATGAAGTTATTAAGGTTACAGTGCAGTAGATGAGTTAATGAAGTTATTAAGGTTACAGTGCAGTAGATGAGTTTATGAAGTTATTAAGGTTACAGTGCAGTAGATGAGTTAATTAAGTTATTAAGGTTACAGTGCAGTAGATGAGTTAATGAAGTTATTGAAGTTACAGTGCAGTAGATAAGTTAATGAAGTTATTAAGGTTACAGTGCAGTAGATGAGTTAATGAAGTTATTAAGGTTACAGTGCAGTAGATGAGTTTATGAAGTTATTAAGGTTACAGTGCAGTAGATGAGTTAATTAAGTTATTAAGGTTACAGTGCAGTAGATGAGTTAATGAAGTTATTAAGGTTACAGTGCAGTAGATGAGTTAATTAAGTTATTAAGGTTACAGTGCAGTAGATGAGTTAATGAAGTTATTAAGGTTACAGTGCAGTAGATGAGTTAATGAAGTTATTGAAGTTACAGTGCAGTAGATGAGTTAATGAAGTTATTGAAGTTACAGTGCAGTAGATGAGTTAGTGAGTAGTGATTAAGGTAACAGTGCAGTAGATGAGTTAGTGCAGTTATTGAAGCTACAGTGCAGTAGATGAAGTTATTAAGGTTACAGTGCAGTAGATGAGTTAGTGCAGTTATTGCAGTTTCAGTGCAGTAGATGAGTTAATGAAGTTATTAAGGTTACAGTGCAGTAGATGAGTTAGTGCAGTTATTGCAGTTTCAGTGCAGTAGATGAGTTATTGAAGTTACAGTGCAGTAGATGAGTAAAGCAAGTTATTAAGGTTACAGTGCAGTAGATGAGTTAATGAAGTTATTAAGGTTACAGTGCAGTAGATGAGTTAGTGCAGTTTTTGCAGTTTCAGTGCAGTAGATGAGTTATTGAAGTTACAGTGCAGTAGATGAGTTTATAAAGTTATTAAGGCTACAGTGCAGTAGATGAGTTAATGAAGTTATTGAAGTTACAGTGCAGTAGATGAGTTAATGAAGTTATTGAAGTTACAGTGCAGTAGATGAGTTAGTGCAGTTATTAAGGTTACAGTAGAGAAGATGAGTTAGTGCAGTTATTGAAGCTACCGTGCAGTAGATGAAGTTATTAAGGTTACAGTGCAGTAGATGAGTTAATGAAGTTATTAAGGTTACAGTGCAGTAGATGAGTTAATGAAGTTATTGAAGTTACAGTGCAGTAGATGAGTTAATGAAGTTATTGAAGTTACAGTGCAGTAGATGAGTTAGTGAAGTCATTAAGGTAACAGTGCAGTAGATGAGTTAGTGCAGTTATTGAAGCTACAGTGCAGTAGATGAAGTTATTAAGGTTACAGTGCAGTAGATGAGTTAGTGCAGTTATTGCAGTTTCAGTGCAGTAGATGAGTTAATGAAGTTATTAAGGTTACAGTGCAGTAGATGAGTTAGTGCAGTTATTGCAGTTTCAGTGCAGTAGATGAGTTATTGAAGTTACAGTGCAGTAGATGAGTAAAGCAAGTTATTAAGGTTACAGTGCAGTAGATGAGTTAATGAAGTTATTAAGGTTACAGTGCAGTAGATGAGTTAGTGCAGTTTTTGCAGTTTCAGTGCAGTAGATGAGTTATTGAAGTTACAGTGCAGTAGATGAGTTTATAAAGTTATTAAGGCTACAGTGCAGTAGATGAGTTAATGAAGTTATTGAAGTTACAGTGCAGTAGATGAGTTAATGAAGTTATTAAGGTTACAGTGCAGTAGATGAGTTAATGAAGTTATTAAGGTTACAGTGCAGTAGATGAGTTAGTGCAGTTTTTGCAGTTTCAGTGCAGTAGATGAGTTATTGAAGTTACAGTGCAGTAGATGAGTTTATAAAGTTATTAAGGCTACAGTGCAGTAGATGAGTTAATGAAGTTATTGAAGTTACAGTGCAGTAGATGAGTTAATGAAGTTATTAAGGTTACAGTGCAGTAGATGAGTTAATGCGTTATTAAGGTTAGTGCAATAGATGAGTAGATGCAGTGAGTAATGCAATAGATGAGTTACAATGCAGTAGATGAGTTAATGAAGTTATTAAGGTTACAGTGCAGTAAATGAGTTAATGAAGTTATTGCAGTTTCAGTGCAGTAGATGAGTTAATGCAGTTATTGAAGCTACAGTGCAGTAGATTAGGTAATGAAGTTATTAAGGTTACAGTGCAGTAGATGAGTTAATGAAGTTATTAAGGTTACAGTGCAGTAGATGAGTTAATGCGTTATTAAGGTTAGTGCAATAGATGAGTAGATGCAGTGAGTAATGCAATAGATGAGTTACAATGCAGTAGATGAGTTAATGAAGTTATTAAGGTTACAGTGCAGTAAATGAGTTAATGAAGTTATTGCAGTTTCAGTGCAGTAGATGAGTTAATGCAGTTATTGAAGCTACAGTGCAGTAGATTAGGTAATGAAGTTATTAAGGTTACAGTGCAGTAGATGAGTTAATGAAGTCATTAAGGTAACAGTGCAGTAGATGAGGTAATGAAGTTATTAAGGTTACAGTGCAGTAGATGAGTTAGTGCAGTTATTAAGGTTACAGTAGAGTAGATGAGTTAGTGCAGTTATTGAAGCTACAGTGCAGTAGATGAAGTTATTAAGGTTACAGTGCAGTAGATGAGTTAATGAAGTTATTAAGGTTACAGTGCAGTAGATGAGTTAGTGCAGTTATTGCAGTTTCAGTGCAGTAGATGAGTTAATGAAGTTATTAAGGTTACAGTGCAGTAGATGAGTTAGTGCAGTTATTGCAGTTTCAGTGCAGTAGATGAGTTATTGAAGTTACAGTGCAGTAGATGAGTAAAGCAAGTTATTAAGGTTACAGTGCAGTAGATGAGTTAATGAAGTTATTAAGGTTACAGTGCAGTAGATGAGTTAGTGCAGTTTTTGCAGTTTCAGTGCAGTAGATGAGTTATTGAAGTTACAGTGCAGTAGATGAGTTTATAAAGTTATTAAGGCTACAGTGCAGTAGATGAGTTAATGAAGTTACAGTGCAGTAGATGAGTTAATGAAGTTATTAAGGTTACAGTGCAGTAGATGAGTTAATGAAGTTATTAAGGTTACAGTGCAGTAGATGAGTTAATGCGTTATTAAGGTTAGTGCAATAGATGAGTAGATGCAGTGAGTAATGCAATAGATGAGTTACAATGCAGTAGATGAGTTAATGAAGTTATTAAGGTTACAGTGCAGTAAATGAGTTAATGAAGTTATTGCAGTTTCAGTGCAGTAGATGAGTTAATGCAGTTATTGAAGCTACAGTGCAGTAGATTAGGTAATGAAGTTATTAAGGTTACAGTGCAGTAGATGAGTTAATTAAGTTATTAAGGTTACAGTGCAGTAGATGAGTTAATGAAGTTATTGAAGTTACAGTGCAGTAGATGAGTTAGTGCAGTTATTAAGGTTACAGTAGAGAAGATGAGTTAGTGCAGTTATTGAAGCTACCGTGCAGTAGATGAAGTTATTAAGGTTACAGTGCAGTAGATGAGTTAATGAAGTTATTAAGGTTACAGTGCAGTAGATGAGTTAATGAAGTTATTGAAGTTACAGTGCAGTAGATGAGTTAATGAAGTTATTGAAGTTACAGTGCAGTAGATGAGTTAGTGAAGTCATTAAGGTAACAGTGCAGTAGATGAGTTAGTGCAGTTATTGAAGCTACAGTGCAGTAGATGAAGTTATTAAGGTTACAGTGCAGTAGATGAGTTAGTGCAGTTATTGCAGTTTCAGTGCAGTAGATGAGTTAATGAAGTTATTAAGGTTACAGTGCAGTAGATGAGTTAGTGCAGTTATTGCAGTTTCAGTGCAGTAGATGAGTTATTGAAGTTACAGTGCAGTAGATGAGTAAAGCAAGTTATTAAGGTTACAGTGCAGTAGATGAGTTAATGAAGTTATTAAGGTTACAGTGCAGTAGATGAGTTAGTGCAGTTTTTGCAGTTTCAGTGCAGTAGATGAGTTATTGAAGTTACAGTGCAGTAGATGAGTTTATAAAGTTATTAAGGCTACAGTGCAGTAGATGAGTTAATGAAGTTATTGAAGTTACAGTGCAGTAGATGAGTTAATGAAGTTATTAAGGTTACAGTGCAGTAGATGAGTTAATGAAGTTATTAAGGTTACAGTGCAGTAGATGAGTTAGTGCAGTTTTTGCAGTTTCAGTGCAGTAGATGAGTTATTGAAGTTACAGTGCAGTAGATGAGTTTATAAAGTTATTAAGGCTACAGTGCAGTAGATGAGTTAATGAAGTTATTGAAGTTACAGTGCAGTAGATGAGTTAATGAAGTTATTAAGGTTACAGTGCAGTAGATGAGTTAATGCGTTATTAAGGTTAGTGCAATAGATGAGTAGATGCAGTGAGTAATGCAATAGATGAGTTACAATGCAGTAGATGAGTTAATGAAGTTATTAAGGTTACAGTGCAGTAAATGAGTTAATGAAGTTATTGCAGTTTCAGTGCAGTAGATGAGTTAATGCAGTTATTGAAGCTACAGTGCAGTAGATTAGGTAATGAAGTTATTAAGGTTACAGTGCAGTAGATGAGTTAATGAAGTTATTAAGGTTACAGTGCAGTAGATGAGTTAATGCGTTATTAAGGTTAGTGCAATAGATGAGTAGATGCAGTGAGTAATGCAATAGATGAGTTACAATGCAGTAGATGAGTTAATGAAGTTATTAAGGTTACAGTGCAGTAAATGAGTTAATGAAGTTATTGCAGTTTCAGTGCAGTAGATGAGTTAATGCAGTTATTGAAGCTACAGTGCAGTAGATTAGGTAATGAAGTTATTAAGGTTACAGTGCAGTAGATGAGTTAATGAAGTCATTAAGGTAACAGTGCAGTAGATGAGGTAATGAAGTTATTAAGGTTACAGTGCAGTAGATGAGTTAGTGCAGTTATTAAGGTTACAGTAGAGTAGATGAGTTAGTGCAGTTATTGAAGCTACAGTGCAGTAGATGAAGTTATTAAGGTTACAGTGCAGTAGATGAGTTAATGAAGTTATTAAGGTTACAGTGCAGTAGATGAGTTAGTGCAGTTATTGCAGTTTCAGTGCAGTAGATGAGTTAATGAAGTTATTAAGGTTACAGTGCAGTAGATGAGTTAGTGCAGTTATTGCAGTTTCAGTGCAGTAGATGAGTTATTGAAGTTACAGTGCAGTAGATGAGTAAAGCAAGTTATTAAGGTTACAGTGCAGTAGATGAGTTAATGAAGTTATTAAGGTTACAGTGCAGTAGATGAGTTAGTGCAGTTTTTGCAGTTTCAGTGCAGTAGATGAGTTATTGAAGTTACAGTGCAGTAGATGAGTTTATAAAGTTATTAAGGCTACAGTGCAGTAGATGAGTTAATGAAGTTACAGTGCAGTAGATGAGTTAATGAAGTTATTAAGGTTACAGTGCAGTAGATGAGTTAATGCGTTATTAAGGTTAGTGCAATAGATGAGTAGATGCAGTGAGTAATGCAATAGATGAGTTACAATGCAGTAGATGAGTTAATGAAGTTATTAAGGTTACAGTGCAGTAAATGAGTTAATGAAGTTATTGCAGTTTCAGTGCAGTAGATGAGTTAATGCAGTTATTGAAGCTACAGTGCAGTAGATTAGGTAATGAAGTTATTAAGGTTACAGTGCAGTAGATGAGTTAATTAAGTTATTAAGGTTACAGTGCAGTAGATGAGTTAATGAAGTTATTGAAGTTACAGTGCAGTAGATGAGTTAGTGCAGTTATTAAGGTTACAGTAGAGAAGATGAGTTAGTGCAGTTATTGAAGCTACCGTGCAGTAGATGAAGTTATTAAGGTTACAGTGCAGTAGATGAGTTAATGAAGTTATTAAGGTTACAGTGCAGTAGATGAGTTAGTGCAGTTATTGCAGTTTCAGTGCAGTAGATGAGTTATTGAAGCTACACTGCAGTAGATGAGTTTATGAAGTTATTAAGGCTACAGTGCAGTAGATGAGTTAATGAAGTTATTGAAGTTACAGTGCAGTAGATGAGTTAATGAAGTTTTTGAAGTTACAGTGCAGCAGATGAGTTAGTGCAGTTATTGCAGTTTCGGTGCAGTAGATGAGTTATTGAAGTTACAATGCAGTAGATGAGTTAATGAAGTTATTAAGGTTACAGTGCAGTAGATGAGTTAATGAAGTTATTGAAGTTACAGTGCAGTAGATGAGTAAAGCAAGTTATTGAAGTTACAGTGCAGTAGATGAGTTAATGAAGTTATTAAGGTTACAGTGCAGTAGATGAGTTAATGCGTTATTAAGGTTAGTGCAATAGATGAGTAGATGCAGTGAGTAATGCAATAGATGAGTTACAATGCAGTAGATGAGGTAATGAAGTTATTAAGGTTACAGTGCAGTAGATGAGTTAGTGCAGTTATTGCAGTTTCAGTGCAGTAGATGAGTTAATGAAGTTATTGAAGTTACAGTGCAGTAGATGAGTAAAGCAAGTTATTGAAGTTACAGTGCAGTAGATGAGTTAATGAAGTTATTAAGGTTACAGTGCAGTAGATGAGTTAATGCGTTATTAAGGTTAGTGCAATAGATGAGTAGATGCAGTGAGTAATGCAATAGATGAGTTACAATGCAGTAGATGAGGTAATGAAGTTATTAAGGTTACAGTGCAGTAGATGAGTTAGTGCAGTTATTGCAGTTTCAGTGCAGTAGATGAGTTATTGAAGTTACAGTGCAGTAGATGAGTAAAGCAAGTTATTAAGGTTACAGTGCAGTAGATGAGTTAATGCGTTATTAAGGTTAGTGCAATAGATGAGTAGATGCAGTGATTAATGCAATAGATGAGTTACAATGCAGTAGATGAGGTAATGAAGTTATTAAGGTTACAGTGCAGTAGATGAGTTAGTGCAGTTATTGCAGTTTCAGTGCAGTAGATGAGTTATTGAAGTTACAGTGCAGTAGATGAGTAAAGCAAGTTATTAAGGTTACAGTGCAGTAGATGAGTTAATGAAGTTATTAAGGTTACAGTGCAGTAGATGAGTTAGTGCAGTTTTTGCAGTTTCAGTGCAGTAGATGAGTTATTGAAGTTACAGTGCAGTAGATGAGTTTATAAAGTTATTAAGGTTACAGTGCAGTAGATGAGTTAATGCGTTATTAAGGTTAGTGCAATAGATGAGTAGATGCAGTGAGTAATGCAATAGATGAGTTACAATGCAGTAGATGAGGTAATGAAGTTATTAAGGTTACAGTGCAGTAGATGAGTTAGTGCAGTTATTGCAGTTTCAGTGCAGTAGATGAGTTATTGAAGTTACAGTGCAGTAGATGAGTAAAGCAAGTTATTAAGGTTACAGTGCAGTAGATGAGTTAATGAAGTTATTAAGGTTACAGTGCAGTAGATGAGTTAATGCAGTTATTAAGGTTACAGTGCAGTAGATGAGTTAATTAAGTTATTAAGGTTACAGTGCAGTAGATGAGTTAATGAAGTTATTGAAGTTACAGTGCAGTAGATGAGTTAGTGAATTCATTAAGGTAACAGTGCAGTAGATGAGGTAATGAAGTTATTAAGGTTACAGTGCAGTAGATGAGTTAGTGCAGTTATTAAGGTTACAGTAGAGAAGATGAGTTAGTGCAGTTATTGAAGCTACCGTGCAGTAGATGAAGTTATTAAGGTTACAGTGCAGTAGATGAGTTAATGAAGTTATTAAGGTTACAGTGCAGTAGATGAGTTAATGAAGTTATTGCAGTTTCAGTGCAGTAGATGAGTTAATGCAGTTATTGAAGCTACAGTGCAGTAGATTAGGTAATGAAGTTATCAAGGTTACAGTGCAGTAGATGAGTTAATGAAGTTATTAAGGTTACAGTGCAGTAAATGAGTTAATGAAGTTATTGCAGTTTCAGTGCAGTAGATGAGTTAATGCAGTTATTGAAGCTACAGTGCAGTAGATTAGGTAATGAAGTTATTAAGGTTACAGTGCAGTAGATGAGTTAATTAAGTTATTAAGGTTACAGTGCAGTAGATGAGTTAATGAAGTTATTGAAGTTACAGTGCAGTAGATGAGTTAGTGAATTCATTAAGGTAACAGTGCAGTAGATGAGGTAATGAAGTTATTAAGGTTACAGTGCAGTAGATGAGTTAGTGCAGTTATTAAGGTTACAGTAGAGAAGATGAGTTAGTGCAGTTATTGAAGCTACCGTGCAGTAGATGAAGTTATTAAGGTTACAGTGCAGTAGATGAGTTAATGAAGTTATTAAGGTTACAGTGCAGTAGATGAGTTAGTGCAGTTATTGCAGTTTCAGTGCAGTAGATGAGTTATTGAAGTTACACTGCAGTAGATGAGTTTATGAAGTTATTAAGGCTACAGTGCAGTAGATGAGTTAATGAAGTTATTGAAGTTACAGTGCAGTAGATGAGTTAATGAAGTTTTTGAAGTTACAGTGCAGCAGATGAGTTAGTGCAGTTATTGCAGTTTCGGTGCAGTAGATGAGTTATTGAAGTTACAATGCAGTAGATGAGTTAATGAAGTTATTAAGGTTACAGTGCAGTAGATGAGTTAATTCGTTATTAAGGTTAGTGCAATAGATGAGTAGATGCAGTGAGTAATGCAATAGATGAGTTACAGTGCAGTAGATGAGGTAATGAAGTTATTAAGGTTACAGTGCAGTAGATGAGTTAATGAAGTTATTGAAGTTACAGTGCAGTAGATAAGTTATTGAAGTTATTAAGGTTACAGTGCAGTAGATGAGTTAGTGCAGTTATTGCAGTTTCAGTGCAGTAGATGAGTTAATGAAGTTATTAAGGTTACAGTGCAGTAGATGAGTTAGTGCAGTTTTTGCAGTTTCAGTGCAGTAGATGAGTTATTGAAGTTACAGTGCAGTAGATGAGTTAATGAAGTTATTAAGGTTACAGTGCAGTAGATGAGTTAATGCGTTATTAAGGTTAGTGCAATAGATGAGTAGATGCAGTGAGTAATGCAATAGATGAGTTACAATGCAGTTGATGAGTTAATGAAGTTATTAAGGTTACAGTGCAGTAAATGAGTTAATGAAGTTATTGCAGTTTCAGTGCAGTAGATGAGTTAATGCAGTTATTGAAGCTACAGTGCAGTAGATTAGGTAATGAAGTTATTAAGGTTACAGTGCAGTAGATGAGTTAATTAAGTTATTAAGGTTACAGTGCAGTAGATGAGTTAATGAAGTTATTAAGGTTACAGTGCAGTAGATGAGTTAATTAAGTTATTAAGGTTACAGTGCAGTAGATGAGTTAATGAAGTTATTGAAGTTACAGTGCAGTAGATGAGTTAGTGAATTCATTAAGGTAACAGTGCAGTAGATGAGGTAATGAAGTTATTAAGGTTACAGTGCAGTAGATGAGTTAGTGCAGTTATTAAGGTTACAGTAGAGAAGATGAGTTAGTGCAGTTATTGAAGCTACCGTGCAGTAGATGAAGTTATTAAGGTTACAGTGCAGTAGATGAGTTAATGAAGTTATTAAGGTTACAGTGCAGTAGATGAGTTAATGCGTTATTAAGGTTAGTGCAATAGATGAGTAGATGCAGTGAGTAATGCAATAGATGAGTTACAATGCAGTAGATGAGTTAATGAAGTTATTAAGGTTACAGTGCAGTAGATGAGTTAGTGCAGTTATTAAGGTTACAGTAGAGAAGATGAGTTAGTGCAGTTATTGAAGCTACCGTGCAGTAGATGAAGTTATTAAGGTTACAGTGCAGTAGATGAGTTAATGAAGTTATTAAGGTTACAGTGCAGTAGATGAGTTAGTGCAGTTATTGCAGTTTCAGTGCAGTAGATGAGTTATTGAAGTTACACTGCAGTAGATGAGTTTATGAAGTTATTAAGGCTACAGTGCAGTAGATGAGTTAATGAAGTTATTGAAGTTACAGTGCAGTAGATGAGTTAATGAAGTTTTTGAAGTTACAGTGCAGCAGATGAGTTAGTGCAGTTATTGCAGTTTCGGTGCAGTAGATGAGTTATTGAAGTTACAATGCAGTAGATGAGTTAATGAAGTTATTAAGGTTACAGTGCAGTAGATGAGTTAATGAAGTTATTGAAGTTACAGTGCAGTAGATGAGTAAAGCAAGTTATTGAAGTTACAGTGCAGTAGATGAGTTAATGAAGTTATTAAGGTTACAGTGCAGTAGATGAGTTAATGCGTTATTAAGGTTAGTGCAATAGATGAGTAGATGCAGTGAGTAATGCAATAGATGAGTTACAATGCAGTAGATGAGGTAATGAAGTTATTGAAGTTACAGTGCAGTAGATGAGTTAGTGAAGTCATTAAGGTAACAGTGCAGTAGATGAGGTAATGAAGTTATTAAGGTTACAGTGCAGTAGATGAGTTAGTGCAGTTATTAAGGTTACAGTAGAGTAGATGAGTTAATGAAGTTATTGAAGTTACAGTGCAGTAGATGAGTTAGTGAAGTCATTAAGGTAACAGTGCCGTAGATGAGGTAATGAAGTTATTAAGGTTACAGTGCAGTAGATGAGTTAGTGCAGTTATTAAGGTTACAGTAGAGTAGATGAGTTAGTGCAGTTATTGAAGCTACAGTGCAGTAGATGAAGTTATTAAGGTTACAGTGCAGTAGATGAGTTAGTGCAGTTATTGCAGTTTCAGTGCAGTAGATGAGTTATTGAAGTTACAGTGCAGTAGATGAGTAAAGCAAGTTATTAAGGTTACAGTGCAGTAGATGAGTTAATGAAGTTATTAAGGTTACAGTGCAGTAGATGAGTTAGTGCAGTTATTGCAGTTTCAGTGCAGTAGATGAGTTATTGAAGTTACACTGCAGTAGATGAGTTTATGAAGTTATTAAGGCTACAGTGCAGTAGATGAGTTAATGAAGTTATTGAAGTTACAGTGCAGTAGATGAGTTAATGAAGTTATTAAGGTTACAGTGCAGTAGATGAGTTAATTCGTTATTAAGGTTAGTGCAATAGATGAGTAGATGCAGTGAGTAATGCAATAGATGAGTTACAGTGCAGTAGATGAGGTAATGAAGTTATTAAGGTTACAGTGCAGTAGATGAGTTAATGAAGTTATTGAAGTTACAGTGCAGTAGATAAGTTATTGAAGTTATTAAGGTTACAGTGCAGTAGATGAGTTAATGAAGTTATTAAGGTTACAGTGCAGTAGATGAGTTAATGAAGTTATTAAGGTTACAGTAGAGTAGATGAGTTAATGAAGTTATTGCAGTTTCAGTGCAGTAGATGAGTTAATGCAGTTATTGAAGCTACAGTGCAGTAGATTAGGTAATGAAGTTATTAAGGTTACAGTGCAGTAGATGAGTTAATTAAGTTATTAAGGTTACAGTGCAGTAGATGAGTTAATGAAGTTATTAAGGTTAATGTGCAGTAGATGAGTTAATTAAGTCTTCATGGCTGTGATTAGGCCAGAGGCACGAGGCAATCACAGTCATCCAGATATAAGAACACTACATACACAAGCGATATTGCACGAATACATCAGTTCGACGGCACAAGTGTGTAGATAAACCAGAAACAACGTCGGAGTGTCTTTAAACCCCTCCGGTTTGAAAGGAAATGGGGAACTACTTTCTTCTGCTACGAATCCAAACCCAGCATACCTCCGCTACCGAGGCCAAACAATCACTTCTTTTCTATTTGCGCTGTGCTGAGAGAGAAAGTCAACTCACCAAGAATGTGTTAATCTCATTTCTCTTATCTTGATCGAGACCCTCGCGTCCCACGCTGTAACTTTTTTAAACAATGAGTGCAGAGCGCTGTGAATAAATTGCTATAGACACCACCAACACGGACCAATTATCATGGTGTTTTTCCGCCACCAAGTGGCCATTTTTTAGAATTGAAGTTTTCTAAAAAAAAAAAAAATCCACAATCTCAGAAAATGAGAAAATATCATGCAATCCATAAAACAAGGATTGTACACAGAACAATATCGGACATCTGAAAAGTATAAGCATGCATATGTGCTCTGTACTTGGTTTTGGCCCCTTTTGCAGCAATGACTGCCTCAATGCAGCGTGGCATGGAAGCTGTCAGCCTGTGGCACTGCTGAGGTGTTATGGAAGACGAGGCTGCTTTAAATAGCGGCCTTCAGCTCTTCTGCATTGTTCAGGCTCATGTCTCTCATCTTTTTCTTGGCAATGCCCCATAGATTCTAACCATTAGCGAAATAAATGAACTTTTGCACGATATTCAAATTATTCAAGTTTCACCTGTAGATCTCATTTATGGTACAGCAGTAGCCTATTTTCAGTTAACAACGCCAACAATCTTTGCTTGGAGAAAGATATGCCTGTAAGTATTTTTTAATATCTGTAAGCGTTCATATTATGTGCTAAAACAATATTGATTCTTGGAAGTTAAACTGTGATCGATATAATGATAATGAAAGAAAGTCCTATTGCCCAAACGTATTAATGTGCAGGTAGTAATTTCATACCTTGTTTATTGTATGCTAGTTTTACAAAAAAGAGAGAAAGCTTCACAGAAATAAACATCCTGGAAAGCATAAACTGCTTCCTGTGTTTGTTTGCTATCAATCTAACTTCTTCAGAGTAGCACAGTTGCGAGAACAGTGTAGAATGAGATATTTTAGTGGCGGTGTGATACAAACAGTCAGTGAACGGTCAGTTCCCGTGATGATCCTGAGGGAATATCTAACACCGATCAGCCAATCAGAATCGAGAACTAGAAAGAACTGATTTATAAAATTGTATAACTGCGACGTGTGAACTGGGGACTTGACATTTTATTCTGTCGGTAATAGAAAATTCTAAAGATTTCTAATAAGGAACAGGAACAGTGTTCTACAGTGCGAGGTTAATTCTGAATTATTTCCTACTTTTGCTGCCTTTGGAATACTCTTCCATACGTGACAGTTGTAGTCCAAATTCACTACTGTAGCGAAAAAGACAATCGAGACCAGCGTGAGTCAAGTGTTGGTGAATCTCTTGAATCAGAATACGAAGCCATTGAGTGGGTATGTGTAAAAACGAAGCTGATGTGCTCAGAGAGTGCGCACCTTACCTTGAGTGAATGAAGCGCGTACGTTCCGCATGATTGAGTCTCCGATGACCACAGCGTTGCATTATGTCTCACAGAGGACGGCAAAGCGGTTCCTAGCCGGGTTCTCGAAGACCGGTGGTGCCGGTGGGGGAGAGGTCATCGGTCCTGGTTTGCTCCTTCGCTTTGTGTGTGCCAGTGCAGGAGTGAAGTTCATTTGGGCTCGTCGTGTTCTTGAAGCCTGGGCTCTGTTCAGAGAAACACGCGGAGTAGAAGTGGTAGGAGTATTACAAACACGATGAAAACTTACAGCGGATTAGTCAGCGTCAGCCCGGGATGATTTCAGCACTGATTGAAATTTAAACGTTTCCTCATCTGCACTCCGAGGCACACACACGTCTGAAACATTAGCAGCCATTGGTGATGTACTGATGAGAACAGTGAGTTATGCAGTAAGGGCAATATTCAGTAAATAAAGCCTGATAATGCTAACAGCCTGAGGGCTTATATAGGGAAGGGTTGTTCGACACCACGTGTCGACACGCATATATAGTTTTTCGACAAACTAGTGCTTCGAAACTGTGTTCCGGAGCATTGCTTGAAATGAGTCTGTCAGGTGACCTGAGGGAAAGAAAGCGTTGTTACCTCACCGACACATCATGCAGAGATCAAACACAAAGCATGTCGATTGTACTGTCCCATAGGAATATGTTATAATTATTTATTTAATTGATATTATTTTACGTAATGTATTGCTAATTAAAGTACTACTGTGTCAAAAAGTAAATTGCAGGTTTACATTAACATTTACTCATTTGGCAGACGCTTTTATGCAAAGCGACGTACAAGTAGGGTGCAGTGGCAGAGCAAACAGGGTAAGGTGCCCCTGTTTTGAGAATTGAACCAGTGACCTTCTGACTATGAGTCCAACTCTCTAACCACTAGACCACAACTGATCCCAACAGTTTAACACTGTTCCCAAAAAGTATTAAAGTGTTTCATCCTGGCATCCTGGCTTCCCTGCAAATTACACGTGTGGTAGAAGTGTGTTTGATCTATAAATGGATAATGCACGCAAGACACCCCGTTCTAAAGTGTGGGAATACTTCAGTCTCCACACTCCTAATGAAGTGTCAGGTCTGAAATAAGACCTTGTCTTATTCCTATTATACATCCTCAATGCTTCGTCACAAACATCCTAATGGCTCTGGGGAACCAGTCTGGGGAGAGGGTAAAATACATATTAATAATAAAGACATCTCCTTTGGGACAGTAAATAATGATCTATTTTCTTCAACAAATGAGCAATAAATGAATAAAAATGCAAAAAAGTCACCCGTTTTGAGTTTAGATTTTCATATTCTATTCCATTTTTATGTGTTATAAAGATTACACTATCTAAGAACCCTGATTATTTTAGTATCCGTTAGTTTGGTGGGTCAATCTAATGTGTTTCAGGTTTACAGGCTGTTGGATTTAAGGCAAACACCAATCAAACACTTTTAAATTGTGTCCACATCCACAATATATCATTATTTAATGTATATATACTGTACAGTATATAGAGTTTGGTTCCAAACGTTTTTTTATCATGTTTTTTGCCTTACATTTTGTATTTTTCGAGTTATTATGGCTTAAACCAACGACAGTTTAATTCATATTAAGTGGAATCCACCATAAAAAACATGATTTGTTAAAAATTTGAATCATGGAAGTCTTCATATATATTCAATTATTATTCATGTTTCTTAAGTTAAGAACTGGACGTGCTTATTTTTCTTTGTTACTTTGAGATCTAATGCTGTTTATTATTAAATGATATAATAAATATACAAATAAACCTTATAATAACATTTAAATGTCAAAACAGCTGAGTGACACGGTGTAGGAATTTTTATTGACCACCAGATGACGTAATAGAGCACTGTAGCAAAAGCTTCGCTGATTCAGATGCTTTATTCGACCATTTCTAGGCTAATAGCGCATGATCGTATAAAACAGATTTATCCGTGCGTTTTATGGCGATTTTGGTTTGGGATACACTTAAGGATAAGTTTTACCCTGTGTGAAATAGGAATCTTAAAGCGGCCCTGCGAGAGAGAGATAGAGAGAGAGGGAGAGAGCGAGAGAGAGAGAGAGAGAGAGAAAGAGAGAGAGAGAAGATAGAGACTTTTGACTTTTAAAGCCCTTTTAATCGGTTATTTCAGGGTCATTTTCTTTTACTAATTACAAATAGTTTATGGTAAATAAAAAATTATTAGACATTACATACATTCAACATCACATTCATAAAATTATCAAACAAAATACTTCACCAATTAAAAACCAAACTTCCATGTTCATAAACAATCACTAATGCTTCTCTTGTACACCATCTCCATTCAAATAATTCAACATAATCAATATGTCGTAAGTATGTATATTCAATTTTCACTCTATATTCTACCAATGATTTAAACATGGCTACCATATCAGTATTCTTTCCTTCATTTTGCATTGATGGGATTTCAAAATAGCCAACTTTGCTTGACCATTTAAAAAATTGGCTAGAACACATTGTTGCTGCCATGATCTTCTATATTTATGTCCTAAGACAAATACAAATGTATCGAGAACAAAACCCAATTTTGTTATCAAGTTTCCAAGTATTACAAATAAAAAATCAAGCCTAGAACATTCAAGAAACATATGGAAAACAGTGTCATTTGCGTTACAAAAAGGGCATAATAACACAATTTCATTAAACTTTGACACAATACTATTAGATGCTATAGCACAAAGAAGAATTCGCCACTGAAGATCACCACATTTTTTTGATATAGGAGGTTTATTAAGTACTCTCCAAGATGGATAAACCCCTTCACATATAGAGAGCTTATCTCTCCATTTAGTAACTGCCCGCCCCTGCAATTGGCCAGCATGTACAGATTTGACACAAATACAATACAGAGTTTTCTTCCCCACATCATGAAAACCAATTCTCCATATCCCTTCAATAAATTAGTAAGACTTAACTCACTCCCACCTCCTTCAACTCTAGGTATCACCGTTAATTCTGGGAAATTTGGAGATGTAAAACCATTTACAAAGCCTGTATCAACGCTAGATATTATTACAGAGGGAATACCATCTTTGATACATTTGATTAAATTCTCCACAGTTCTCAAAGATTTTATTTGAACCTGTGCAGCAATTGATTGCACAGAACGCCACTGAGACAAGGCTACATCAATTAAATCCATGATTTTACTCACCCCAGCCTTTAAAAAAATGGGGATGAAACAGGACAAGTCGGACGACAATTTTATAATGGGATTAAAAAACAAGGGTTCTAAAATTCCATAGTTCTCATCATCTCTTCTTAACAAACTTAACCATTTCCAGGATTTAATAACTGAAGTATAAAAGTTGGATGTAATTTATGTACCTTTTCCTCAAATGGTTTTTCACCTAAAAACAACTGTTTGTCAAGAGCTATTCCACCCAGATCGGCCAGTATAGATTTGCCAATTACAATCCACCGTGGCGGATTAGAGCAATACAAAAGTCTTTGCAATGTTTTTAGTCTCATTGCTGATATTTCAGATTCAATGTGTATTAATCCTTGACCACCTTCTGCCACAGGAAGGTAAAGGATCCCAGGGATGAGCCAATGATGTCCATTCCAAAATAATTTTATAAAAGCTTTTTGAATTGTAGTAAGCAATTCTTTAGGGCGGTTTAAAACGGTTACTCTATGCCATAGCATTGAGGCGGCCAGATTATTTATAATCAAAACTCTACCCCTAAAAGAAAGTTGTGGAAGAAGCCATTTCCATTTGTTTAATCTACCAATCACTTGGTTTGCTAGTCCCTCCCAGTTCTTCTCAAAGTATTTATCCGTCCCAAAGTAAACACCTAGTAATTTAAATCCATCCCGATTCCATTGACATTGTTGTGGTAAACAAGGTGGCCCTAAATCCTCCCAGTCCCCCAACAAAAAGGATTCACATTTATCCCAGTTTATTCTAGCTGATGTCGCTTTCTGAAACTTGTTCAAACAAGAAGTAAGTTTAGTAACATCCTCATTATTCTTGATTATGATAGTTACATCATCCGCATAAGCAGTTAGTTTAACTGAGCTTATTTCTGGGAATCCTGTCACACCAATACCACTAAGCTCCTTTCTTAGCATAACTAACAGAGGTTCGATAGCAAGTGAATACAGAAGCCCAGAAAAAGGACAACCTTGTCTTATCCCCCTTGAAACAGGAAAAGGTCTAGTTAAAGACCCATTAATCCTTAACAGACTATAAATATTATTGTACAGCAACCTGACTAACGACAAAAAAAGTGGACCAAAACCAAAAGCCTCCAAAGTTTTAAACAAATATTGATGGTCCACCCTGTCAAATGCTTTTTCTTGATCAAGGGACAGAAAACCAATATCCAGATTGTGTTTTTTTGCAACTGTGATAAAATCTCTCACCAAAAAGAGATTATCAAAAATTGTACGTTTTGGGACACAAAAAGACTGGTCCTCATGTATTACACTTGCCATACATTTTATAAGTCTATTAGTTATTGCTTTAGACAAAATCTTGAAATCGACACAAATTAAGGAGACAGGTCGCCAGTTCTTAAGTAAGGTAAGATCTCCTTTTTTGGGGATCAATGTTAAAGTAGCCCTCCGGCAACTCAATGGAAGTATCCCTTGTTTGACACTTTCAAGAAAAACTGCATACAAGTCCTCTCCAATCAGTTTCCAAAAGGAACGATAAAATTCAGATGAAAGCCCGTCTAATCCGGTGACTTTACAGGACTTAACTCCTGAACAGCCGAAGAAAGTTCATCAATGGAAATCAAATTCTCAAGGTCTTTACAATCTTCTTGGGGGGCAATCGTGGCCTAATGGTTAGAGAGTCGGAATCGTGACCAGAAGGTTGCCGTTCGATCCTCAGGTCCGGCGGGTTACGATTGCGGTGCCCTTGAGCAAGGCACCTAACCCCTACACGCTCCCCGGGCGCTGCAGTGATAGCTGCCCACTGCTCCGGGTGTACGTGTGTTCACCACTTGCGTGTGTGTGCTCACTTAACACTGAGGGTTAATGCAGAGGTCACATTTCGGGTATGGGTCACCATACCTGACAAATACGGTCACTTTCACTTTTCTCCTGATAGTTGTGGTAGGTCACACAAAACTTGTTCAATGTCTGTCTGTTTCATCACATTTTCAGTACAGTAGAGATCCTCGTAAAAGAAAGCATGAGTACGGATTTCCTGCTGGTCAGTTGTCACTCCCCGCCCGGCAGATTCAGTTTGAAAAATACTTTCTGTTCTCTTGGTTTTTTCAAGACCAAAGAAAATGCAGAGGAGTATCCATGTCATTCAGCTGAGACAACCTTGACCTTAAAAAAGCTGTTTTTCCTTGCTCCTCCAACAGTGTCTTGAGTATTAGTTTCTTCTCTCAATAGAGTCTGTACAGTCCCCATTATGGCTTTGTCTATGAATGTCTTCTTCCAGTGACTTCATTTTTTCTTTAAGGGCTCTAGTATTAAAAGCTGTATATTGCCGGCAAAACAACTTAATATGTACTTTGCCCATGTCCCACCAGTGACTCAATACAGGAAAATTACCCTTCTCTCTCCAAGATTGCCAGAAAAGGATAAAAGAGTGAATAAAAGAGTGATCCTGTATAATCTATTATTAAAGTGCCAGTGTGATTTGTGATTTTTAGAAGACAGTACAGATACAACAACAGAATACAATGATGATCAGATAAAAAGGAGGGGACTATTGAACTGTTATAAAATCTATCTCTATTATCTTTTGTAACATAAAACCGTCAAGTCTTGCTCCAGACAGAGAATTTGAGTTGTTTTTAACCAGCTGTATTGTTTAACCCCTGGATGACTCTCTCTCCAAAGGGTCAACAAATCATGATAATTAAAATATTTTTAAAGTTTCTGCAGAACTTGGATGATGTTCTTCATGATTTCTATCTATGCCAGGATCTAATGTACAGTTAAAATCTCCTCCTACTACAACAATATTCTCCTGAGGACACTGTGAGAGAGCATCAGACAACTTTCTAAAATAATAAGCGCTCTCGACCAACATTTGTGGAGCGTATACAGAAAAAATGAAAACTATTAATACCAATGGGAACATCAGCTCTTATAAGTCGACCAGGTTCTATCTCAAACATAACTGGTTGATCATTTATACATGGAGAAAAAAATATAGCCACACCAGCACTTAGATTAGTGCCATCTCATTACAATATTCCCCTTCCAATCACACATCCATTGTGTCTGATTCTGAGCGTCCGAATGAGTCTCTTGAAGCAATATATCATCTGCTTTCTTCATTTGCAGATAATTTATCAGAGCACATCTCTTAATAGTATGCCGACATCCATTGATATTAAAGGATCCAATATTTATAATGTCATCATAAAAAAAGACAACATTGCAATCT
>CM017914.1:20868868-20922318 GCA_008369825.1 Triplophysa tibetana | reverse complement strand
GGTACTGTCAAAATTACCCATAATTACTAATATTTCCCAATCTTGTCTACAATATATTGCAGTTCAAACACTGCTCCCAAACCTGTTAGGACACATTTTTTATGATCAAAACAGTTATTATTGATTTGTTAATTCTGGCTTGAAACAAGTCTTTAAACAAGTAAAATTGTTCTAATACTTGAGCTTTCTGTTGCTCATGTAGAAAGCATTGTGTCAAATTGTTGTTGTTTGATTCCAACATACACTGATAAAAAATATAAAACCTACTGACAAGTAACATTATGAAAACAGGTATTGTTTGCTTAATCAATGTCAGCAGGTTGCTATATTTTTATCAGTTCAACTTGTTCAATGTGTTTTAACGCAAAAAATACAAATTACTACAGTTTTTCTTTTACAGTCTTTATTGCAATATAGCTCGTTTGCTCTTTAATTGAATGTTCTTTCTTTATTTTCATTTCTTAAAATAAATTGCTGATCAGATAGCTGCTTTTTGGCAAATTAAAGTACATCTTGATTAAAAATGTTTAACTAGAAATAATTCAGATTCTGTTTCACTTCTGCTGTGTATGGATTTTGTGGAGAGCCACATGTTATAATCTAATCTAATTAAATGTTATCATTTGACATTAATGTATGCATTTGTTTTGATATCATATCAGTTGGAAAATAGTTTATTTTTTTGTCAGAAGCACCAGAATAGAAAAGGTTTATTTAAAGTATAATATTGTTGCCACCCGGTCCAAAATCTAGATTTTATATATAAAAAACATTTGTCTCATACATGTTGAAAGCTTGTAATGCTTTTATTTTGAACAGCGTATTTAGCTCGCAAAGCTACACTAAAAAGCTAAACATAGCTTGGGCTAGCCATACAACAAGATTTTGCGATAACAAGTTTGTGATGGATACTCAACTAACAGGAGGTGAACACTAGACAAGGGGGGCAGAATTTCTCATGACACCTGTCTGGCAATCGCCGTTAACGTCAAAGAGAAGAAGAAGATGACGACGACCAATAAGAAGACGACAGTATTGCGCAGGACCACTTGGCGGTCTTTTTTATAATGATCGTTAGCACGAGGCCTGCAGTGCAACGAATGCGAGCCTCTAAAACTGAGGTGAGCACATCTCAAAATTATAAGAATGTGTAAAGAATACATTTCCTTATTTAGCAGTAAGACAATGGGTCAAAAGATGTTAATTCGACAACGGGACATTCCTGAAATTGAAATGCACATTGACCAGTCATAATGTCGTGTAGCGCCAAAAAACAGTTTAAATTCATTTCAAACTTAAAACGTTTGTCATTGAATATTGGTTATTTTAAGTGTAAATAAATAAGCTTTATGAAATTCATTCTATTTTGTTCTCTCATAAGCAGATATGTTATTTTTGGTAACGTTAAGATTCTGCACTACAAGTCGTTTAGTTCAAGACATCCACTTAGTGTAACGTTAACGTCAAGCTAAGATATGGCGCGGTTATAGCGTTTAACCATTGTAAGCAAAATAGCATTTCTACTACCAGCTCTACGTTACTTTCATATTCAGGCTAAAGTTTCTCACTGAGATCTATTTATTACTATATAATAATGTGTGATTGCAGATGTTGTGAAGCTGTGAGATATGAGTTATAACTAGTGGTGGGCATAGATTATTTTTTTAATCTAGATTATCTAGATTAATCTTGGAATTAATCTAGATTAATCTAGATTAAAATGGTCATTTGAATTCTGCCGAAGGCATCAGAATATGTGTGTTACCCAAATAATGACTAAAAGTAAGTCTTTGAGAACGGGTTTCTCAAGCCGTGGCGCATTAGAGAAGGGCTCATCTCCTGTTTCCAAAATGCATCACAAAACTACTTGAGAAAACTGTTATACATGATAATTTGTGATGAAAATTAAATTATGTTCAATAAGATGTACTTGTGTTTACTTCCGCATTAGCTAAGGGATGCTTGTGTTTAGGTGGTACTTGAGACTGGAAGAGCTCTACTGTAAATTTACATTTAAATTCAGTCATTTAGCAGACGCTTTATCCAAAGCGACTTACAAAGAGTTAGGGAGCAACAATCGATATGTCATACAGGAGCCATAATACATTAGGTGCCAATACAAAGTTACTGGTTTCAACTAAGCTAGACCACTACCTGTTGAGAGAAAGTTTTTTTTTTTAAACTAACTGTATGTAACCAATTTCGTACAGTAAACCAATTCCACATTGCACAAAGTGCAAACAAGCTTAGTCTTGTCGAGGTTCCATTGGAAGCGTCTTAAAATAAATGTTCCCTGAAGCAAACCCGGCGGCTTCATAGCTGCATCCATGTTAGCACGTCACGTTTGATCTGGTCATTTCACAGTAACGTTATGTTGTGTTCAGACCAAACACGAGTGATTTACATGTTAAGTCAATGCAAAGAGGCGATAGACCTACTTGCTGCGCGAATCGCGCGAATGAAGCCCTGCTTATGAGATGATGAGGCGGCGAGAATGACGCGAATGACGCGAATCACGCGAGTTGAAAAATCTCGTTCTCTTCCCCTACAGTGACATTAATCTATGTATACATCCGCGCTAAAATATCAAAGTGAAAGTCATCATAGCTTGTGTAGTATAGACCCAGCTCCCAACCCGACTTTGAGAATAGATTAACGGCGACATTTTTTTTATCGCGCGATAAGAGTCTCACTGCGTTAACGCCGTTAACGGCCCACCACTAGTTATAAGATGTTTTGTTTTTTTTATGTTTTGTTTTTGCTTTATTTATGTATCTCCTCGCCAGGGTCTGAAGAATCCATATTGTTGCCAGGTATGTTTTTGATCATTTGTACAGTTTAAAACCTAAAGTTTCCCACAGGATTGTGGACAGTGTGACTGGCACAAGGTGGTATCACGTGGTAATTGGCATAATCGTGACGTCATCAAGTCGGCGTTTATTCTATGAACTGTTACATGTTATTTTAATACAACACAACTTGGCGCCTAATAAACCCGTTGTCGTTCACATATTTTATGTTTCTGTCTCTGACATAAATATTAATTATAGACTGTAATGTTCATGTTCATTTGTCCACTGTCAATTCAGTAACTCGACAGTTGCTTGGAAACGCATTTTAGATAAACACTAGTTTACTGTGCGTTAGGGTTGCACGTTGTACCGGTAATACGGTAGCATCGCGATGCTAAAGCTTCAAAATACCCGCGATGCCTCTCTATTTATGAAACAGTAGTATCGTATGCTCCATATGTGCATTAATATTCATTTGAACACTTACATTTGCCTTTTTGCGGTGTTTGGCTCCTAAATTAATGCGTGTTTTGAATGACTAGGACGAGATAATGATTTAAATTACCGTTTTGAACAAGTTTGTTAATTAATTCACTTACTCAGTGAAAAATTGACGCCACCTACTGGCCGTCTTAGTTCTGCAATTAAAGTAAGACTAATATTTCCTTTTATGAAGACTGCAGTATCACGAAATTTGTCCCACGTTTGAATTAGTTCCCACGAGAAAAATGATCTATAGTATACTTTAGTATTTACTACAGTAAACTACTGAAACTCATAGACACTCATGTTTTTGAGTCTTACCATAGTAAATATTTAAGTATATTACAGTATTTGTAACAAATTATCCAATTACTACAGTTAATGCAACAAAATATCCTAGTGCAAAGTATAATACAGTTTACTACAGTAAGTACAACATTTTTCATCTGAATCTGTGTTTTTTGTATAGATTTGAATTATGAACATGGCGCAGCACCGTCATACTACTTGGTATCGAGATACTTCAGCTTGAATAGTATCGTAAGACATGTTTATGGTACCGTGACAACCCAGTTCCTGCAACGTAGGGGTTTTCTGACGCAATGAATTGAGTCTAGGGATGCAGCGATTACATAGTTTCAGTATTAACTGAATAAAAACATCGCTTAAAAACGTCACGATTAGTTAATCGTAAAGCCTCCGTTACACTGCATGTTTCTGTTGCATGGAACTGAAAACTTGCAACTTGCACAAAGATGAAAACAAATTTACACCAGCGATGCACCAGCTTAAAGAGCCGTGCTCATCAGAGACACGGAGGCCACGCCACACACTACATTAACCATGGCAGAGAGACTAAACAACCAGTCTTACATGTGCATTCACAATCAAGGCCGTAGCGGTAACAGTTGGGCTTTCAGTGCCCAACGTAAACGAACAAAGCGGCATGTAAGTTAACAGAGTAGTGCTCAAGACAAGAAGCGTCGCATTGAGGACAGCTCACAGGACCCATACAGGGACAACAATGCACAAGTTTAAACTATGGATGTGCACAAATGTTTTCATTCACATTTTTCATAAGAATAAAAACTGTGTCACCACAGAGTTAAGTAACCGCTACAGAATACCTTAGAATTGTCATAAATTATTTAATGCTTCTTTACTTCATCTGTAATGACTTAATAATATACAGAAAATAAAATATAATACATGTATGTGTTACTTAATCTTTGTTCAATCAGATCACAAGCTAGTTTAAATATTTTGATTTTATATTTTTAAATAATATGATCCGATGCCCGGATCGTGTGTTATGCTCTGCTCACATCACCATATTAAAAATGTTTCAAAACTGGTGAGCCACAGAAGTCATTAACATTACTTACATTAGGTATAAAAATAACATTGTAGTATTAAATGATTAACAATAATTACCATAATTTGTTTGGAGCGGTTGTTCTTGGTAAATTCATATTCGTTCGTCAAAAATATATTAAGTAATGATAATTTTAACAACTTGAAACTTGAAAATGTATATTTCACTGGAACTAATGTTAAAGAATTTGGCCTTAACATAAAACTGGTACATTTTTCTGTACCTAAAAGCCTGAATTTTTTATCCTAAGTTCAAATTGGGTCGAAGCCTTCAATTTACAGCCTGTAAATAAATCGCACTGATGAACATGGTTGAACCTTTGCAAAACAATGATGTTTTGTGTGAAGTTTTGCTGAAATCACTAAAATAATTGGTATGCGAGTGAAAATATGTGAAATATGTTGAATTTTTTGAGAAATGTGTGTTTTTTTTTTTTTAAACTGAATGGATGTATCGAAAATTGTGCCGGCAGTATTAGTTATAGTGTGTTAGCATTTGAGGACAAAACTGTAATGGAGTTGAATAGACATTTTAATGTTGATGCATTTCCGTTCAAACAAATATAACTTTATAAAATCTATTTACATTTATACATCACATTTATTTGATTAAAATAGATTTAAGGTAGTTCATCTGATTCTCTGGAAACTTGTTTGGTCTTCTGTTAGCCTATGGCTTTGAATTTTGCAGTAATAAATGTAATTCATTGTAACCGTTGATGTATCTGGTGGTAGAAAATAGCTTTTATCATCCTATGAATTTTGAAATTATTGCAACATTGTAGACCTAACCATTTGGTTCGTCTTTTTGTGCAGAACATTGCATGTCTTATCCGAAACGTTGGAGAAAAATTCGCTCAGAAGCTGCTGCAATTGCACTGGATTGTAGTAGCGAAGATGATATCCCTGAAAATGTGGATAATCCTAATCAGTCTGAGGTAAACGGCGGTGAAAATAGAGCAGCAGGGGAAAACAGTTCTTCACATGACTCAGATGAGCTTGGTGGGATAGATTCCGATTTTGGATACAAACAATGTGTGTCAACTGATTCTGAGGAAGGTGTAGAATCTGCAAAAGATGATGATCCAACCTTTCAAGAAAAGCTTGCTTCCTGGGCTACAAGAAGTAAATGTGGAAGAAGCCAAATTAATGAGTTGCTTGGTATTTTGAAGGACAAAGGTTTAGATGTGCCGAAGGATTCTAGGACATTATTGAAAAACACCTCGTCAAATCCAGACAGAAGACAAATGTGGTGGACAGTATGCTTACTTTGGCATTGAATGCTCTGTTGTTCAAATTCTTGCCCGGAACATCAAGTATTTGGAAAGTTCAAACTCTGTGGACTTGTTAGTGAACATAGACGGTTTACCTCTTTTCAAGTCATCTAATGCCCAGTTCTGGCCAATCATCTGTCGTTTCAGTGACTTTGAACCATTTATAGTTGCCATTTTTTATGGTGAACATAAACCTAACTCTGTTGATGATTATCTTGAAGACTTTTTAACTGAGCATAAAATACTACAGAGAAAGCATATCACTGTGAATGGCCAAGAAATCCATGTGTGCATCAAAGCCTTTGTTTGTGACGCTCCAGCTCGAGCATTCTTAAAATGTATTAAAGGACACACTGGATATGATTGTTGTGAAAGATGCATAATTAAGGGAGAGTATAAGAACAAAAGAGTCGTACTCCTGGGAGACTACCCATTAAGAACGGACAGAGATTTCTCTAATGGACATTATGTTAAGCATCAGGTTGGAGTATCCCCTTTGCTTAATGTAGGAATAAGATGTGTGACAGGTTTTCCTCTTGACTATATGCATCTTGTATGTCTTGGAGTTGTAAAAAGACTACTGTGCTTTTTAAAAAAAGGTCCACCTGAATGTATACTGTCACATAAAAAAGTGGGGGAGATTTCAACTCTTCTTGTGTCTTTATCTGGGAAGCTACCAAGTGAATTTGCTCGCCAACCAAGACCCTTAACAGATTTAGATCGGTGGAAAGCCACAGAGCTTCGGCAATTCCTTCTATACACTGGACCTGTAGTTCTGAAAAAAGTGTTGCACAAGAGTGTCTATGAACACTTTCTCTGCCTAACAGTAGCGGTGTCAATCCTTCTGGACTCCTGTGAGAAGAAGCATTCGGCTTACATGGACTATGCTAAACAACTTCTTGACTACTTTGTAGACAAATCTATGCACATTTACACACCAATTTTTTCGGTGTATAATGTTCATAATTTGAAACATCTGTCAGATGACTGTAGACATTTCATGTGTTCTCTCAATGATATTTCTGCATTTCCTTTCGAAAATTATTTGCAGATTTTGAAGAAATTAGTGAGAAATGCCAAAAATCCCATCAGTCAAGTTGCAAAGAGACTTTGTGAACATGAGAGTGCAGAAGGCCCCAAAAAGAAGGTGTCAAACAAACGTTGGCAATTTGTTTCGGAAAATAAGAGAAATGGATGCTTCCTCTTGCACAATGAAGACTTTGCCTTTGTTAAAGAAAAACGTGATGGCGTATTGTTATGCGATGTCATTTCTCAAGAAAACTTGGAAAGCTTTTTTACTGTGCCTTGTGACTCCAAGCTTATCAATGTTGTATTTGTTAGAAACTTGGAGAGAGTCCGGAAACATCGCAGGCTTCTTGATGTTGAAGAAATTCACCGTAAAGTGGCATGTCTACCTTACAAAACAGGATATGTTCTTATGCCTTTATTGCACAGCGTGGAGCGAAAAAACTAAAGAGTAATTACTATATAAAGTGATTTAATAATAATTACAGTATAAAAAGCATTTTGAATTCAAATAAGTCTTTATGCAATAATTGTTTCTGTAAATATAACATTTTTGTTTCACTTGTTATTAATGACAGAAGTATTCGACTTCTTATGCACATCCATATTTTATTTTCCTAATGGTATCACATGTACAAAGTTACTTATTATTTTACTGCAGTTGCCTTGACGATGTAACTTTAAATTAAAATTAATTATCTATATATGTATAACACATTTCAAATTTGTATCTTTATTATTGGTTTCAGGATGGCTTGGGTAAGGGCAGTGTGGCAAGAGAAGAAAAGGCAAGAGGAAGGGACGGTGCCGGACAGTTGGGTTGACCCCCAAAAAATGCTGGTGTTTTGGCCAAATGTTGCAAATGCAACAAAACATCTAAATGAACGACAGCAACCATCTGAAAATTGGAGAACATTTCCACTTCTAAAAGAGAAGATGAGATCTGGTATGGAATTTTACTTGAGAATTGAACTGCATTATGAATGTAATTTACTGACAACATTTTTGCTTGGCCACTCTTTCTCATTAATTCTGATTTACAGATGACTTTGAAAAGTGTGACAACTGTGACTTAACAAGCAGTACAGAAGCTGAAGAGGTTTCACTGGGAGTAAAAAGAAAAAGAAAAACAACTAAGAAATTTGAAGACATTTTCACAGGTATGCTTTTTACATTGCAGTTGTCCGTGATGTACTGAGTTATGCTGAAGCACTCATTTATGAAACAACAATATCTTATCTTGAGGTATTTACATCAATTTCAGGATTTCTACCTGGTTTATTTTGGACGTATACGTTCTTACATTTCTCAAATGCTGCAAAAAATGTCTTGAGACACTATTTATAAAATACTTTGAGGAACATGTCATGCTTTTTTAAAACAGCCTCCTGGTAAAAAAAAATATTCTTGAAAGCCTGAATATTGGATGATTCACATGATGCTCATTCTATGATGCTAAGGCTCTGAGGTAAAGATGAAAGACAGCGATGTGAGTTCAAATAGTATACCGAGGTGTACCTTAAAGTAATACTTATTTAACGCATCTTTTTGTATCTTTGCATGCTTACAGTCTAAAGAAGGCCATGAGAGTGTAAAGTTTAGATTTCTTGCAAAAGCTGATATGGCTGTTTGGGTAGTGTGATCCAAATCCATAAATCAGTCATTTCAATTTCTCCAAATAAAATGATCAGTTTAATTGAAAGTGCTTTATGTCTCTGCATACCTGACTTGAATTGTTTTTTTTCTCTTTATTCTGTTTTTTAACTTTTCTACTTTTACGCTACTTGCTTCCTCAAGTGTTCTACATGGTAGGAGAGAGAAGGATAATGGAAATAGAATAAAGGATGATTACATCTATACTATACATTTCCACAACTTTTCATTCTTATCATGAACCATGTCAGCGGTCACAATCATTGAAAGGCCTTTTTTTGCTTAAACACAATTTCTGTTTATACCTGTCTCTGAAATTAGATGATAGTTGTGATGCTGATCCACAATTTGAAGAAGATGACCTTGGAAATTGACAGCTTCCTAACAGTAATGAAGGTTAGTTATTTTCTGTTCTTACATGTTATGAGGAAACAACTTGTCACCTGGTATGGGGGGAAACTTTCCAGAACTGAAACCATAAAAAGTAAAAAAAAAGTGCAGTATCCTTGCTTTAAAAGTTTATTAAATTGCATTAATTAAGTACTTAGATATTTTGTTTATAGATCAAGAACTTCCTGTTGCTCCAAGGAAAGTTCGCATCCTCTCCAATGCAAGCTTGCAATCTTCGGTTTCATCATGTGCATCAAGCTCTGGCTCTTCATTGAAATCTATTAGAGGAAAGCAGGTTTCAAAAGTACAGGGTTTGCATTCCCCTTGCTCCCCATCTCAGTTTAACCACGGACCAAAAAGGGGTTCATCAGGTATGGCTTAGCTTAAGACTTTACCTTAGTAAAATTAGGCTTCAATTAAAAAAATAACTGGTGTGCATCTTTAGACAAAATAATAGCAGTGGCATATTTTAAGATATGTCAGTGCAATTTATTTTCGGCTTAGACAGCTCAAACTTCCATTGAAGTCTGGGACTTGTCTTTAGCCTTGTCTGTGAAACTAGGCATTAAAGGGTCAATCTTGGACTTCATTTGTATTAGATAAATAATTTATCCAAAACATCTAACTTAAAGTTAGCTTAAGCATTTGTCTTAACATGTAAACCTACTCTCTGATTGTTGTAGCCCATCTGCAAACTGAGGAGCCCATACCAAAAAAACAGACCAGACCACCTGTTGATCAACAGTCCAGCAGCTCCAAACAACATGGAAAACGTTACCCATACCCAATGCCAGAAGCAAGTAAGTATATTATAATTACTTAAGAGAATGTTGTCCAAAGTAAAGGGTACAATGTAATTTTCATTAATCATATATTTTACTACATATATACTGTATATAGTTACTCTTCTAAAAAGAAAGTCCTTACTTGCTTAACACAAGCATATGATTATAATCAATTTAACATGATCAATTTTCTCATATTCTGTTTATTGTTTAAAAACATAAATGATGCAAGGGAGAAAGGAAGAGAGCACGCAAAAGTTCTGTTTGGGAAAATTTGTGTTTAAAATTCAATACAATGAGCACAATGATCAATCATTTGAAAAAAGTTCATTTTACTGCTTAATACTAACAGATACTAGTCCATATCACAAATTTAAGTGTACTGATCTACTTTTTATTAATTCATCCAAACTTTGACAAACTATGTGACGAGACGTTGTGTCCCTCATGCCACAACACGTATCGTCCTCTGCTGCAGTCGTAAGAGGCTCTCGCGCTCTTCAGAACATGAGGTAAATGAATGCTGCACGCCGGCTCCCTTTTATACCGGACATCCGGGGGCGGACACCGGCATGCAAATTTCATTCGCCAAATTTCATTGGGCTTTTCTATAGTAGTCAGAGTTTATTGGTTCTCAAGGGCGAACCCCCTCTATTGTTCTCAACACAACGTCTCGTTCCCTCCATCAGGGAACTGAGGTTACAGACGTAACCATGACGTTTATTTTTAAAGACAGTATCAACAACAATACAACTGTAATAAACTATGTCATTTCATTGTGAAATGTTTTGTTTTGCACTTCTGGTGCACTGAATACATTTAGAATGTAGCATGTTTAAAAAAGCAAAAACAATTGCCAAATGGAATCGCAATTTGTTCATTTTGTCCATATTGCACAGCCCTAGTTTGGATCCGAATGAATAAATGGTGCTAAGCTAGAGCGATTAAGTGCCCGCACTGAGACGGAACAGATGTGTATAAACTCATCTAAGTTGAGGGAAGAACATAGTGGCATGTGTAAAAACTGGTGTTTTCCTTTAAGGGAAAAGATGAACAAAATTTGTTGATGAGTGTGCCTCATATTTCTTCTCCTGATTATCATTGGTTTCTGTGCTTTAGAATTCCAAAGAAAAATCATGGAGATGCTTGTTGAAATTTGGGAAGACGTTCGCAAATTAAAGCAAAGTTCCGGGGTTGCTGAAATGCATACTGACTCAAGGATTCCTCCCCAGGCCTCAACTGTTGAGGAACTTAATGTCCTTGATAAATCCCTTAACTGCTTGGAGGAAAAGCAGAGACTGGTAAGATCATACCTGTTCATATCTGCTTAACACAATTTTTATTATGTGCACTGTTGAGACATACTGAACACTGTTAACTTTTTTCATGGTTAAACTAAAATACTTTACATCTGATTTCAGATTAATAGCTTGTCCTGTATTGGAGGGATGCACTTAAAGGATAATGTCAAGAGGGTCATGGAGAAGTAAGTTGATATATATTATCAGTAATTGGCAGAATCATGTGTTATTAGATCTGCTACTTGTTTTTCACAGACAAGTTGATAAGTTAACTATCTATTATTACACAACAGTTCTGTCTGGTTCTGGGATCTGATTGGCTGAGAGCCATGCAATATTCCACCAGTATCATTACGGGAACCAGTTCACCGTTTTTATCACTCCGCCACTAAGCACTAAACTGAAAGTTAAACACACTGCTCATTAAGACATTTACCGCCACCTTGTTGCAGTTTTTATTTTCATGTGTGGGGAATTATTTCATATATAAAAACGAATTTCAATACATCTTGATAAACAGTTCACCCCAATAATGCATAAAAATGAAATATGAATAAGAATATCGCTAATCAAACTATAAAGTTTATTTCTAAAACTACTTTTTTATAATGTCTGGTTGTTGCTTTTCTCATTTTACACTGTAAAGGCTTTGAATATTTTTGAGGGGGTTATTTCATAGTCAAATCTTAAGTGGTCTAAATTTACTAATCCACATTATCTACTAATTTAACAAAAAACCTTGTTTACAATATTGTGAAATATCTCTTCACCGTGAAATAAAATTACTTGTTCCTAGTTAGAAGGATTTTATTCTGCATGCTTCGAGTGTAAAAGAAACCTTCTGATATGACACAATGTCAGGCCATCTGCTTAGATAAAGGCAATTAAATAATCCATCCTTATTAACCATTGATATCCATTCAAATTTCCTTCGGTTTTTTATGCATTTAATCTACCCCCCCTTGACTTTCTCCTTACCAGGTAACATAGTACCCATAACAGTTCCACACAACTTTTTCACATTTATTTTTCCCTACTTGTTTTGTTAATCTGCATTTATTTATCACATTTGTAAAATGTAAAAGTGATTTAAAAAATATTTTGATACAGAACATGATTTAGATTGCTTATATACAGTAAGACTCTGTAGGAAGAATATATGCTGATGTTTCCAACTCCTTATGCAGTTATTAAAGACTAGTAATAGCGCTGAATTCATACTGTCAAATATCCCAAAACACACTTACACATTTATTCATTTGGCAGTCGGTTTTATCCAAATCGACTTACACGTAGGGTGCAGTGGTCAGCTATCACTGCAGAGCAAACAGGGGTAAGGTGCCTTGCTCAATGGCACTTCAGTCATTTCCTGGGGGCACTGAGAATTGAACCAACAACCTTCTGGCCAAGAGTCCAACTCTCTAACCACTAGACCACAACTGACCCAAAAAAAATTGCTTTTGACACCATCTAATAGTCATAGATTGCTCATCTGATTGTTGTTTGTTTGCCTTTTTGTTTTACTTCTCTTTTTGTGTAACCCAACGACATGCTTAGATAATTTTCTAAATTTTCACATCCTTACTGACGTTTAGTATCAATACTGGGCCAAGTTGTTAAAATGGTACTGGTTTTGCATTTTGAAATGACGCAGTATCATTTGTGCTGCAATAAGATTATATAACCTGCCAATTTGGGTTAGTCTATGACCCTTAATCTAGGAGGACCACAGTGATGTCTGCGTATTGTAAGAAATCTTTCAATTCCAATTCTGGTTCCAGTCCTACCTAATGATTCCTGGTTCAGATTCCATTTAATTGCCATTTAACTAAATATTGATCATTTTAGTGTATGCTATGAAATAGTAATATTGAGTTTTTCTCGTTGGTGATTTCACACTGTCGATAACATTCTGCTTTTCAACAGGAATATGCTTGTTGACTAAATTGTCATTTGAGGGATTACACATTTTCCCTAAATTAAAGATTTATCAAATAAATCAATTATAATTTTTAATGTCATATTTATAGCTGTACACATGTAATAAAGCTTATTCACAAAATAATGCAGCCTAAAAAGGTGGGGCTTTCATATTTTTTTTATTTAAAATGTAATGTAGATTAATGTTTCCATCCCTTTATCACTCTTGAACCAAGCTTTAAACTAATCCTCAGTATATTAATGACAATTTTGTAACAGCGAATAAAATTAAAGTGAGGACAGGAGCTGCACGCTGCTGGTACATGTAGTCATACAAAATTACATTGTGAGTAAAAAGATGTGCCTAAATCATTTGAAATGGTCCGTTCAGATATCAGAGGTGGTGTGGCATTTCTGTTTGATTTGTGACACGCTTCATGTAAAAGGGCTGGCCAAAGTTCTTCACAGCGCTTGGCCACACGTCGCGTCAGAACCACTTTCAGGAACCTAATCTCACAGGGTTCCGGTTCTTTAAAAAAAACAGATCCTGTTCTAGATAAGAACCTGCATGTTCTAGGTTCCCAACCTTAATTTAAGTGATGAAGCTTAAACAAACTCAACTGGCTCAATGTGTCATGTATAATTAATTATTCCTCTTGTATCCACAGGTTGATGACAAATGAGGTGATGGGGAGTTTTAATATGAAGGGGGGAAAGGGGAAACTTGCCTTCACCAAGCTCCACCTGTATGCCGTTGTCACAGGTAAAAATAAAGAATGAAAATATTAGTTCCACATCATTGTGACATTGAGGGTTGTTTTGTTTAAATTCTGTTATTTCAGTGAAAACCAGTAATCACGTGTTGTAGTCAAGCTGTGATCTGCTATCTTCAAAAAATGTCACATCACATTTCAGAAACTGTGGTATCCTTCTAGTCGTGTTATGCAGTTGTCACACAGAAATAAATCAAACGTTCCTACATACACTTGTTGATTGGCAGGTCATTCCTGTAGCCAGCATAACTGAAATGCATCAAAAGCTGAAACACAGTATCTTTTGATGAGTTGCAGCAATTACCTGCAGGAATGTTTAATGTTCATGCCTTCTAAAGCTACAGAAGACATTTTTTCCAAGAAACTGGTTGAAAGTCTCTTACTATCCTGGTAGCACTCAATGATCTAAGTGGTCTAAATATATTCTGTGGAATTCTCATATTTTTTACAGAGAGTGTCCAGAAAACATCAAAGGAGACGGAGGCAAACATTGGAGCGGCCATCGCCTTTTGTTTAAAATATGCACCAGACCGGGTTGGTGGAGGTGGCAGGAAAAGAAATGTTCAGTTTTAGTTATTAAATATTTATTTTACATTCTGTTCGATTGTAGATTGTTACTTATCTAGTCGTATTTTAAAAATGTTGTTCCAAACATTTTTTCTAAACATGTGATATAAAACTTGTTTAAAAAAATTAAAAGATTTTTTTTATAATCCAGTTCATCTCTTTGTCATTTTTCTGATAAAACCACCAAAAATGTGTGGATTCCAGTTTCATCTTAAGTTAAACTGTTATCTTTGCTAATGTTTTAAAATTAATAACTTGTCCGATTTTATCGTTTTCTCAACATGATTGCTTTATTTTACAACAAAACCAGCATCTGACATCTGTCCTTGGTTTTTGATAGGTACCGATTTTGATTTGGGACAAAAACCTTTTCAGAGGTCGAGCTTAATTTAAAGACACTGTTTCCTTTTCAGATCAACCAACTGCAGTACACCTGGTCCAAAATGGGATTCTGATGTTGACCGAATTGGCAACGTTGAAGTTCTGACGTCAACCCGATTTTCATTTTTAACTAAAATGCAACATTAATCCAACGTTGGAGATTGACGTCAGTTTGACGTTGGGTTCTGACGTCAACCCGATTTTCATTTTCAACTAAAATGCAACATTAATCCAACGTTGGAGATTGACGTCAGTTTGACGTTGGGTTTTGACGTCAACCCGATTTTCATTTTCAACAAAAATGCAACATTAATCCAACGTTGGAGATTGACGTCAGTTTGACGTTGGGTTCTGACGTCAACCCGATTTTCATTTTCAACTAAAATGCAACATTATTCCAACGTTGGAGATTGACGTCAGTTTGACGTTGGGTTTTGACGTCAACCCGATTTTCATTTTCAACTAAAATGCAACATTAATCCAACGTTGGAGATTGACGTCAGTTTGACGATGGGTTTTGACGTCAAACCGATTTTCATTTTCAACTAAAATGCAACATTAATCCAACGTTGGAGATTGACGTCAGTTTGACGTTGGGTTTTGACGTCAACCCGATTTTCATTTCCAACTAAAATGCAACATTAATCCAACGTTGGAGATTGACGTCAGTTTGACGTTGGGTTTTGACGTCAGCCCGATTTTCATTTTCAACTAAAATGCAACGTCGATCCAACGTCGGAGTCCAACGTCATTCTGACGTTATATTGACGTCCGGTGCCTGCTGGGTTATTTAGATCAACCGGAACCAGGAACACTTTCAACGACAAACGATGTACTTGTTGCATCAAAGAGTGCAGAACAGTACTCTACTCTCAGCCAGTCTTGTCTCTTTGTTCCAAGGTTACAGCAGGATGCAGGATGCAAATTTTTTTTATTTTTATTTAGCCTTGTTGTGCAAGCACTGTTGAGCTTGTGCGGAGGCAGCAGCTTTTGCCAGAGGGGAACTGGAATCCCCTGGTTGGGCCTGGGTTCTCCTGAGTTTTTTTTTCTTGATTTGAGTTTTGGGTTCCTCACCACCGTTTGCATATTGTTTTGCACTATCTGCCTGGCCGAGGGGGAATTCAGAAATTAGACATTAATATTCTTATATACAATTAATATTGCATATAAGAATTTATAGTCCGTTTAATATTTGACCTGTGGTTCTCTCTTCTTTATCGCCGATGTGTGCTTTCACTGTGTTTGTGTGCGAGTGTGTGTGTGCGTCTATGTCAATGTGTGTAAGTATGTATGCATATTGTGTGTTTGGAGCATTTGTATGTCTGTCTTGTTGTTTTCAATTTTTCCTGGTTTTTACAGGTATATGTCTTTAGTTGTTTTACTTATATTCAATTTGTCTCATGTACAGCTGCTTTGTAACAATGAAAATTGTAAAAAGCACTATATAAATAAAGTTGAGTTGAATTGACTTGACTTGAGTTGAGAAAAGAGGAGAGGAGAGGAGCAAGAACTGATCACCTGAGAAAGTCCAGTTGTCAGCCTCTCCAGGATACCTTAAAGTCAAACCAGTTGAATGGAGTCCCAGTTTGGAAAGATTGGACAGCAGGATCTGGTGGTTCACAGTGTCAAATGCAGCAGAGAGATCAAGCAGAATAAGGAGAGATGACAAGGATTTTGCCCTTGCCTGCTGTAGGTTTTCGACGTCAGACAGGACAGCGGTCTCCGTAGATGTCATTTCTTTAAGCTGGATTGCAGACTGTCCAGAAGGTTGTGCTGTGAGACATGGGCAGAGAGTTGGTTAAATACTACCCTTTAGAGGGCCTTGCAACAGAGTGGCAGGAGTGAGATTGTTCTGTAGAGGCTGACCACTGAGTTGTCGAGTTTTGGTTTCTTGAGTAAATGTGTTAGCTGGGCTTGTTTAAATGAGGTGGGGAAAGTACCAATGGTGATGTTCTTGTCTTTACGTATAGGCCTGTCATATTTGATAATCTATAGTACTATTGTCATGATTCCGCTATCATGTCATGTTAATTTTTGTTCTTGGAGTGGAGTCATGGAATAGCCTTAAGTTGTGTGGAGGGAGAGATAGTTTCCCTAAGAGCCTTCTATACTCTCTCTCCGGTCTGCGTCTGAGTTTCCCGCCCTTTTCGTCTCGTTAGCTTTCCCATCAGTGTTTCATCCCCTACACCTGGTCCTTATCAATTATCCCGTGTTTGTTCCACTTTAAATGATCCTTGTTCATTGTATGTGCATACCTTGAATGTGTAGGTTGTGAAAGTTTCTGTGAAAGTTGTTGTCACTGTTACTGAATGTGGATGCCTTGTCTTGCCCAGTTCCTGTTACCCCTGTGTCTAATACGTTTAGTTTAGTGTTTGTATTAAGTGTTTGTTTTCTTAGTTAAGTCAGTCCTTGTTTTAGTTAATAGTTTTCCAGTCTTGTTTCCCCCCTCGTGGGTTTTGTTTTGTATATTAAATATTCTGTCTAACCCCTTACCATCGTCTCGTGTCTGCCTGCAATTGGGTTCTCCTGCCTTGTCTCCCAAGTGTTACATGACAACTAAATGTCCTATCCCATGACTTTATTAATGTGTTCTTGTTTAAGTGACTATCTATAGATAACCAATCATGTGAGCTTGATTTATGAAAAAGATTTACCTAAGTAATGACGTAATTAGAAACCAATATTGCATAAATATGGTATTACTGTGGCTTGTGATCTGAGTGAATTGATAGAGCTGGAAAAAGAAGGACTTGATTACACGTCTTCACTACAACATTTAAAATCCTACTAGATCATTAATGATAATCTTAAATCTATAATTTACCTTATTAGGTAATTGATTTGTTTATCCTTGTTGTGCAAGCACTGTCGAGCTTGTGCAGAGGCAGCATCTTTGCAAGAGGGGAACTGGAATCCCCTGGTTGGGCCTGGGTTCTCCTGAGGTTTTTTTTTCTCGATGGGAGTTTTGGGTTCCTCACCACCGTTTGCATATTGTTTTGCACTATCTGCCTGGCCGGGGGGGCTGCTTTAGAATTCAGAAATTAGACATAATTAATATTGCACATAAGAATTTATAGTCCGTTTAATATTTGACCTGTGGTTCTTTCTCCTGTATCGCCAATGTGTGCTTTCACTGTGTGTGTGTGCGTCTATGTCAATGTGTGTGTGTTTATGTATGTTTGCATATTGTGTGTGTGGAGCATTTGTATGTCTGTCTTTGTTGTTTTCACCTTTTTCTTGTTTTTACAGGTATATGCCTTTAGATTTTTAAGCTGTATTCAATGTGTCTCATGTACAGCTGCTTTGTAACAATGAAAATTGTAAAAAGCGCTATATAAATAAAGTTGAGTTGAGAGTCATACAGAGAATACTGCAAGGTCACATTTAGTTTAGATGTAATCCTATATGATCATTTAGCCTAATTATCTTCTTTAGCCTCTTAGTCCTATTTGTATTTATCAGCACTGTTTTTTTTGTATATTCCCCAGTTTTAGCAGCAATTTACCAGCAAGTATTAAAGTTCTTGTATTGTTATGAGATGTGCAGGGAAAACTCACAACCCGAAGGAATTTACAATGTATATAGGTATTGTAAGATTATTTCTTACTGTCCCCTTACTCTAAGTTTGATTATTCTGAGTTGAAGAGTCTAGTCGATTGAACCTTCAGAGTTTCTGGATCCAGGAGACCAAGAATGACGCAGACACAGAGATGTGCAGTTCAATCAGAGTCCAATTTTATTGTATTAAAGGACTAGTATATATATGCATAAAACAGGAAGTAACGACAGGATATTACACTGGTCATGGAAAATCACCAGACCTCGATTCATAATATTTTGTCAAGACAGCATATATTTTAGTTCCGCGTTCGCCATCATCTCCAACATACACGGATATGAAGGCCTCGTTAGTTCCGCGTTCGCCATCATCTCCAACATTCAGGGACCTGGTGACCGGATTTATGTCATCCAGTCCGGATCAGATGTCTCGCGGGCATTTCTCAATCATGAGACAGAACAGATGGTGTTAAACAAAACAGATAATCATATCAGGTTATGTACGGGTCATTTCAGGTTATGTAAGGGACACGGCCGAAATCCATATTCTCACAGGTATTGACATGTATGGTCAGGTCCATAAATATTGTGACATCGACACAATTCTAACATTTTTGGCTCTATACACCACCACAATGGATTTCAAATGAAACGAAGACTGTCAGCTTTAATTTGAGGGTATTTACATCCAAATCAGGTGAAGAGTGTAGGAATTACACCAGTTTGCATATGTGCCTCCCACTTTGTTAAGGGACCAAAAGTATTTGGACAATTGGCTTCTCAGCTGTTCCATGGCCAGGTGTGTGTTATTCCCTCACTATCCCAATTACAATGAGCAGATAAAGGTCCAGAGTTCATTTCTGTCATGAATCTCGGGTGGAGACATGGCGTGGGAACCCAATTGCAGGCAGACACAGACGGTAGATGTAACACTGATATTTATTAGACATAAACACTATAAACTGACAAAACAAAACCCACGAGGGGGAAAACAAAACAGGATAAATAATAAACTATAACAAGGACAAGAACACTGACTAACTAGACTATAAAACAAACACTGGAAAAAACACTAAACTAACACTTACTAAGACAGGGAACAGGAACCAGGAACAAGGACATCTCAACATTAGACAAGGTATGATATACCGGCAAGGTAAGACGGCAGCAGACAGCAGACATAACAGCTACAATGCACGAGCACAGGACAATGAAACATAAGGGTGTTTTAAAGGGAACAAACAGAGGATCATTAACAAGCAACCAGTGCTGGGGATTAGCACTAAGGAGAGGCTGACGAGGAACGAGATGTAGGGAACAATGACGAGACACGAGAAAGAATCATTCAATCTCACATAAAACCATAGGTTATGCCATGATTCCACTCAAATAACACGAATAAACATGACATGATAGTGGAATCATGACAATTTCAAGTGTGCTATCTGCATTTGGAATCTGTTGCTGTCAACTGTCAAGATGAGATCCAAATAGCTGTCACTATCAGTGAAGGAAGCCATCATTAGGCTGAAAAACAAAACAAAGCCATCAGAGAGATAGCAAAAACATTGGGCGTGGCTAAAACAACTGTTGGAACATTCTTAAAAAGAAGGAACGCACCGGTGAACTCAGCAACATCAAAAGACCCGGAAGACCATGGAAAACAACTGTGGTGGATGACCGACAAATTCTTTCCCTGGTGAAGAAAACACCCTTCACAACAGTTGAATTCAACAATCAAGAGAAGACTTTACAAGAGTGAATACAGAGGGTTCACCACAAGATGTAAACCATTGGTGAGCCTCAAAGACAGGAAGGCCAGATTAGAGTTTGCCAAACGACATCTAAAAAAGCCTTCACAGTTCTGGAACAACATCCTATGGACAGATTAGACCAATATCTGTCATGGTTCCACTATCATGTCATGTTTTATTCTTGTCTCAAGTGGAGCCATGGCATAGCCTGATCGTTTCATGTGGGGAGAGATGGTCTTGTCGGTTAAGGGCTTCCATACTCTCCTCGAGTCGCGTGATCATCCCTACCCTCCTGTTTCCTAGTTTGTGTTAATTAGCTCCCCTTAGTGTTTGATCTGTGTCACCTGTCCCTATCCTATTATCCTGTGTTTGTTTCCCCTATATATATCTCTCATGTTTCATTGTCTGGTGCTGGTCCGTACGTGTAGATGCTTGTGCTTGTGCTCAGATGATTGCATCTGTTTGCTTGTAAACTTACCCAGTCTTGCCTTGTTCCTGTTTCCCCGAGTCTTGTAAGTGTTAGTTTATTGTTCATTTCTAGTACTTTGTTTTGTAGTTTAGTTAGTTCTTGTCCTTGTTTATTTATACATATTACCCTGTCCTGTTTTCCCCCTTGTGGGTTTTGTTTTGCCTTTTTGTTGGTGTTTGTTCAATAAATCCCTGTTACCCCCACCTACCGTCTTTTGCTTGCCTGCACTTGGGTTCGTCCATGAGAAATCATAACAGAACGAACCAGCCAAGAACAGAACCCAGCGGCAGCATGAACACCGACCGGTCTAGCCTGGCCCGTCACCTCTGCAGCCTTCGCCAGGGAGATGAGACTGTGGACGAGTATGTGGGGAGATTCCTTGACATCGCAGAACAAGGTGTCTTCGGAGAGGAGGAGCTGGCGGTGCTATTCAACACCGGTCTCAGAGAGCCACTCTCTCGCTCGGAGATGAGGGCGTTGAGGCCGTTGGACTTCGACGGCGTGTGGATAACTGCCGCAGCTCGTTCGGAGTCCGCGACCTCATCAAGCACCTATTACCCATCTCCGTTGGTCGCGATACCCGAGAGTGGTCCTCTGCAGATCGGGGTTGTGGGCATCGTCACAGACCCCTCCTCAACTCCTGCAGTCTCTCCACAACCGCCCAGTCTCACTGGCAAGCGGGGGAGACGGGAATCCTGGCGTTCCTCGTCCGAGGCTTCCAATCCGGAGCCGGCCGCCTCGTTCTCGTCGTCCCTTCAGCCGGCCACCAGGCGGGTGGCGCGGCTGAAGAAAAAGAGGCAACGTAGGTCGGCTCGGAGTCCGTTGGTCCCGAGTCCTGTGGTCCCGAGTCCTGTGGTCCCGAGTCCTGTGTCCCGAGTCCTGTGGTCCCGAGTCCTGTGGTCCCGAGTCCTGTGGTCCCGGGTCCTGTGATCCCGAGTCCTGTGGTCCCGAGTCCTGTGGTCCCGAGTCCTGTGGTCCCGAGTCCTGTGGTCCCGAGTCCTGTGGTCCCGGGTCCTGGGGTCCCGAGTCCTGTGGTCCCGAGTCCTGTGGTCCCGAGTCCTGTGGTCCCGAGTCCTGTGGTCCCGAGTCCTGTGGTCCCGAGTCCTGTGGTCCCGAGTCCTGTGATCCCGAGTCCTGTGATCCCGAGTCCTGTGATCCCGAGTCCTGTGATCCCGAGTCCTGTGATCCCGAGTCCTGTGATCCCGAGTCCTGTGATCCCGAGTCCTGTGATCCCGAGTCCGGAGCTTTCCAGCCCTAAATATTTTTTGGGGGGGCGCCGTGAGGGCGGGACGGTCCGAGAGGACACTACGGCCGTAGATTCCTCTGACCAGCCAGCACCCAGCCCGGCCCAGCAGCCGGCACCCAGCCCGGCCAGCAGCCGGCACCCAGCCCGGCCCAGCAGCCGGCACCCAGCCCGGCCCAGCAGCCGGCCTTCCGACCGGCGTCAAGCCCTGTCCAGCCGGCCTTCCGACCGGCGTCTAGCCCTGTCCAGCCGGCCTTCCGACCGGCGTCTAGCCCTGTCCAGCCGGCCTTCCGACCGGCGTCTAGCCCTGTCCAGCCGGCCTTCCGACCGGCGTCAAGCCCTGTCCAGCCGGCCTTCCGACCGGCGCCAAGCCCTGTCAAGCCCCCTGGGGCTCCGCGCTCTGGCGCGTCCCCCAGGGTTTGGACTTCCCCTCCCAGCCCTGCCCCTTCTGGACTACCCATGTTTTCTTGTCTGCCCCCACCCCAACCCATGCATTATCTTGTCGTGTTTGCCTCTTGTCATGTTTGCCTTGTCTGTCTGGTTTTTGTCCTTGTCTAAGTTAGTCTTGTCTTGTTAGTTACCCCTTGATGAACACCTGGAGGTGTTCATTAAAGGGGGGGCTTATGTCATGGTTCCACTATCATGTCATGTTTTATTCTTGTCTCAAGTGGAGCCATGGCATAGCCTGATCGTTTCATGTGGGGAGAGATGGTCTTGTCGGTTAAGGGCTTCCATACTCTCCTCGAGTCGCGTGATCATCCCTACCCTCCTGTTTCCTAGTTTGTGTTAATTAGCTCCCCTTAGTGTTTGATCTGTGTCACCTGTCCCTATCCTATTATCCTGTGTTTGTTTCCCCTATATATATCTCTCATGTTTCATTGTCTGGTGCTGGTCCGTACGTGTAGATGCTTGTGCTTGTGCTCAGATGATTGCATCTGTTTGCTTGTAAACTTACCCAGTCTTGCCTTGTTCCTGTTTCCCCGAGTCTTGTAAGTGTTAGTTTATTGTTCATTTCTAGTACTTTGTTTTGTAGTTTAGTTAGTTCTTGTCCTTGTTTATTTATACATATTACCCTGTCCTGTTTTCCCCCTTGTGGGTTTTGTTTTGCCTTTTTGTTGGTGTTTGTTCAATAAATCCCTGTTACCCCCACCTACCGTCTTTTGCTTGCCTGCACTTGGGTTCGTCCATGAGAAATCATAACAAATATCAACTTGTACCAGATTGATGGGAAGAGAAGAGTATGGATTAGATAAGGAACTGATCACAATCCCAAGCATACCGCCTCATCAGTGAACCATGGTGGTAGTAGTGTCATGGCGTGGGTATGTATGGCTGCCAGTGGAACTGGTTCTCTTGTATTTATTGATGATGTGACTGCTGACAAAAGCAGCAGGATGAATTCTGAAGTGTTTCAGGCAATATTATCTGCTCATATTCAGCCAAATGCTTCAGAACTCAGTGGACGGCGCTTCACAATGCAGATGGACAATGACCCAAAGCATACTGCAAAAGCAACCAAAGAGTTTTTGAAGGGAAAGAAGTGGAATGTTCTGCAATGGCCAAGTCAATCACCTGACCTGAATCTGATTGAGCATGCATTTCACTTGCTGAAGACAAAACTGAAGGGAAAATGCCCCAAAAACAAGCAGGAACTGAAGACGGTTGCAGTAGAGGCCTGACAGAGCATCAACAGGGATGAAACCCAGTGTCTGGTGATGTCTATGCGTTCCAGACTTCAGACTGTAATTGACTGCAAAGGATTTGCAACCAAGTATTAAAAAATGAAAGTTTGATTTATGAGTATTATTCTGTCCCAATACTTTTGGTCCCTTAACAATTGGGAGGCACATATGCAAACTGTTGTAATTCCTACACCATTCACCTGATTTGGATGTAAATACCCTTAGATTAAAGCTGACAGTCTGCAGTTAAAGCACATCTTGTTTGTTTCATTTGAAATCCATTGTGGCGGTGTATAGAGCCCAAAAATGTTAGAATTGTGTCGATGTCCCAATATTTATGGACCTGACTGAATATAGTAAGGTGAAGAAGCCATGGGTTTGTTGGATTTATTACAATTTGTATTACCATAGCTTAATATGGGGCAATAGGGGCAATCGTGGCCTAATGGTTAGAGAGTCGGACTCGTGACAAAAAGGTTGCCGGTTCGATCCTCAGGGCCGGCGGGTTGCGATTGCGGTGCCCTTGACCAAGGCACCTAACCCCTACACGCTGCCCGGGCGCTGCAGTGATAGCTGCCCACTGCTCCGGGTGTACATGTGTTCACCACTTGCTGTGTGTCTGCTCACTAATCACTGGATGGGTTAAATGCAGAGGTCACATTTCGGGTATGGGTCACCATACCTGACAAATCGGTCACTTTCATTTTAACTACAAACATAAACTATATCTACTATAATGACTAGTGATCGACTTCTATTGTTTTTTTAAAACAGATACCAATTATTTGCATGTTTATGTTCCCGATACCGGATATACAGAAAATATGTTTATTTACTGTTATATTTCTGTTTTTGACACACAGATTACAAAACAACTGAACAACCTATATTATTTAGAACAATCACTCCCTCCTTGCATACAATGCAAAATATTTGCATCTATACACCAATAAATAGAGGGGTCTAACGTGATCAAATAAAGCGCACTGTTACTAAAGTGTCTTTGTTCAAAATTAAATAATTCTAAACAATTTAAAAAAAAATAGAGGGGTCTGAAATGTCATGATTTTGCTGCATCATGTCATGTTTCTCTTGGCCTAGTGGCGGGATCATGACAGAACCCCATGTTTTATGTGGAGAGAAACTATTTTGGGACTTATGGCTCACCATACTCTCTCTCTCCGGTCTTGTCATTGTTCCTGGCCTCTTGTTTCCTTATTAGTGCTCAGTATTAGTTTGATTAGCTTGATTTTGATCCCTAAGAATGCCCTCGTGTTTGCTGTCTTGTGCTGGTTCATTGTGGTGTCATATGTGGGAGAGTTCCTGTTTCTTGTCAGTGTAGTGTAGTATTTTGTATTTAATTCAAGTGTTGTCTTAGTCTGGTTAGGTGTAGTTAGTCCTTGCCCTTATGTCATATCTCATACCCTTGTGCTTTGTTGTTTTACCCCATTGTGGGTTTTTGTTTCCTGTTTTTTTAAAGTCTTGTCAACCCCTTACCCCATGTCTGCATCTGGGTCCTCTGTCTGTGTCTCACCCCGAGTTTCATGACATGAAAGAGTGCAATGTTACAAATGTGTCTTCTTTTAACTTCAAAGAGGTAAGCAAACATGTAAAATAAAGCACAAAAATAACTTTTACTTTAAAAAACATTTAAATCACCTAAGAATGTTTTTCTAGCATTGTTTAATACTCCCAGTTAAGCAGAACTAGGTTGTAGTGTAGAAAACAAAGTCTTTCAGCATTCAGGCCTGCTTATTTTTTTCATAAATGGCTCCGACTTCACTGAAGACTTGTTCACTGTGCACTAAAGAAGGAGGAGGGCAATGGAACTTTCTTGACAGAGGAGCAAGAATAGGGAATCTTTTTTCATTGTCCTTCCACCATTCAAGTGGCTTACCCGTCCTTCTATCAATCACTGGTTCCATCAGGTACTACTGGAGCTCTCCTACAAGGCTCCTTCTCCTTCAGGGCCTTTTTGAAAGGGTGCTACTTTTGCAATCAACTGACTGTGTTTCTTCAGCTTTTGTGGTTTGTGTGTTGTCCTGCTTTAGGCTCTCTGTTTCCTCCTTAAGTCAATCTTTTGCCTTTGTCAGTATGATGTCAGATGAAAAAGTATCTTGGTTCCAGAAGGCAGCCAAGGACTGCACATTTCACCTCCTCGACTTTTGTCTATATATATATAAATGTATATACCAGTGGCGGCTGCTGGTCTTTCAAAGCTCATTTCACTGGTCTTTCAGATCATTTCACAATGAATGAATGAACAAACTATCTAAAAAAAATATATAAACACGACGGAGGAAATGTGGGTATACATTAAACTGAAACAAGGAATGTGGTGTATAATTGTGTGAAATGTATGATGAAAATTGGCAAGCAATTTCGGCAAGCAAATACCAAGAAATAGGTTGCAGCAGTTTGTCTTTCAACTACACTTGAAAAATCCGCAATGGGACTGAGATTGAATAGCTTTAGCGTCAGCGACTTTTTATAGAACAAAATCGCTGTCAATCAAAACGAGATGCAGTCTTTCGACAGACCCTCCAAACATCACGCAGACGCTCGGAGTCCGGGCCAGCCCACTCCTCCATTCATCCCAGAGACGCTGAGCGTCCGTGGGCGGGACATAATCACAGCATTATCCAATGACCGTCTTGTTTCTAAGCACTGAAAAAAACTGTTTAAAGCAGCCCCATTGAAGTCAATGGACGCTGGGCTTCAACAACAGAGTTATGCACTGTACGCTACGGGAATGAATGAGAAGGAAATCGAGTCAGCCGACCTAAGTAGCTGGTTCTGAACGAAATTGTTTTTGTTCGAGATGAACGTGTTTAATGCATTTTTAGTCATTAAAATGTTAACGTAATAGTACATACATTTGACCATTAATTTTTTGACAATTATAGGGGAAGCTGAGCTTCCCTTGCAGTCTTAAAGAAATCGCGACTGGTATATACATATACCTCAAATTAAGTAAACAGTGTTTTTTTACAACTTTCAGTTTGTATCGATTGCTTAGACACAATTCTTTAAATTATGCCTCGTATTCTCAAAACAGTAAACGCAAATCCATAACATCACCCAATTCCCCAAACATACTATTTTCAGGTCAAAATGAACCTCTCTTCTTGTTGGAGTTAATTTTGCTGTAAGACAATCTCCCTGTCCTGTCCTGCCGGTGATCCAACTGGATTTCTTGTTTGCTGCCCAGCTGCCAGAGAGCGCTACCCAGCCACCGACAATTTGTTCCATCGACAATCCAGTCTTTGTGTCAGCCGACAATCCAGTCCGGTGCAGCTGGATGTTGTGTCATCCGTGGTGAGTCACTGTGTCTTGTATAGTCTAGAATATGGTAGTTTTATGTCAAGTGTTAGTGCTATTCTAGTCTAGTTAGTCATTGTTCCTGTTTCCATGTTCCGTTATGTTACTCCCTCGTGGGTGTTAGTTTTCTTTGTTATCATTTATTATTTACTGTCTGTTAACCTACCCACTGTCTGCACTTGGGTCCTTTGTCTGTGTCTCACCGAAACCCCCCGACATCAGAGGCTCTGCTGCAGTGACGGTCCTGCACGCAACTCTCTAAATGGCCACAACATGGCGGAGCTTTCCGATGAATCCGATATAAGAAAACAGATACCCGAGGATGGGAAATTCATTAAATATCGGGATAAATATCAGGGAAACGATGTATCAGTCGTTCTCTAAATGAAACTATGGTAAAAAAATGTTACTGTGGTACTGTGTACATCCCTGCAGAAAAAAAACACTATGAATTTGCGAATTAGAATAAGAGTTTTCTATTTAGTTTCACTTTGTAGAGTGTTTTGAGTTTTAATCCAATAGGATTTACCATCCCACCAATAGAATCCATCACATACAAGTTGACAACACGTATCCATACAATACAATTCTCACTATACCCATTAAATCCATTACATTTTCTGTTGTATTTTGGGCAGGGTTTTTATTTGAGAAGAAATACTGGTAACACTTTAGAATATGGATCCATTATTAATGAATAACTACACAGGAACAAATGAGTCATTAAATATCAATAATCTAGTAATTACTGTTGATTAACAAGAAACTATGATAAGTAATAGCACACAGATGAACAAGGTAGTTCACTAAAAAGTAATCAATAACAACAATTTTTTTCGTACTTCCCAGAGAACTACTGAGAAAGTTTCATAATTTATGCAAAACTGAACAATAACTAATGTTGGACAAATTACTTGCAACAAAGTTAACAAATATGCAGACTTTAGGAATTACTAATGAATTGGATCCGTATTTTAAAGTGAACATACTGATAACCCACTAGTAATGATTCAAGTGTTACTAGACACTTCTAACGGAAGTACTAATGAATTTAATCTTTAGAAGAGTGTAGTAACACTTAATATTTCATAACTAAGTCATTACAAGTGGGTTACCATGATGCTCACTTTAAAATACTGATCCAAATAATTAGTAATTCCTTTAGAAGGCTAGTAACACTTGCACTTTCTAGTAACACTTTAATCATTACTTGTAGTTTACCATAATTCATATAGTAGATCATATAAAGTTGATTATGAAAAGGTAATCTTAAAGTTTAGAGTCTTCTTGGTATTCACAAGATATCCACATATATAGGCTAGGAGACATACAAATTATATTATTTGACAGGTATGTTAAATAATAAAACTAACATATCTATGGCATTTGGACGAGTGATGACTTGATATGTTCCAGTAGTCTGTCCATGGTGATTCAGAGAAGCGTGGACCTACACTGTCTTTTTCACGGAAACATCAAGCTCCTCCACCAATCAGCGATCCCAATCACCAAAGTTCTGATTACACGCACCTGACAGTCACTCACTAATCACCAGCACCACAGTATAAGAACACACAGCACACACAAGCACATTGTCTGGTCTCCAATGTGGAAAAGGACTCTTCTCCAGTATCTACTTTCCTTTTTTGATTCCCTACTCCAAGATTCTTGATCTCTTTTGTCTGCTCCTGGTGTTTCCGTGTGTCTCATCATTACATACCTGCATCCGATCTCCGATTCCAGGTCCTGGGAATCCTCTCCATCACCGTACGATCACCCAACCCCAGGTAATGAAGGGTTTTAAAGTTCTGTTTTGTATTACAATGTTCATTTAAGTATAATCTACGTTTTTATTACATTTATTTTCTTTCTATGGATCACGTATAATCAATAAGTAAAACTGTGTGCATTAAGTGGATATCAGTATGAATAATGTGTGTATGTTTAAAAGGGTGAAAACTAAGCTTGAATATTAGGGTGCAAGATGATGTTCTCAACAGGATGTGGGGGTTGGAAGTATGTGTGTGTGTTGCATTCCATGCAGAAGAGCATCCTGCATATACAACGCACATACCCATATAGCGAGGGTTTTAAGAAACAAACCATATGTGAAGACTGTGTGGGGGATGTGTATGCTATGTCTTATGTTATGTCTTATGCTATGTCTTATGTTATGTCTTATGATATGTCTTATGTTATGTCTTATGATATGTCTTCTGTTATGTCTCATGATATGTTGCAGAAAACGAGGAGAATAGAGTGTGTGTGTGCGGCTATGGTTGCCCAACATTCCATAGCCATTGGGGCCTCAGGTCAGGGGTTATCAGATGTGATGTAGTTGGAGAAGTGTGTTGTTTTTCAGATGAGACATCACTCCATTGGACACAAAGAAAGCAGCAAATGTGGAGGCGCTCAGGGGTTGGCCACGGTCCGGAGCAAGCTGGAAGATACACCCACAAATACAAATATAAATATGTTGTACACTGTTTAGGCGGGGCTGATCTCTGGTAATACTCTGTGCGTAGAGTGAGTGTGTGAGACAGCCCAGCGCTGAGTTCAAATTAATAAACTTCAACTTTTGTTCATCCGAAGTCCAGTAAGTCCAATTTTTGAACACGCAGGACAGCAGATGTCCAACAGATGGTGACGCCGACGTGATTGGCAAAAAGGGACATTTCGGACGATTTTAGAAGACTATGAATTGACAAAAAACAGAGAGGGAACATCTTTGGTTCAACACAACACCCGGGTGAAATTAAAAAGGTGAGCAGAGACCTGTTTTATCGAACATCTGCTAATTGACTACTCTAAATTGATTGTGTTGAATTGCAATATTCCTGATCATTCTTAAACTAAATTTAACAATAATTGAAGTTTGTTGGTTTGAATTAAACACGGGAGTTCGGTCCCAGGTAGTTAGAAGACTGCGGATGAAAGGCCCGCAGCTGACCGTAGATTAGTCCTACGTCACATTAAATTGTTAAGTCCTAGGCAGGTTAAGTCGTAGAGTTAACTTTTAGAGTCTCTATGCAGGTTAAGTCGTAGAGTAACTTTTAGAGTCTCTATGCAGGTTAAGTCGTAGAGTTAACTTTTAGAGTCTCTATGCAGGTTAAGTCGTAGAGTTAACTTTTAGAGTCTCTATGCAGGTTAAGTCGTAGAGTTAACTTTTAGAGTCTCTATGCAGGTTAAGTCGTAGAGTTAACTTTTAGAGTCTCTATGCAGGTTAAGTCGTAGAGTTAACTTTATTCTATGCAGGTTAAGTCGTAGAGTTAACTTTTAGAGTCTCTATGCAGGTTAAGTCGTAGAGTTAACTTTTAGAGTCTCTATGCAGGCTAAGACGTAGGGTGAGAGTCCCTACGCACGTTTATTAAACACGGGTGGTTGGTCCCCCGAAAAATCGTAAGGTGCAATAAGGTGCACAAAATCCTTACGTAGGTTAGTTAGAAATCGTAAGGTGCAATAAGGTGCACAAAATCCTTACGTAGTTAATAAAGGTCGTAAGGTGCAATAAGGTGCACAAAATCCTTACGCAGGGCAGTCAGAAGTCGTAAGGTGCAATAAGGTGCACAAAATCCTTACGCAGGGCAGTCAGAAGTCGTAAGGTGCAATAAGGTGCACAAAATCCTTACGCAAATAGGAGTTTCTCTGTCAATTGTGTGTATGTAATTGTGTGTTGGAAATTACGGAAAATTGGAAGAGGATATTTTTGTTCAGAATAATTAGTACAAACAAATATTAATAAGATTATTGAATAACGGCATAATAAAAGAATTAATAACCAAAAATGGAAGGAGAATTTGATAGAGAATGTGATGAATATGGATGTTTTCCTGTAACTGAACAATGGGGTCGTATAAAAGATATGATATTGGCCCAAACAGAACTAAAACACCATAAGAAAGAAATGAGAATATTAGGAGAGAATTGGAGTCGGATAAGTCTTGAAAATGGATGGGATAAACCACCACGGGTGCCCTTGGCACCCAAAATTGGGGAGATGGAGAAAAAAGCACACATGCGCGTTAAAGCACATGAGGCAGAAAAAGATAGAGTTCCGTTTTTGAAACAACGTCAGCACGAAAGGGTGAATAAAGAACTCCGTGAAGTACAGAGGCAGAGGCCAAAACAGAACCCCTCCTCAGGGCCAAGAGGTGGGTACCAAAAGTTCAGGGGTGGATACCAGAATGATAGAGGAAGAGGCCCAAAAAGGGGGGGAGTGTGTTATGGATGTGGGAGTTCTGATCATTGGAGGAGTGCATGTCCACACCAACAGGGCAATCAGGCCATGGGACCAACTGCAAGGGGATGGGGTCCTTTTAGGGGAGGTCCCAGAGGGCACGGCCCTCAAACCTCACGACACTCCCCGGGGCAACAACACTCTGCTCCTCACAGCTTTCAGGCACCCATGCACCCAGAGTGCGACCCAAATTGGGGCTCTGGAGGAGACGGAGGGGATTATTGAAGGGGCCTACACAGAGAATCCACGAGAGGTATGGGGGAGCCTCTCATGGAAATAGTGGTAAATGGCAGGCCACTAAAAGCACTGGTAGATACTGGTGCAACATACTCTACTGTTCAGAAATGTTATATAACTGAGGCACAGATTAGTGACCGAACAGTAGGAGTCGTGGGTTTCTCTGGTGGGTTAGAATACTGGCCTTTTACCACTCCTCTTACCACCACGTGTGCCCTTGGCACCCAAGGTACGAGACATGGAAAAGAGAGCACATGTAAGACTAAAAAGACATGTAGAAGAGAAAATAAATAAATAAATAATGTAAAATGGATAAATGCAGGGAAACATTTTAGTCAAGAAAAGAAATTGCAAGATGAATTAAGAATATGGACAAGCATTGCGCTTACGGCCACTGCTCTGAGTCCGGTTAAAAGAGAGGGGGGAGAAAATTTGCAGATAAAGAAGTCAGGAAGTGAACAGGGAGACACCTCTGAACAAACAGCATATTACCAACCCCCAAAACTATATCTAGACTTGCAACTATTGACAAAACCACAACCGTATGACGAAAAAATGAAGCAAGTTATGGTAAAATTAAACCAAGGAAACGTAGTAAAGAACTGCATGACAAAACGTTCGATATAAATGAAATAAGACAGCAATTACACCAAATAACAAGATTAGTCAGTGGAACAGCACAGCAGTTAGCCCGCGAGGGAGAAGAACAGGGAGAACACATTCCACAAGGGGAGGGGGAAAGAAGAGTGTGGAGAGCTAATAAATCACGAAACACCCCTGTTTTATTGCATTGCCAACAGAGTTTAGATAGTGCTGGAACAATTGCAAAGTGGAGAGAATGAATCTCACTCTGAAACTGAAATTGGCTAAAATCTGTGCACAGACAAAATTGACCTGGTTATCTGTACTAACTCTAGCATTAATGACTGTACGTTCCTCTGTTAACAGGATTTCTGGCTTCACACCATTTGAATTTCTTACAGGTCGATCTTTTCCAGGACCGACAACACCGCTTCGGCAGGAGATCAGTGTCACATTGTGTTTATTTTGACAAATTAACTGCTATGAGCAAACATTTATCACAGCAGGTCACCCCTGACACTGAACCAGGACCGATCCCACCGCGAAATGAGTGGGCAGGTCTTTGGAACAGACGGCTGTGGACCTGAGATCTCAGGTCCAAGAGAGGGAGTGTGTTGACAGGTCATATAAAGGAAAGGTGACATTTGAATCTTTAGCGCACTGTGTAAGTGAAGATTGTGCATATGGGGCAGACATTGCAGTAATATTTAAGAATAAATATGGTGAAAAGTGAAGCATCACATGCATTTCTAACTTTTATGGGTCAAAACCATAAAGACTCATAGAATTATTCTATTTTTATTTCATTGGTCCACTAAACAGTGCCAAAAAGGGGGGTATACTTTTTATACTTTTTCATTAACACTATAGATACCATGTGTAGTGACTGGATCAGTGTGAGAAAAGCCATTCAACCTCTCATTCCCTTTTGTGTCGGTCTCAAGATAACATGTTCAAAGAACAAAGCAAACCTGGCTCCATAGGGTCTGGTTTTGCATTTTGAACTCGCACCGATAGTGTGATAACCATTTGGTTCCTCTGTAGGACATTTACGACTCCTTAGCTTCAAAGCCTTGGTGATGATTATCTGTATCATCTCTAAGGCAACATCTGAGGCTAACCAGAGAAACTTCTCTGACAATAGGAACATATGTGCTTAAACTGTCCTTTTTGTATAAATGTAACTAAATGTCTGGTTATATGTTGGCAATCATGCCATCTTAAATAGTCTGTAACTCTTAGATATTCAACTTTAATTCAGGCGTGGTTTGTATTAATACATCCGAAAGAATCATAACTTGATACGCTTCAAACCTGTCCATTTTTGATATCCAAATGTTTCTCTTTACAATTCCTCATTGTTGATACATATTGTGTGACCATAGAACACATTACAATCATTATGTTATAATTTGGATTTGTATCTTGTAAAGTTACCTACAGGTCATAAGATGGAAATTAGCTGTTGAGTGAACAACGAATCTCTTTCCCCACTCAATTTTGATTGGCCGACTCAAACTCTGAGGGCATGCCCTTCATGAAGTTAAATGTCGACCAGGACACAGTTTCTTCTCCTTTTCTCCTTGGCTCTTCTCCTTGGGTCTTCTCCTTGGCTCTTCCTGAATCGTTGGACCTTGCCTCTCACCTCCCCCTTCCGGGGGGGTGAGGTAATTCTTCCCTAACTGGAGAAGGAACAATGGACTCTGCTGCCACGCACACCTCGACGAGCCATGCGGCCGGTCATGAGGGCCGAGGCCCGCAACTTTCAACAAGGACGCAACTTCCAGAGGCCCGCAACTTTCAACGAGGCCCGCAACTTTCAGCAGGACCGCATTCTGAAATCATCTGAACATTTCCATCACTCCAAGCGCATACGAGTACATCCAGCACAGAGCTTTGCAAGTATTCCGTTTCTATAGAATAGCTGCGTTAAGTCTGTGCCTCTTTGTTAAAGATGATTTTAATGATGTTCAGAAATCGTTGCTGTGCTCTCTCTCTCTCTCTCTCTCTCTCTCATTCTCTGCGCTTCCTAGCGCAATTGTGTTTTATGTTTTTGTTTGTTCTCATTTTTGTTTACCATGTAGAGTAGAGTTTAATAAAAACCCATAAAGGCATTTGTGATGGGTTCTCTTTGTTCACGCTCACAAACTTGGTCACTTAAACTGTGTTTCGATCTATGCTACCTCTGCTCTTAATTCTGTTTGGTAAAGTCACGTTACTTATAGTCATGAGATAACGTTAGTGTATAAAATCATTGATGTATTTGCTGGACTAATACATATGGGATTTGTATCACTATACTGCTAATCAGAATTGTAAATATGTATGTATAATGACGATTATTATACATATTTGCCTTTGAGCTAAACTAATTCCTTGACTGAAATTGATGTTATAAATAACTCATTTCATATATGTTTGATCTTGATAGATCTGGTGGAGAATCATTTGGTGAGTTAAACTCATCCTTATTTTAACATGCAGCTAAAATCGCTACATAAATTGGTGGAGGGAATGCGGGCACAGTTTTAAACCTTGTTTTGTGAGCAGAACTCAGTGACTATTCATGTGTGTTTTTACGTGTGTTTATTGAAACCGAATACTCTTTTAAATGGCACTTTGATATGTATGAATGAAGGTGTGGACCCGCCCACCTATCCTTGGAAGACTCTTGAGCTTCTCACAGAGAAAACCTCAGCGTCTGTCAAAGATTTAGTGACAATATAAAGACGAAGAAATCTCTTTATAACGCACTATATTATTATTTTACCGCCTACATTGAGCGAAGAAATCCTCTTTTAGCGCGAAGAAGACAGAGCGAGCGATGTTCCTCCCTCGTCTTATCTAAAGGCCTTATTGTTAATGCATAGCTAGGTGTAACTGATGTGTATTCCAGTGCAAATTAACTAAGCTATTGCGCTCCCTGGGGTGAACAATCAGTGTAGCTGACTGATAATGTTTCTCCCATTCGCTTAACCCAGCGGATTTTATTAGTAAATAACTCCGGGTCAGTTTTACTATATTAAGGGGGGTTTAACAAAAATCTTGATCAAGTGTGTTTTTGTTTTTATGTACGGTCGACGAAGAATTCCGACCAAGTACACAAATAACTTTCAGGACGGCGAAGAAATCCCGTTAGTCAGTTAAAGTGTAGTATTATGTGTTTTTGCTTTACGTTACGGTCGACGAAGAATTCCGACCAAGTACACAAGTAACTTTCAGGACGGCGAAGAAATCCCGTTAGTCAGTTAAAGTGTAGTATTATGTGTTTTTGCTTTATGTTACGGTCGACGAAGAATTCCGACCAAGTACACAAATAACTTTCAGGACGGCGAAGAAATCCCGTTAGTCAGTTATAATGTAGTATTGTGTGTTTATTGTTTGTGTAAGTTGGAAAGCCACGTACCCGTGTTCAGTAAACTGACACGAGCCGTTAGACACGTGATTAAATTACACTCGTCGCCATAGAAATTGTGCGTAAACGCAAGTGTAATTCCACACAGAATTGTGGAACCGGAGGTCCGGCAGAAGACGCATAACTTCTACTAACACTAGAGGTCAGTTTGTCTTAAAGTGTCCTAACACTTCTCCTGTCTCATCTCTGCCTGACTATAACCTTTTGTTTGGGCAACGCTAGGTGTGAAGTCTCAGCCAGTCTCTTCTTTTGTTTGATTTTATGATTTATTTTACTATGACACGGTTTACTGTGTTTGAGAATATTTATTATTTGTTATTATATACAAACTATAATAATAATTAATATTATTCCGCTTTGTTTTGATGATTTGATTTTTCTTTATTTGAATCATTTGAATCATTTGAAACTCCCTTGCAGTTAGAATTGTATTTGATGATACTTAAATTTTAATTAAACCAACTTAATTAAATTTGAACTGTGATCAAAACAATCAGATTGCCACTTTATGGTGTTTGGGATTAACTCCCAATTGCCTTATTGTTTTATCTCAGTTTTTCATTTAATGATTTTACTGACTTCACTATGACTCCATAGCGCCCCCTAACTACGGGCCCTGTCATAGACCTCAGTGTGGAGCAAGTTCACCCCTGTACCAGAAAGAAATAACCCTCCTTCTCTATCCTAACCTCTCTTTCTCTCAACTCATCTGACTTTTGTTTTTCTTATCAGAGACTGAACCTGTCTGAACATCAGTAAAATTCTTGGTAAATATGTTGATGAATCGAATAGCCTAAGTCACAGAATGACCCCATAGGTAAAACTCTTCAGCAACATTATTCATAATTTTCCTGTGTTCACCCACACAATTATCCGCCCCTGCCTTCACGGCTAGGATAATAAGCGTTAAGTTTGCGTCACTAACTGACCAACTCAGTTAAGCATTCAACACATAGCCCACATATTTAGCTCAGTAGATCTGTACGGACTTGCATCTTGCTGTTTGTGTCTCTCTCTCTCCCCTGTGTCTCAATATGTCCAGACCATCCAATCCTGTCACCTGCCAGTCCAGCTAGAAACCAGGCAAAGCGCTGCAATGGACTCCTGCCTGGGACCAACATCGGCACACGGCAACTGCGTTGAGAGCAATTGGTCGGGCGACCTAATCCGGCGAATGGACCACGATCGAAACCAGAGCTACAACTACACAGAGCCAAGAACTCATCTGAAGTGCACAGCCAGGATCATCGGTGACCACGCCCTCGACCAGATCGTCCTACTAGAGCCAGAACGAAGGAAGCCGGGAGGAGCCAGAAACACGCGCAGAACCGCCTAGACCAGCTGGACCTGCAAACGACAAGAGGATGAAGAGGACCAGGAGCTACAGGAGGAGATGAAAAGCTACAAGAGTCCTTTGCAACACAGACTGAGCAAAGAGAGCTATTGGAGCAGACGCCAGAGAGGAGCTGGTAGGAAAACTCCAAGATGCAGAAGCTCTCTATAATGGCCCGGCATACAGCAACACAATGCCATGGCCATGGCCTATTAAGGCCCTCTGCAAGCAGTCCATGCTGAAGTCCAAGCCATGACTCAGCAATGGAATGAAAATGAACTGAATTTAGCTTGCAGACTACAGTGTGAACAGACAGGAGAATGCAACAGATTCTCTCCTGTCGAGTCCCCCAGCTAAAAGACAAAAACGTGCGAAAGGGGGGATATGTAGTACCTGAGACGGATCAGACACGCATAACTACTTAAATTTCTTAAATATTACAACAACACCCCTCACCCCACCAGCACGCTAGTCGCTTGGGGGTCAACCCCCAATCTGCAACTTACACCAAGGGCAGGACAAGATCTCTGGTGACCATAGCAACTCACACCAATTCATCAAGATAGAGTATTTTACGACCCATTGGAATGTAAGGAGCTGAACTCTCTTTACTCACTTTGGGGATAGACCTACAATTATAAATGCATTTATATGGAAATGTACACATTCATTTATAACATTTCCATGTATTAATGTTCATGTTGTTATGTCTGTTTTAACATTAATCCAACGTATCCATGAATGTGTGTTTAACTACTGGAATTATTAGATTTGTAGTAACTCATTTAACCAAGATTTAGATCATGTTTGGTGTCTATGAGCTACATTTGTGATGTCCTTCGCGTTGATGTTTGTTGTGTTTTGGTAACTCTTTTCTTATTAGTTTTATCAAACTCTTAGTAGTCTTCTAGTGAACATCCAATCAGCTTTCACATGCAAAACACCATCTGAAAGACAAAAACAGTTAACTTTCCCTCCAAAGTTGCCATCTCCTGATTGGACCAGTCACGTCTGTAGGATGTGACATCCTCACAGTTTAAAAGAGACCACGAGAAGATTCTTTCTCTCTCTTCCTCGCGCTTCCTTTTCTCTTAGTCGTGCTTTTCTTTGCGTTCTGCATCTCCAAAGGATGGACTAGAAGAAGACTTCACCTTTAACCCATAAGTTTGTGCCAGGCTGCGGCCTCGTCTTTCCAGATACAGATCCTCTGCATAAAACTGGTTCTCTCTGATCACTTTCAGCCAAGATCAACTGGAGCCTTAACAAACAAACTGCATCAGGACTCTTTCTTTCTTTGATGGGCAAGACGTGCAAGTATCAAACTTAGTCTTATTAATGGATGCATAGGGCATCATTAATCCTTTTAACAAAGGTCCGTTACAAGAAGAAACTGATGTTTAGTTCAGGCTATTGATCTTCTGAATATCATATACTGCCATAATCCATGCTCTATTCTTCTCTCTGCTTCAACTTCAACCATCTTCTAATGCTTAACTGTATGTGTGTGTATGTTAGATTAGTATGTGTCTAGTCTAGATAATAAAGTCCTGTTTTATTTCACACGTGATGTTGTTTGTAGTTCATGCTCATAATCCGGAGTCCCTAAACATGCCGATTCTTGCTACCTGCTCGTAATGCTAAGTGATTTCCCCAAATCATGAATTTGATCCAGATAATTATAATTGATCATTATTAATTAAATTCATCCCAATTTGGATTGATATTTGTTTCCCTTACAAAGGGTGGTGGAGAAAATATTACTTATAATTGGGATCAAAGCTCATGATAATTCTTACATATTTGATGAAGAATAGTGTTTACATAATTCTGTTCCTCATTGAAAACACCACTGGCTGTCCATAATTGGTGTTAGAACGCGGGCATGATTAAACAAAAGTTATGAGCTTAAACTACTGTCAGCCTAAGTGTGTTTTAAATCAAGACGTTATGATGCAACATGCTATACACATGTATGTTGCTATTTGCGGCTTGTTTAATGTAGATAGTGATAGATTGATTTGGTAGTTCTGCTATGAATTAGAAAAGTCTTAACATAGATTAAATGGTATCAGTGTAAGGTAAATCTGATTTGGCGAAGAAATCCCAATTTCAGTATTTAATCAATGCATAAGTCTATTCTGACGAAGGAATCTCAGATAAGCTGCATGTGAAACTGTTCCAGAATCAATATGCTTTGGCGAAGAAATCCCAATTGCAATATTGTTTAACCTGTTTTCTGACGAAGGAATCTCAGTACAGTGTTATGTAAAGGTAGATTTGAGTGATGCTCCTCTTTCTGCGTTGTAAGGACCTTTAAATTATAGTCAGAACTATGCCAGTCATCTAAACTTTGACTCTGCATATAAAAGTTTAGCTAAATGGTGATCAGTACTGTGTTACAATTGCCGAATGAAAATAGTGTGTTTCTCAATTCTTCAGTATTTGTGTGTAAGCCACAAACAGCTGTCTGTATGTAAATGAGTGTAAACCTACAGTGAATGTGTAAGTACTCCTTAAAGAAGGACAGGAAACCTGTTTAAAGTACTTGTTTACAGAGAAGCGAAAGCATACATAATAAGAATTAGTGAATGCATCTATATTTGCATTTAGGCTTGCTAAAGAAAAGCGTTGAATTGATTTAATTGTAAGGGCCATGTTGTAACCAACTGTGTACCGCTTTTATTATTTGAGATTGTTTGAACGGTGCAGGCACTCTTTGAGAACTAAAGTGCCCTGGGGTGCACTGGTTCCCATGACAACGACTTGTCAACCAGTTTGACTCCACCTACCATAGGTGTCATTGGCTGGTGCCATTTTGTTAACAATCGATATTTGTTCGCTAAGCTAAGCTAACATGACCTAGCGGCCTTAGACGAGCTTACTAATACCTAACTTCAATAGTTAGTGGTTAGCATAGCATATGTAATTGAAGTCATTAAGTAGTGCTTGCGTGTATTGCAGTGTAAAGTGATTTAAACTATTCCCTCTTAACAAAATCTCTATTTTCTGATTTCCACTCTCTTTCCTTAATTCTTCTCAGACTCACTTTAACTAACTTCAGGTGCATTCCTTCCTGAACATTGTTGCTCAGTTACTCATTTAATTGAACTTAATTAAATTTTAACTGCCTACTCAGAGAATAATTCTTATAGGTATTGGGGATTTTGAATAGAACATTGACCCTAAAGTGCACACACATGTAATGGCATAGGCATGGGAGCTGAACACGCAGCAGCCTTAGCCAACAATGGAGTGATGCCCAACACTGACCTATATGGTTAAATGTCAGTACTATTAATTATTCCCAGTACTAGATCACTTCCCTTCTATTTTATTTTTTACTGGTTAATTTTACTATTAGCAGTCATCTATTTTTTTATTTTATTTATCTATGTCCAATCTCTTTTTCTTGATTTTGCTTATTTTAAATATGTGCTCCAGAAATATGACTCCTATTGCTACACAATCTAGATGATTAATAAGGCATAAGTATAATTCTGAGCACCACTAATTGACATAATCAGAATCGGCAAGGCTCTCTTCTCTCTCTCTCTACTTCCTGTTCTTCAATATTCAGAGATCAAACCTGTTAAGAACCATCAGTATGTTTTGAGTTTTAATTAAATGATTTAGACTAGTCTTACATCATTGTTAAATCTCTGGTTGCATACAAATCTTGGCTTCCTGCCATAGGCAGTTAAGATAATAATAGTGTACACACTTCACTAGCTACCTAAAGCAGTTAACCACACGTGGTAAAACCTAGCTGCACAATATACACATAGCGTTATTTCTAAATCTTTTATATGGTCTTGCATTAGTCTCTTGCCCTAACTCTCAGAACAAGTTTGCCCCAATGTCTCAGATGGAAGATCCAATGGCCTGGCAAGGCATGGTGATGGACGCCCTACCACCTAGAACTGCTGATGACCTTCCTCACCAGAGACAGGTGCAACTGGACAAAGAGGGAAGAAGACAAATGACACATGGTCCAAGCCAGAGTTATGACCACAAGGAGCTGACCAGCATCATCCTCTCCTTAGCCCACAACCTCACAGACCTGAGAAATGAGGTGAACGACCTAAAGCTGCATGCAACAGAGTCCCAAGAGGAACTTAAGCATGCTCAAAGTCGCATAGCCCAACTGGAAGGTGAGACCCAGACCACACGAAATAAGTCTGGTAAGATGGAAGAACAGGAGGAGGTTAACAGACTTCAGATAGCTCTCTCAGCTGCTGAGCAAAGAAAACTACTGGAAAAAGCAGCCAAAGAAGAGCTGGAAAAAGAACTGTTTGATGCAAAGTCATTATTAGTAACAGCCCATTTTGAACTATCAGATAGAGATGCCAAAATTGAATCTCTGACACAGCAGCTGGACAACACAAGAGACAAGCTTGACAGGGTCCAAAGAGAACTCGAACACTCATACAAGCTGCAATGGGAACCACAGTGGAAGACACATCCCCCACTGTCACAGCAGGTAAGCAGAGCAAACTCCCTCAGCCCAGTTCAAAGATACAAAGGGGGGGGGGCTGACCTCTCTGCTTAACACCTCACCAGCCAGCATCCTAAAAACATCTGAAGCCATAGAAGGGAAGGGACTTCTCCAGATAATCCCTGTAACGGTACATGGAGCGACCCTTAAAGACCTCAACAAACTGGCTAGAGTCATCAAGTGCTTCATTCCAAATTCTGCAGGAGACCTCGATGTCCATGCCTACCTGCGGGATATAGACTTTCACCTGCATATTATGCCGAATGTGACCACACGGGAGAGACTCCACCTGCTTTGGATAACTTCTGGTACAGAGGTAAAGAGCTTTCTAGAACGGCAGCCTGACGCTGTCAAATCCGACTACCACCGGCTGAAACAAGCTCTTATACAAGAATTCTCAGACCCAGAAACAGAATATGGACTGGTCGCTGCCCTGGACCTCAAACAGGGAAGACAGGAAACTCCCCGAGTTTACCTTAACAGACTCAGACAAGCTTATTTTGGAGCTCGCAATGAATCCGAGATGGAGGAGGATATCAGCTTCAAGAGCCTGTTCCTCAGAAATCTACATCCAATTGTTAGCCACCATTTAGGCATCATGGCCTGCCCTCATACGATGACCATTCATCATTTGCGGGACCTGGCACAGAAGGCCTTTAATAAACATAAGGCCACATCTGAAAGAAAGGCCTCTATGGCACCATTGAGTCTGAACTGTAACATTCAAAAGTTTGCACCAGAAGGCAGACATTGTCACTACAACACAATGTCCTTCAACGATATGCCAGGAAAGCTTCCAGCCAGAAGACAAAACCGTCACCATCGTAATAGGCCCAGATACCAGACCAACCACTGGAAGAAACCATGGAGACGGCAAAATTCTTCTTTGGAAACACCACTGGCTGTCCAACAGCCACTGACAGCATCATCCGATGCAACACACAGGTGCCGATCTGAGTCCTCACAAAGAGAGCCGGACTTAGCTACGCCTGAGTCACAGGAGCTGCTGAAACTAGTAAGAGAGCTCTTCACACAGCTCTCACCCATGATGTCTTGACACCTGCTGTCCCACCTCTCCAGGAAGCACCGATGGCCAAGGAGTCCACCCGAGCTACCTGCAGTGCGTGCGGGACACGTCTGATCATCATGTACATCTTAATTGTCGCTCGTTGTTGTCTATTAGGTCAGACAAAAACGTGCGAAAGGGGGGATATGTAGTACCTGAGACGGATCAGACACGCATAACTACTTAAATTTCTTAAATATTACAACAACACCCCTCACCCCACCAGCACGCTAGTCGCTTGGGGGTCAACCCCCAATCTGCAACTTACACCAAGGGCAGGACAAGATCTCTGGTGACCATAGCAACTCACACCAATTCATCAAGATAGAGTATTTTACGACCCATTGGAATGTAAGGAGCTGAACTCTCTTTACTCACTTTGGGGATAGACCTACAATTATAAATGCATTTATATGGAAATGTACACATTCATTTATAACATTTCCATGTATTAATGTTCATGTTGTTATGTCTGTTTTAACATTAATCCAACGTATCCATGAATGTGTGTTTAACTACTGGAATTATTAGATTTGTAGTAACTCATTTAACCAAGATTTAGATCATGTTTGGTGTCTATGAGCTACATTTGTGATGTCCTTCGCGTTGATGTTTGTTGTGTTTTGGTAACTCTTTTCTTATTAGTTTTATCAAACTCTTAGTAGTCTTCTAGTGAACATCCAATCAGCTTTCACATGCAAAACACCATCTGAAAGACAAAAACAGTTAACTTTCCCTCCAAAGTTGCCATCTCCTGATTGGACCAGTCACGTCTGTAGGATGTGACATCCTCACAGTTTAAAAGAGACCACGAGAAGATTCTTTCTCTCTCTTCCTCGCGCTTCCTTTTCTCTTAGTCGTGCTTTTCTTTGCGTTCTGCATCTCCAAAGGATGGACTAGAAGAAGACTTCACCTTTAACCCATAAGTTTGTGCCAGGCTGCGGCCTCGTCTTTCCAGATACAGATCCTCTGCATAAAACTGGTTCTCTCTGATCACTTTCAGCCAAGATCAACTGGAGCCTTAACAAACAAACTGCATCAGGACTCTTTCTTTCTTTGATGGGCAAGACGTGCAAGTATCAAACTTAGTCTTATTAATGGATGCATAGGGCATCATTAATCCTTTTAACAAAGGTCCGTTACAAGAAGAAACTGATGTTTAGTTCAGGCTATTGATCTTCTGAATATCATATACTGCCATAATCCATGCTCTATTCTTCTCTCTGCTTCAACTTCAACCATCTTCTAATGCTTAACTGTATGTGTGTGTATGTTAGATTAGTATGTGTCTAGTCTAGATAATAAAGTCCTGTTTTATTTCACACGTGATGTTGTTTGTAGTTCATGCTCATAATCCGGAGTCCCTAAACATGCCGATTCTTGCTACCTGCTCGTAATGCTAAGTGATTTCCCCAAATCATGAATTTGATCCAGATAATTATAATTGATCATTATTAATTAAATTCATCCCAATTTGGATTGATATTTGTTTCCCTTACAAAGGGTGGTGGAGAAAATATTACTTATAATTGGGATCAAAGCTCATGATAATTCTTACATATTTGATGAAGAATAGTGTTTACATAATTCTGTTCCTCATTGAATTCACTACACATGGCACAAGTGATAGTGAACCATCTGTTAAATATCACACAGAAATTCCCTAGTCCTTACAGGCCTCAAAGATCTCAAATGGACAGGTGTGGGTAGTGCCATAAAAAATGAACTGCCATGCAGACAACACCACAACATATGGACTGATATTTAACCCAGAGATTTGACTGAATTGAGAGAAATTTTTATCTCTGTCTGTTATCCTAAAGTCTTTCTTTTCAGATTGATCACTATGACTCCTCATAGAGTCCAGATACCAGAGAGGTGTCTTAGAACCTGAAATGGAGGAGATGGGTGAGATTATACTTCAAGGGGTCATTCACACTTCACAGTTACATCACAGAAGTAGTTACACGGCCTCCCGGTGTAGCACCGGATCCAAATTGTGCAACACAGATTCTTGTAGATACCCATCTCCCAGACATGAACATATAGCCATGTGGACACACTTTCGCCACTACAACCTCATAAAATGATTATCTGGCATAACCTTAAAAGTTATCCAGACTCAAAACACTACACATCACCTAGGATGATTAGTCTAGATTTCAAATATGATACATAAGAAGGATCTATAGCCTGTCATGCATATAGAAAACTATATAGCATCTCACACATAGGACAAACTCATGATGCTAATTTAATTATAAGATAAAACCTGTTATTACAATTCTGTTGATTTATGTGAAACCTTGCAATGTGCATAGTAAATTTGCATGGTTATAGTTTTAGGTATAGTAAATGGTTTGATTTCTGATGAAGAGAGGTGAAATTGAAAATTTGTGCAATTTTCAATTGAAATCATTGGCATTGTTCCAAACCAGATAGCACACTGGTTTTTAATATATGTCTAATGATATTTTTAAAGAGTGGTTAGATCTGAAGTGCTGGCGCTTCTGCAATCGGCCTCGAAATTCTCAATCAGATTTTTGCCAGTGAACGTGACGTAGCGTACTGTACACATCAACATTCACAGAATTTTTTGACAACAGCTATATTAGAGATTCAGAATATGTCCTGATACTTTTTTGTAATGATAGATTTGCAGGGTTAACTCGTATTTGAGTATTCTGAATTACTATTATGGTTATTAAAATAAGTTATATAACTATACCATATTATGCATAACGTTGTATCTGGATTTTATTAATACCTGAAAATACATTTATATGCATACTGTAGATTTGTATTTTGGTTGCAATATATTTAAAAGATATAATTATAAACTATTATTGTATGATGTATACCACTGGAGAATATGCCAGTTAAATAGACTTTTGCCACTCTTCCTTTAAAATACTCAGAGTATCTAAACTCCACCATAGTAGTGAAGAATCAGGTAATCAAATGGGATCACTTTATGTGGCTTTGGATGAAATTGAGACCTTATTCGCCGTTCGCACCAGGTACCATGAAATATTTTTTTTTTTATTTTTTTTATTGTTGTAACCCTTTATCATCTTATCCCAATGTTACTAAAATCATCAGTGTTCAGTTGTTGTATGGTTATGAAGATGCCGTTCAGGTGTCTCATACACAATGGTGTGTTATTAGTGAGATGAATTCCTTAACCTATGGAGCTGCGCTGCAAACCATACCTTCTACTTAGATGTAACTAAGGATAAATGGGTCAGATAAATATCATGGGGAGGATACTACTAAAAAAGATGTTTCTCTTCGGTGGGAAGACACCTTCTACGAACAGAGCACATGGGCTCTGACTGAATGGACTTGGTACAACAAATTATATTGCAGACTATCAGACTTAGGTGGAAACCAACCTGGGAAAAGAACAGCAAAGATCCACCTGCTCTGCACAAGTACCAGCTCTACAGAGACTTCTGAGGTAATAATTGATACACAAAGACCAAAAAATGCCTAACAATGTCCCCTTTGGACTGCTCTGAGATTGAGGGGAGGAACGGTAAGGCAGCTGTAAAAGTGCAAAAGAATTAAGGTTGTTTGTAAAGCTGGGACTAAACAATCAAACACCATTTGTTGCTAGATCATGAGGAATGATATCCTTTCTTCCCATCAGGGGTTGATGTCCACAAACTGAACTTTTCTTATCACACTTCTCTCATTCACAAGATTTCTTAAGGCTTTGATCATTGGAAAAGTGATTACACATTCTATATTGTGTTCATAATGTTTTGTCATGTTACGAAGATTTGAACATTATGTTTGGTATTGTTTTGGGGTTCTTGGTGCGATGGGTGAAGGAGTCTGGTTCCTTCAAACCATAACAAAGAATGTATTAGAGCTTTTTAACTTCAGGAGATTACCTGCACTAATCTAAGAGGATTGGCTTTATCGGGGAATCCTGTTCACAGATAAATTGACCTCCCATTTGATGATCTCGTCAGCCACGAGTTAAACTAAATTTCACAATGACCATTGTATTGACAATGAACATTGAGTACAGTATATCATTCTTGGGTATAAAAGGTGCATTGGCAAAAGACTGAGGGAAGCTTCTGTAACCACAACTTCCCACATTACAGCTGTGCATATCGATTTGGAAGCATCTGTAACCAGAACTTCCCACACTGGAACTTGACAGCCATAGAAAAAAGAGACCCCAACCCACCCCCGTACGAAATGCCATTATTAGCAGCAGACCACTATCAGGATGACAGTGAGGAAGAGGAAAGCCGTGCATAGGGATGTTTTACGTTTTTTTTTATACCTTTGATTTTTATGTTCTTAAATTTGATGTCTTTGAATTTTTAATACGATTGTGTTGTACCCTATATAATGAAGAGGGACTAAATATGTGGGATATGTGTTTGTGACCTCTTTCAGAGGTCAAGAGAGGGATTGAAGGGTTTTAAAGTTCTGTTTTGTATTACAATGTTCATTTAAGTATAATCTACGTTTTTATTACATTTATTTTCTTTCTATGGATCACGTATAATCAATAAGTAAAACTGTGTGCATTAAGTGGATATCAGTATGAATAATGTGTGTATGTTTAAAAGGGTGAAAACTAAGCTTGAATATTAGGGTGCAAGATGATGTTCTCAACAGGATGTGGGGGTTGGAAGTATGTGTGTGTGTTGCATTCCATGCAGAAGAGCATCCTGCATATACAACGCACATACCCATATAGCGAGGGTTTTAAGAAACAAACCATATGTGAAGACTGTGTGGGGGATGTGTATGCTATGTCTTATGTTATGTCTTATGCTATGTCTTATGTTATGTCTTATGATATGTCTTATGTTATGTCTTATGATATGTCTTCTGTTATGTCTCATGATATGTTGCAGAAAACGAGGAGAATAGAGTGTGTGTGTGCGGCTATGGTTGCCCAACATTCCATAGCCATTGGGGCCTCAGGTCAGGGTTATCAGATGTGATGTAGTTGGAGAAGTGTGTTGTTTTTCAGATGAGACATCACTCCATTGGACACAAAGAAAGCAGCAAATGTGGAGGCGCTCAGGGGTTGGCCACGGTCCGGAGCAAGCTGGAAGATACACCCACAAATACAAATATAAATATGTTGTACACTGTTTAGGCGGGGCTGATCTCTGGTAATACTCTGTGCGTAGAGTGAGTGTGTGAGACAGCCCAGCGCTGAGTTCAAATTAATAAACTTCAACTTTTGTTCATCCGAAGTCCAGTAAGTCCAATTTTTGAACACGCAGGACAGCAGATGTCCAACAGTAAACAAAGACTCTGCACTCCGTGTCATCTCTTTTCAAGTTCAAGGCATTATATCTGGCATTGTTCACCTGCTATCACTGCTCAACAATAAACCCGTCTGTTTGATTCTAACCTGTCTGTGTCTTGAGTCTGACCACCCGTTACAGTCTTCTTTTAACTTACATTGGTAGTAATAATAGGCATAATGTGTGAGCCTCTGTTTGACCCTCTGTGTTTTTAGGTGCATATGACACGCACATTTTTGTCATAAAACACGATTTTGGAGTCCATATGATATGCAAGTAGTTTTGCCCCCTTTTATAACTCCCTTTCCACACCACTTATCCTACCCATTTTGTATTATACACATGGAAATAATAAATTCTGCATATGAAGCCCAAATTGAAACAAACTCGTGCGGATACGCAGTAGTGGGAGATCAAGTCTGCATATTTGTTTAAAGTAGCAGTTCAAATACGGAGAGACGTAGTGTCAAGGTTCATGGGTTCACCGCTCATCTCTGCTACCCGCTTAGGATATGTTGTCAGTCGTGCTGATTATCTAATCTGAGTCAGCTGCTACTCATCAGCACGACTATATATGCTCTCAATGTGCTCTCCAGTTTTGTCAGATCGTTCCCTTCCTCACTTCGCTCTTATGCTGTCTTCTCGTCAGTCCACCTGCTTGTAGTAGTGTTGTACCCAGGACGCTGCGGGGATTATTACCACTTGACTTCCACAGTTACGTAGCATCTCTCCGGATGAATACTGGCACTCTCACTAGACTCTCCCTCTCCAAGGACGGAAGATGGCTATACTCTTGTTCCCGTGGATGTTTTGTGTACTCCAGGTTATTCCTGTGGATGTTTGTCATTACCCCGTGTTCTAAGTAAATCAGCTTCACGTAACCCCGGTGTTGGATCGTGTCTGTCTTCAGTGTAGTGGATTGTTACAATAATATATCAATATATGTGTAGTCAAAGCCTAATACTATAAACCACTATGTAATGAATGCCATGGGCTTTCTAAGGCAGGGCTCCAGACTGCGACAAAATGGTCAATGGGTTTGTTAAAAACAAAAATTAACAAAACATATCTACACAGAAATAGCCAAAATAAAAATAACAACTACAGTGAAAATGATTTAACTAACTCATTTTTATCCAGCAAACTCGCTCAACTGACGAGATAAGCCAGTGATAGCTGTGAGCAGCACCCTGTTTGTCATGATTCCACTTCACCTTGTCAGGTATGTCTTGTTCTAGAGGTGGAATCATACAGGATCCTCTGTTTCATGTGGGAGAGAGACGATTTCTTCTCTCTTAGTCTGCGTCATCGTTCCTACCCTCCTGTTTCCTAGTTTTGTTAATTAGCTTCCTTGAGTGTTAATCCCCTGCACCTGTTCCCTCTTAAGTTTGTTCCCTATAAGACATCCTCATGTTTCATTGTCCAGTGCTCTTGTCCAGTTCATTGTTTGATGTACGCTGTTGTAAGCTGTCGTGTTGTAGCTGTTCAGTGTACCTGTACCTCTATGCCAAGTCGTTGTTCCTGTTCCCCTGTCTTAGTAAGTGTAGTCAGTGTGCGTATCAAGTTTTTTGTTTTATATTCTAGTTAGTCAGTGTCCTTGTTAAAGTTTATTATTTATCCTGTCTTGTTTTCCCCCTCGTGGGTTTTTGTTTGCCTTTTCTATAGTCTTGTTTGTTCTGTTTGTAAATAAATACCTGTGTTAACCCCTCAACCATCTGTCTGCCTGCGTTTGGGTTCTCTCCCTTGTCAAACCGTGACACTGTTATCCATTGCAGGACTCATTGAGGTGTTTTCGATCACTAAGCCCACGTCCCAGTGTAACCGAGGCAAGCAAGTGAAGTGCTGTGCAGTATGTAAAACCTCACTCCCCCGCCTCAAGGACGCTCTAGCGAGAGACGCTAGAGATTGCGGTCTTTAGCCTTCTCGTTAGAGCGCCCGGCTCCCATGCCGGACCGAGTTGGTTCGAGGCCCGTTTGGACCGGTACAATTCGTTCCTGTTACATTTGTGCCGTGACCCGGACTGGGAGTGAGGTTTAGGGGGGCGAGTATAACAGAGGCAAGTTAGGTAAGTGCCGTGCAGTATGTAAAACCTCACTCAATTCTCAACTCAACTTTATTTATATAGCGCTTTTTAAAAATTTTCATTGTTACAAAGCAGCTGTACATGAGACGCATTGAATACAAGTAAAACAACTAAAGGCATATACCTGTAAAACAAAGAAAAAGGTGAAAAAACAAAAGACTGACATACAAATGCTCCACACACACATATGCATATATACTTACACACATTGACAAAGACGCACACACGCAAACACACGCACAGTGAAAGCACACATTTGAGATAAAGTAGAGAGAAACCAGGTCAAATATAAACGGACTATAAATTCTTATAAGCAATATTAACTATGTCTAACTTCTGAATTCACTCCCGGCTTCAAGAACGCTCTCGTAATAGACGCAAGAGACTGAGGTCTTTACCCTTCTCCTTAGAGCGCCTGACTCCCATGCCGGACCAACCCGGTTCGAGGCCCGCTTGGAGCGGTGCGGTTTGTTCCGGTTACACCAATTGAGGAGTCTCGAGGTGCTGAAGGAGAGGCGACCTCCAGCCATTGTGAACCTCGATGCAAAAATGAAAACAGTAAATAAATTCCAGGAAAGAAAATCATCTCTGTTTAAATGTTTTGGTTCCATGCCTTGACTCATGACCTCGTATGTGATTCGTCGAACCTGCCATGTCACTGTGACTTAGCACCTGATTGGCCAAGGCTCGTCGGATGTGACGTGACATAACAAGGAAGAGCTCAAAGAGCTTTAAAACAAAGGATGATTGGAGGTTCCATAATGGCGCCCCGATAAGACAACGTTGTAAGATTTATAGTTCTAAAAACATATCAAAGATGGAGAAACAGAAAGAGTAATCGGACAATATTATCGACAGCAGTATGGATGTCCACTATTTTGCTGCTTCTGCATACCTGACACTCCAAGCAAACCACCTGCCAAAAAAAAGAAAAAACTTTAAATTCAGACTAGCTGGCTGACTCTGCCATAATTTCTACACCCTTTGCGTTGATTAACAATCAATCTCATGCTTCCGAGGGGATGATTTGCGCCAATCCGATCAGATAGAAGGGCTTAAACAACAATTGACTGTGGCTGAATACGAAATCGCATACTCAATGAGAAGGTACTTACTTTAAGTAAGTTCCTACTTAATGAGGGCTAAATTGGTACAGACTGTATTGCCTGAATGGGTGAAGTACAATGCGATCAGCTGTCGTACGCCAAATTGACATGATCTTGTGACTTAATTATTCTTCTGTTCCTTTTCAATGGTGGGTAGTGATGGGACGTTCGTCAACAATTCGATCGCTACAGCTTTCCTGTGGCTCTGTGGTATGAGCATTGCGTTAATAATGCAAGGTTGTGGGTTCGATCCCAGTGGATTGCATATGCCTGAGTATAAATGTATAGGATAATGCAATGTAAGTCGCTTTAGACAAAAGCGTCTGCCAAATGCCTAAATATAAATATAATATATAATATATCTTAAATGTGACTTGGAAGGAATGACTCGTCTTGGGAAGTGATTCGTTCAGTCATGCATGCACTTTGCGCAGCACGCTCCTGACGCTTAACAAATGCAATCAGAGCCAGAAAGAGAATTGATTAGTTCACCTCTCGAATCTTCAGGTTTGAGTCGTTCGGTCATCACGTGACATCCCTGTACGCTAAACAAAAGCATTCAGAGCTGAAAGAGAATTGATTAGTTCACCTCCGAGTCTTCGGGTTCGAGTCTTTCGTCTTTTGTAATGTGATGTGGGCATCTTTGGACAGAGAAATTAGCTAATTTACAACCTTTCTAACAAACGGGTGCATAGCCTAGTCCTAGTGTTTTGTCAGATAAGAGAGGTGAGGTGAGCTAGACTAAATACGCAGGTATCAAGTAATTAATCTTTTCTGTTTATTATAGCATTATAGTTTTGTATTGGTTCTAATGTGATCAACGTTTGCATAAGTAGTAGATTTATTAGGAAAGTGACATGTAAAATTTTAAAAATACTTTGGTAAAATGAACGAAAGGAACGAGATGTCTTGAAAAAAGATTCTTTCATTTTGCTGATCGAGACTCAAGGTCCTAGTCAATAAAATGATCCGAACTTCCCATCACTCATGGTGGGTGGCTGGCAACTTACGTTTGAGGTCCATATCTGCCACTACTGTTCTGGAGTGTAGATGGCCATAGATTTGCCATGTTATGAAATGACAAGCGCAACAACTTAAGTTATGAGAGACAGGTGGGTTTGTACAAGTATACAACAATTTTCTTCAAGTACAACGCATTCAGAGCTTTTTATTTTCATTTATTTTTCATTTTCAAGAGTAAATCTCTTTAGTGATGTTTTATGTGCTAAGAATGTTTCAACATGGACGTTATCCAAATGTTATCTGACCCTCTCTCGTTTAACTTTCACTTTCTCCTCATCTGTTCTTTTCTTTCATTGTCCATAAAATACACACGTCTCTTGATTTTTGTTTGGATAAATAATTTATTTTTGTATTTACTTGGTTAAGAGCTTATTGTGTTTATAATTATTGGTTAATCGAAGGTGATTAGAAAGTTGAATTGTGCCAAAGTGTATCCGTTGAAACCACCTGATTATAAAATGATCATGTGAATAAAGATCATGTATTTTGTATAACATGTTATATAGTTTAAAAAAAATATTTAAGCATATATAATATTGTAAAAGGGCAATATACTATAAACACAAACTTAAATAAACAGCTGAAACTAAGCTCAATATAAATCTTTATATTTAAATATATGAATTAAGACAATGCAAAATATAAAACACTGTCAATGTAAGAGCAAAGCAAGGTCAATGTTAATGTTACATTAGCTTCACAATAATTAACAACGTGTTTAATTGTACATCAAGTCAAATGAAACTGTTTTGCGGGCTGTGGCGTGGTATTCTGTCCCGTGGGCTCATTGGGATATAGAGCATCTCAAGCATCTGTTGCAGATAAAGACGCAGATATCAGGAAAAGACGCTGATATCAGGATTTTTAATAAAGATAACCAGCTCTTCGCTGAAGATTCGACCTCATCAGACCGGGAGAGAAGAAGGATTTTATGGCCTAAGGAAAAGAGCCAAGGGCTGCTGGAAGTGGCTTATTACATCAAAGCATGTGCGTTATCGATGTATAGAGATCTCGTCATAAACTACATTAACAGTGGGCTTTGAAACATTAGTATATGACAGCTTAATCCTGTAAAGTGATCATTTGAACTCTGCACTGTTGGAAATGTTCCTTTTTACTGTTGGTCGATTGGTCTGCATTAATCGTTGGCATATGACAGCTAAATCTTGTTAAGTGATCACTTGAGCTCTGCACTTGGATATTTGTCTGACTTCTGTTTGTCCGTTGGACTGCATTTAACTTTGGCATATGACAGCTACATTTTGAAAAGTGGTCTTTCAGGGTAGTGAAACATGCGTATTCAAAATCGGGTACAATGAGTTTATGTGAGTAGACAGATGGGCAGATGCACTGTAAGATTCAATAGAGCTTTGAAGGGGAAACGCAGGCAGATTTTCACTGGTAGAGCCGGCAGTTCACAGATGAGGCCAATAAGTCAGCAGTGCAGGTCGCGGGTGACGAAGTACGTGTAAGAAATCGAGCTGCCGCGTTTTTGACCAGTGGGTTACCTAAAATGGAAAAATGCAATTGTACAGTTGTTGGCGACATGGCTCTCAAATGACAGATTACTATCGAATTGAATGCCAAGATTTTTAGCTGACGACGAGGGTTTATGGAGCATCCATCAATAGTTAAGCAGTACTTTGGGTTGTTACGTACGGTGGTTTTCGGTCCAATAAGTACACTTCTGTTTTGTTCAAGATCATTAAAAAAAATGTTACTCATCCAGTTTTTTATATCAACTATGCATTCATTTATTCGAAGGAACTGCTGTGTTTCATGAGGCCTGCGAGGAAATATAAAGCTGAGTATCATCAGCATAACAGTGAAAGCAAATTC
>CM017914.1:20805120-20868768 GCA_008369825.1 Triplophysa tibetana | reverse complement strand
GAGACGGAGTGTGTTCATGTTCTGTTAGTGATCTCTCACAAACCTGTTGGCATTTTCAAATCAACGCAACGCATGATGTGAATGATTCAGTTTGTTTACTCCCCACAGTTTGTTCAGTTTTCACCCACGAGGTTTTTTATTATATGGACATTTCCCCTCGCGCGCATACCTGTACACGCGCACACAATCCGTATGTCAAACAGCGCGTTCGAGCTGATGTTCCGCCGCTCAGAGTTTGGACACTCAGTTCGCTGAGCTGACAGAGAGACGCACACGCGCTTCCGAACGATTTAAACTTCGGTACCGATCCGCTCGCTCCTCCTCCAAACCGCAGCGCCACTGCTCCGCTTCAATCTCTCTCACCGAACCCAGAAACCACGGGCTGAAACTTCACCGGAGACCCACCGAACGCCCCTCGAGCTCGGTGACGTCACGTCCTCCGGCGGCGGTCCTGAAGTCAGTTTAGAAAGACGGACGGACTGAGTTAAAGTAGTACAGAGACACTGGCGTTTAACGGCTCCGGGCGCGTCACCGCTCAAACAAACGGGAATAATTTGGCTTTGGCGCGGAGCGCGAGAGAGCGCGGGGCGGCTTTCGTGAGACTCCTGCCATGGACCGAAGACTTTTACGGCTTTTCTCTTCTCCGCCGTTAGTTTATTGATCTCGGCAGCGGCGGTCCAAGAATTTCAAGGTAAGTGTTTGGTTCAGCTGAGGAGATTCGCGGAAAGTTCGTCTCTTTTTACGCGTCTCAGGTTCGATGAACCCGCCAGATTTCCTCCACACATACTCCAGCGTCTGTAACGCAGTACACAAACTTTACAAAGTTACTTGAATGACGGTATTTTACCGTCGCGAAGCTCCGGTTGATGTTAGTGTTCTTCTGCATGGCGAGCCACAGCCCCAAACTTTTCCTCAGATCACCGTTCCTTCAGAGCTCCGAAGAAATAACAGTTAATGCCTTTCTGTTTCTGTAAAATAACATCGATGCTCCATTTCATATGAAATAACTACAATTTATAATATATAACGATCAGTGAATTTAATGCATCTTGTGTGTGAATGTTTCTTGTCTTTGGTCTGCAGCCAGATTTAGCGGTTCATTATTTTTTCTTCATACAGCTGCTCAACTTTCAGACGTCACGCACTAAACGGTGCTACTGTAACGTTTTATGATAATATGGTAATAATACCATGTTTTTTGTACATGTTCTTAATTAATGCATTTTTGCAAGTGAGTACAATATAAATACTGTTGTACATGACGGTGGTAACCAGTGTATCTGAATGGAGTATATCTGTACCGCGATACGACATATGTTAGTCAAATGTGAGCCGTTCGTTTCTGTAGCGATCGGTCTGTCTGATGTCAGCTGTCAGTAACCCGTGTGTTTAAATAAGAGAACAGACTCCAATAAGAGAGAGAGACATGTTTCTGAGCTAATTTATCTCCACGATTTTTATAATTTGTATTAAACACAGCCAAATATTTAATGAGAAACAGTCTAAATCTTTATGTTAACTAATCCCTGGTGATTGTGTGTTGTGTTCTTATTGATGTCTCTGTTGTGTTGGGTAGAGATGGAGTAGAATTGGTCAGGGTATATTCTTTCTTTGTAACTTTTCTCCTCTTTGATCGTGAACACTCTTATTTTGACACTCTGTGAGTTTAATGGAACACTGTGGATTTGTTTGAGGTGTGTTCTAAACGCCTATCGTTGTTGTAAAAAATCCTCTTAAAATGTTTGTTATTCATTTTAATTAGTTTCATTTTAATGTTTAAATGTATGCCGTTTTTACGCTTAGATAATGCAAAACTGCTGCTTAACAGCGTTCGTCATTTATTGTAGACTTTAGTAGATTAAGATAAGTTTGATATATTTGTCATTGTTTCTCAGTAAACTGAAAGCTTTTTTCTTTCAGATGTTGTTTCTGTAGTTTAGACATGAGGATGTTTTGTGTCCTGATGGGGCAGCAGCTCACACGCATGCTGAAACCACATCAACCTAGATGCTGTTTTTGTGCTGTATAATGGCCTGTTTTACTTATGTATCCAAACCAGGCATGTAAATTTAGTGGTATCTATTAACCTATGTTTGCATTTTTCCTCTTAGGTGAGTTTGAATGGAATTGACCAAATATGCCCATTTAGAGAGAAACTGCAGTCAGATTTTGTTTAAGCTACAAGCACGTTTTAGAAAAAAGAATTTTAAAATGTGTGTTTGTGATGGGATGGGGTCAGTATTGTGCCTGTTGACCGGTGCAGTGCATTATGGACGACTGTTGACTCCGCAGAGGATATCCTGAGCCGCACAACCTTAACAGCCTCTTCCGTGTTCAGTGCAGTGTTTGTTATTCCAGACGCATTGTGTTTGATTCATATTGTTCTTGTTTGACTTTGTTGTTGACATGCATTTATCGTGATGGGCTTCACCTGCATTTGTTCTTCGCTTGATCATCCTCCTGTGTGCCACGGCTTACGGCTCTTGTTCTTCACTTTCCTTTCATTAGTACAAATCATATTCCTCGAGTCTTTCCAAGTCTCGTGGGAGTTTGAAACTAGATCTCCATTTTAAATCAGGAAGACCAATTATAAAATCTAACCAGCGTGCTCGTTTTAATTGTGATTGTGTGTTGTATTTGAGAGTCGGCTCGCTCAGCTTGTGAAAGGTTGGAGAACCGTACGGGAGAGATCTCGCTAGTTTACCACCAGTGTCTGCCGAAAGCATTTTTCTGTGCTCTTCTGCAGAATTCCAGAAGAGCCTTTAGTATTTGTTGTGTCTTTCCCTCTGCAAACAGACTTCCCGTGCCCACTAACAGCAACACACACCCACCTATACACTAATCAGGACTCCAGACTAAGATAAAGACGTTAAAAAAGAAGCAATTGTCTTTTTTCAGTTCATTGTTTGTGAATCAGACATCATACTGATGCTGTGTACCCTGCAGCAGGGAATATTTATTACGGGGTGTAATGTATTGTGTTTAGTGATCTTTCTATGATGTCTGTTTAATCACTTAGTTGATTTGCCAACATGAACCTGCTTCAACATATATAATGTTTTTAATGGTTTGTCATTTTGTGCTTTCACTGATTTAAGATGTTTTCTATCATCTTTATTCATTTTTTCTTTGTTAAAATTCAGTTATTATTTTTCATCGCAGACTATTCAATTTCTACAAATTTACATACTAAAGGTTCAATTACCTGTTCATGTTTTGAAAATGAATCCGTTATTTAAAATTCTGTTTCGTTTTTTATTTATAATTTTGTGTTTATTATTGTACACCCAGTATCATGTTGAAAATCATCACGTCCCTTTTTTCAACATTGCCTTTTTTACCATATGGTCAAATTTAATGTCATTTTGGAGCCCTGCACACATAAATACATGTTTAGAAGCGTGCAGGCAGCACACATGCGTCTCCGATAGCGTGTTCACCCACAGCTGTCCACGGGTCTGGGCTGGTGTTCAGGATTCTTGGTTAGTTGCTGATTAAACAGTGCTGTTGAAATGAACACTGCCTTCTCCCCGTGGGCTACAACAAGCATAAAGCTAATGAATCAGCCGCTTTGGCCAGCAGAGACCGCTGGGTAGCATGAGGTGGACAGGTGGTCTTGCCGGCAGAACGTAACCCACCATCACGCTTCATTAAAGAGTGTAAGCCAGTGAACGCCGGGTGATTAAACTCTAATAAAATGACGGGCTCTGTTTAGCAAGATGACTGTCGCCCGAGCGAGCTGAAAACAGAGCTAATTAATCCACAATGGGCCCACGCTGTCCCAATTTCAAAGGCTTTTTTAGTATCCAGGCTTTTTTGATAGTCTCTGTTGTGTTTGTGCGAGCATGTGAACGCATGTGTTTGACCACAGGCAATATCTCCATTACTGTCAACCTCATCTGCACAGTTTTAATGGCCCTCTTTTGAGTCATTAGCAATTCGCCGGGCCAAGTTTAACTTGACTGCAGCACTTTTCAATGTTTTCCTGACCCGATTATGATGGGGGCTATTGTTTTTGAAGGGTAGAGCGTCCCAGCAGTCGCATTTCACATTCCCAGGTTTTCTGACAGGAAATTGGCCTACTTCAGCACTGTGTGCTGCCCGAGGCAGGAGACGAAAGCCCCACGGGAGAGCAGAAGTTTCCTCCGTACGCTTCGTTCACGGCTATCTGAGAAGCTCGGCTGAACCCAGCTGCCGCGTGTTCGTCTCGTACGTTCGATGACATCTTTAAGTGTTGCTATGCCAAGCATCGACGCCCGCGCGTTAATCCCGCGCATTTATTTATGTCGGCGCTAAATAGAGGAGGCGTAAATATTTGAGCTGTACGCAAGGACCATGTAGTGCCAAATTGTTTTTTTAATGATGCTCTAATTGTGTCTCGCACATTTTTCGCACACTCGGCTGGTATTTATTGTGCACGGGAGCATAAGGGAGCTTTCAGAATAGATGTTTTTCAGCATTTGTTAATGGTTCAGGTTGAGCTCTAAAAGCGTTCGTGTTTTATGTTCGCTGAAGGCTTCAGAGTTTCTCCTCCATTAGCACCAGTTTGTTATTTTTGTCTGATTATTTGCTCCTTTGTGTTTCTGTGTCAGCTAGAAATTATTCAACCCTTACATTCAACATGAAACAGAAACTGCAAACCCTTTTCCAAATTTGATGTATTTGATAGTTGTAGGATGGGAACTGAATGGATCTCAATGGTGTTAATCATGTCATCAGATCGGGTCAAAGTTTAATTTCTCATGTCTCACATTCTCAAGACAGAATCATTCAGACCGCAGACGGCTTAAAAAATATGCTTTTGTTCCTATTATTTACTCATTCATAAATACTGTACAAACTGCACCTACATCAACAATGATTTGCTAATAATATAATATAATAATAGCAGTTAGTGACTGCTCACGACAGAAGACAGTACTGCACTGTATTTTAAATTCGAGCCGGTGCGTGCAGCTGAAGAGTTTTACCAGAGGAAATGATTTATGATACATTTATTATCGATATAGCCGATAATTTATCGTGCATCCTTATCCATATGTAGTTCACGAGACATGGCAGAACCTTTTTTTGGTAAATGGTTCCATTAAGAGCCTTTAGCATCCGCAGAAGCTGTCAAAAGGTTCCTCAGATTATATAAAGGTAAGAAGAGATGTTCTTTAAAGAACCTTTGACTGAAGAACCAAAAATCTTTCATTTATGGCATCGCTGTTAACAGCCTTTTAAGAGAGGCCTATTACGCAAATTGTCTTTAGCTTTTTTTTTAATGACTAGCATCTTTAGACCTTAGAATGACCTGCACTGATGACTATATCTATAATAGATGTATGTAAAGTTTGTGATTTTTGTTTTCATGATGTCTGAACCACTGAATGCAGTTCAGTTGAACACAGTCTCTGTATTTTTATTCATATTATTTGTACACACACACGTGACAGTAATTTTCTCCTGTGAACATCCGCAGCGCTCGAGTCCAGACTAAGAGTGCAGTTTTAATTGCATTAATAATCCATCATTGAGAGTTAACATTGAACATGCCCTCAGAGCGCCGGCCTCTCTCTCGCTCCAACACAACACAGAAAATCCCAGCGCTTACCAACAACACCTGACAAAATGGAGGCCTTTTCCATTTGAATAATGGCACGCTGTTTAGAATGAATAACATCTGAGCGAGGCGCACGAGGACACGCGGCCTCCCTGTCTTGTCTCCGATGTCTCTCTAATTTCATTTCCACAAGATCTTCAGATGAATGCATGAGTCAAAGGGCCAATGTAGACGGTAAATGCTGGGATTTAGTTTTTATGATGCATGCCTGTATTAATGTGACTGCGATATGGCTTTTAGTCTTTGCACAGAGGCCATCTGTATTCTAGTGTGCTCTAAACAGGTCAGAAAAACACGACTGATTTATGTGCAGATCTTGTAATACCCCCTGCTCTCTGACTTTAAAGTAATCCCGATACATTGCTGTGAGGTAGAAAAAATGGTTGGATTTTGTGTAGTATAGATGCCCCAGTGTGTGTGTCTGAACATGAGAGGTTGTGTTGTGATTTAACATCAGCTTCATTGGTGTGGTCTGATCACAGATGGTTGTTTCTTATATTTCTGGTGTAAAATAAATACATCACCAGTTTTTTGCAGACAGAAGTGTGTTCATGTTGAGACATGGTTCAAAACATTGACTCCCAGAGCTCATCAGATTAAATATTAATTTAAATATTATATATATTATAAAAAATATAAATATTATATTTATAATATAAAATATTATATTTATAATAAAAAATTAAAATTTATATTTATCATATTAAATATTAGTCTGTCTCCAGAGCCGAGTGTAATTCTGTGTTATTGTAAGTGGTTTGTTATGGCTGTGATCACTTATCTTCCTCTCAAAGATTTGAAATAAGAAAGCAGCAGAGCTTTGCAGTGGCGTTCAGAAGCACATGGACTCTTAAAGCGTTTGGAGATTACATCTCCAAACATCTGCGGTGGTGCTGATGCAAGCGTTCGCTGTGGGCCAAACCTCCGAAAGGTACTCGCCAAGGGAGCCGGATAATTAATAACATTATGCAAATATGTGTGTAATTTGGAAAATTAATATTGAACCGAAATAAACTGCAGCATTAGGGTTTCTTGAGACTAACGCTCACAGCATCTCTTTACTCTTCGGCTGGGTGGAGTCGTTGATTCGGTGGCTCAAAGAGGAGAGAATTTTATATAAAAAAAGCTCCAAGGCAAAGCTGTGTAAATATTTCATGGCTCATTTGACATTTTTTAGGGGGAAGAATCAGACTGCATGATAAAAATTTGTTTGTGTAAAGTTGAGTTGACAAAGAACCTTTCATCAAGTGTAATATTCAGATAAATATCTGGACTAACAGAGCAATAGTTTACTGTCTCAAAACAAAATGCAACATCTCAGTTTGCAGTCAGTTGGAAGATTCAATTTTCCAGCATGTTTTTCATGTGGCGCTTGTTCCCTGTACCTGTTTTTGGGTCACTGTGGCTGTTCTCCGAGCAGGAACGATATATGGATTTATGAAGCGCCCCAGGACATGGTCTGCTCCTCAACACCTCATATTTCATCTGCTGGTGATGGATGAAACCCTTTATGTATGTCATCCATTTATACGAGAGCGACGAGGTGGGACGTTTTCAAGGAAGTGGAGTGGGAGTCTCATGTGGCGTGGGTAAAGTTAAGTGAGGTTAAGAACTCTTCAGAATTAGAACAGCTGAGCATTTTACAGGCTAAACTTGTTAGCAGAAGGCAAGAGCCCTCGGTGGAGAAGCAGAAGGGCCTGTTTTCTGCTAGAAGAAGATATCTGTATATAAACGCTGTAACGGAGGGAAACAGACGGTCACCTGTAGAGGTCTGTCCATCCAGTGCTTATCAGAAAACTAAAATTGAGACTTTAGGTTCTTCTGTGAAATAAATCACCGAGAGGAGAAATATCAGATGTGGACGCTAAACCTGCCAGCCTCTAAAATCAAGTGTGTTTTTGAACTCTGTCACTTATCACAGCATATTGACATAATAATGTGCATTGCAAACAAATGAAACACGTGTTTCACAAACATAACTCTCCATTTAGTGATGTGCAGCCGCATATAACCAGCCGTCGTATGATCAGATCATTGAATACACAGAATGGGATATTATTTTGTTGGCTGTCTCTCATATGAAGAATAGACAATATTACCGGTGTTTCTATTGTTTTGGATGAAGTTTGGGTTTTGTTGGATTTGCACAGTGCAGAGATAGTTTTGGTGGTCCCAGTGCACCGTGGAATGAACTGTAGCGCTTTTCTCAAAGGATCGCAGGACCAGTCTAGCAGATCCCGTTCAGCTGACATCCGATGGCAGGACACAAACGCTTCCAAAACCTCGCCAGCATGAAATAAACCCTTCCATGTTGATAAACCAGGCAAATCTAATCGTCGCCAAAATAGGCAAATCCCTGTTTAGATCATTGAAGAAAAGAGAAGTGATTTTGTGTGGCACCACTAGGCCGATCTAGAAAAGCCGTGCTTCCAACTTCTCTACTCCAACTTCTCTACTCATACCCCACATCCCAGAGCTGAGACCAAACCGAAGCGTATCTCACAAGAGCCAGACGACAGCGAGCGAGCGTTTGTTTGTTCATCTGCTCGACACAAGCAGACCTGACACAGAAGTGGCACAGACACGACGGAAGCTGCCATGTGCCTTCAGGAGCTCAGAAGTGAGCGTGCGTTTGTAAGAGAGTTGGGTTTGGATTGTTGTCAGGTGAAAAACTCTTACTAGCTCGGTGACAACACCGACAGGAGACAAGATGGTGGAGGAGGAGATAAAGCTGACAGCTAGTGAGAGCGGGTGGAGGGTCATTTGGACAGGCAGGAAGATAAGATGTGAGCCACAGCGGCCGGTGGATGAGCAGAGAGCCGTAGGCCAGTCCAGAGGCGCTGCATTAACAGGGACAGACCCCAAAGCTTCCTCACAGCGCTACACACACACACTCTCTCTCTCGATCTGTTCTGTCAGAATGATCATATTTATGAGCTGAACTCCACCACACTGTTTTAATCACCAGCTTGTGGACACTAACTGATATTGATGTTGTGAATGTTTACTTTGTACACATTTTGTTTTCTCTTCATGAAGAAATCTTTTCATTCTCTGATAAAGTCTCAGATCTGTGACATCTTCTGCTCTTATTATGTCACAGAAACACTGAAAAGCTTGCGTGTTTTAAAGCTCACATCTGATCTTCACACAGTAGCTTCTGAACTGGTAGAGAAGCTCTCAGGAGAACCTGAGGTGAGACGTTCTCATCAGTTTCTGGTTATAAATTCTCCTGAAGTGGGACTAGGCCTGTACGATTTAGAAAAATAAACAAATTTTATCAATATTGTATTTGTCAATATTATTTCTAAAACACCTTATCATCTGTATTATTTAATAACATAATCAACAAATCATGGTAACTAACGAAATATTAGACAGATTTATCATAATCTATAGGACAGGCTTAAGATGATTTTAGTTGATGCATGAATTGATTTACAATTTTTTTTAGAACTACCCCAATCTTACTAATATAGTGAATGACTTGTTAAATTTCTAGCCATGTAATAATTATCAGAAATAAAGCACTGACAAATAAGCTTGGTGTAACATGAAATTTATTAATCACAGAAACTAAGTGCAGATTACATAAATATAAAACAAAACTGTGGCTTTACACACTCCGTGATTTGATAATGAAGAGTCTTTCTAATAAACATATGATTAACATGTGGATTGCACTTACTAGGCAATCTTTAAATAAATAAGTAAAAATATGAACTATTAATATATGTATTACCATATATATTGTCTTTTATTATTGTCTAAATGCTGCATGACGTTAAGAGTCTTGCCCCTTGAGGTAACGTTAGCATCATCCATACAACACAGACAAAATAGTCCCACACAACCCACACAAGTTTCCACAGTGACACGTCCTGTCGAGCTTGAGACCATTGTGCAACAGATCAGTGTACAAATTCATTACTTTAAAACCAGACGCGCGGCAAGCACGCTGAAATAGAGAGCCAAGCAGCCGCAATTCCAATGAGGTGAATCGCAGACAGTCACCACGAGAGAGCAAGCTTCTGCCCCGAGCACTTTCATGCATTTTTCAAGCTTTTGAGATGGTAGTGGTCAGCTACGAGCAGGGTCGCATCACACTGCATTAGAAAATCGCGTTTCACCACATGGAAATTAAATCGCAAATGCAATTACTTGTCAGCCCTAAGTGGGACAATCTTGGATTCAGTCATTGTGTTGTTGCTCTTCATACAGTGTTGTGTTCCGGGGCTTTTGTCCCAGCATGGTTAATTTGCTGTCATCTCTTGAGAGGGGTGGGTATTTTGTAAGACTTGCCTTCAAATAAATAAAGAAGTAAACTAGGTCATTGGATTTTGCTCAATAATTACAGTCTCGCTCAGTTATTTCAAATTCTTGAACTCTCTGTTTGTCTTCATGAGTAAACGCCATTCACAATCTCTCGTATTAGAACTTTTTTCAAATTGATTAAATGTTTGGCTATTGGTAAACATAACCACGCAGTCAGTGGGAGTTAAGATGTAAATAAAACATTTATGTTCTCAAAGACATTGCAATAGTACATTAGGACTCTGATGGCAGTTTTTGAATGCTCTGTCTTCTGTTGATGATGTCAGTCGTGTGTCTGCATATATCCACAGCCCGACTTCAACAGATGCAACAGTGCAAATAATGAGGGCATATGTTTACCTCTAACTCCTCTCACCCAGGGAGATGGATTAAATCGAAGCAGTTTGGTTGGTTGTCAGATTCTTAAGTGTTGCTTTCAAGCGTGAGGCGTCCCCGGGCCCCTGCGGAGGGTTTACTCGGTGGAACTGAAAAGCGAGGTCTCTCTTATAGCTAATCGAGTCCAGCCACGGGCTGTTCCTCCGCCTCTGTTTAGTCACTGGAGGGGCGGTAATGGCAAACAGCGGGTAGTTACATCGCCGTCTGCGAGAGACCGAGACAGAGCGAGAGAGAGAGAGAGAGAGAGAACAAAGCCATGTGCATACAAACTAACACAACACACATGCACACAGAGATGAACACAAAATAAAAAAATTCAGTAATTGACCCAGAATGCTTGGACACGCAGACGTTCAGCGCTCATTGACCCTTCAGTCAGGGGTTAATATGCCTCAACACCCCACACACAACACTTCCCAATGTATGGACTGAGTGAAAACAAGTTAAATATCTATTTCTATTGTAGTTCTGCTTCAGATTGTCTTGTGAAGACATTCGAGATGGTGGTATATTGTTCTCTTGAGTTTAGGAGATGATCAGTTTTATACATTTATTTTTAACACATTTAGATCTCAGATTTACATATTTATCTGTCTTTGCTAAATTGAAGGAGGTGTTTCTTGTGTTATATTTACGGGTTTGTGTAAATGGATTGTGGGAAGGGATCTTTTACTGCTCATAGACACATGTGACCCTGTCCCAGACTTTGAGCTTCTGAATCCAAATACTAATCCATGAGCTGCCATTTTTTCGTTTAGAATTTACACCCATCGCCTTTAAAGATTGTGTTCTGAAATGTAATATCCAGATTTATAGATCTACTAAACTCCTATATTCAGTATGACTCTTAGAAATATCTAGACATCCCCTCGATGTCTTGATAAATATCTTTGTCTTTGGTTCTTCATGTCTATGAGATCAACATGTCAGTGGTTGTGTGTAAGCGCACGGATAGATGTCTTATTATGTGCGCTGCAAAGAACAGGGTTAAGCTGAAGCTTTAATGAAACTGTGACACGGCTAATTGCTGTAAGCTGTCGTGTGTGTGTATACGGGGTCTGGCGTGGCCTGTCATGAGTTTGGCAGCAGTTCGAGACCCAACCGTTCTCCAGACCTGCAGGTTGAGCGGACCGGTTCTCCTCCTGTGGCTCGATCCGTCTTTAAAGAGGAGGCCGGAACAAACATCACAAAGGAATCGTTTTCACACACACACCATCCTTCTGACACTTAAATTGCAAAGGGTTGGCCTTGACAGACGCACAACTCAACGGTTAGTGTTGAAAATGTCACAGTGCAGGGACGAACCCTCATCAGTGCGGAGCAAGAGTTCATTTCCCATCTGTATATCGCTGACAGGACTGTGATTATAAAGACAGTGGGACATTTACAGCCTCTCTCTCTCTTGCTCTCTCTCTCTCTCTCGCTATCTCGCTCTCTCACTCTCTCGCTCTCTCTCTGTGTAGTTTTGCTGACTCTATATGTGTGTGTGTTTGGCCATATGACACAGATTCCTGAACACACACAGCTGTTTGTGCTGGTGAAACCCCTCCTCAGCACTTTTACATGGAGATGTTCAGGTCTGGAAGTTGAACGAGCTAGTTGACTAGTTGACATTAAGGCTCTGAAACAACCTTTTAAACTTGATATAGACTAGTCGCGGGTCATGTGATTTTGACACTGTACCTTTAAGAAGAGGTTGTTCCAAGAGAGCTGCGCACAGGACGGATGTCATTCCCACCCGCTTCAGCGGGATTCTGTCAAACTCTCGGCAATAATATATGTTATCTTGTTTTTTTGTCCACAACATTCACAGTTTGATCTGAAGCAGCAAAAGCTTGCAGGCAAAGCCCAACGTTACATAGAATTCAGTGCGCTGTGCTTCTACACACATTGATGCGTGATTCAAAAAATCTGAGGTCGTTCCCCTAGCTGGGACAGAATTAAAAGTGTTTCTTTCTGGTGTCACTTGAGCACACAGGTGAAATAAGAAATAGAAAAAGATGACAAATCTTTGAACCAGGTCTAAAACGATCAATCGCGATTATTTCATGAAGGGATGATTGGCCAGTTGCGACATTTGAGGTTGATTATTCCCATATAACAACCTCAGAAAAAACTAATAACACACTGTAACCCGGATGGAGTAAATCATTTTGACAGGTTTTTTTTGACAAATTATATAAACATATCTTTAAATAACATATATGATATTATATTTACAAATGATTTAACCAAATAGCCTGTTTGGGACATTTGAACGTTGTTTCTTACCATAAAATCTAAACTAAACTAAACGGCTTTTCCGCGCCTAAGGTCTGCATTCGGTAAGAATGAGCTCATCAAATATTTCAAATTCACATTTAATGTCCAGTTTTTTCTCATGTGGCAAGTAGCCGACGTGTAATATGCAGGATAATGTACAAGCAGCCGGCCGTTATCACCAAATAAGCCCCTTCTGTGTGATTAAGACCCTCCGCTTCACGTCCTGATCAAACTGTCGGGGATTATTTCTGTGATAACAACCGGCTGTCTGGACATTATCCCATATCTAATGGCATCCAGAGGAGAAGTTAGTGTTTACATAATATATGTCTGTGTACTGTTCATATTCATTTTATATTTATAAAAAAAACTCTTAAATGCTTACTGTATATTTAAGATTTTTTAAAGGAAAAATGTAATTTATATAAATATAAAATAACAAATGTAAATATTTTCTAAATATGTATACATGTATGAGTATGTTTAAGTGTTTATTAAATCTAAGTTAACATGCACCATACACCGATATAAACTACGTAAACACAAACTTTTATTCTAATGTGATTAATCATGATTAACTTTTTGACTGCTCTAGTCTGAACATTCGTTTTGTCACATCTCGAGTTTCTCAAGATAAATGAAAATGCTTCAGTGAAAGGATCTCAAAACTGATACTTTATTATAAACGAACATGTAGTCCAATAATTGAAGTTTGTCTTATTTCCGCATGAACAACAGATTAACTATGATCACTATGACAGTTCTTTTGAGTTTTGGATAAATTGACTCTTTAAAGACGTGTGTATTTGTTTCTCTAACATCGCTCGCTCTCAGGTTTAAAAAGCGTTGAGTCTGTTCACAGCCAGGAATGTGTGTTTATCAGTGACCACATAGTATGAGGCGAGCCAGCGATACAGATTCACACGAGATGAGACCTTTGAGAGTGACGGTAAGCAGACGCAGGACTTGTGTGTGTGTGTGTGTGTGTGCTGCGGGCTGGACGTGACCTTCTCTCAGCATGAGTGTGGTGGGAATATCTCTCCACCAACAGAACCCGGCAGAACCGTCACTCCACTGGATTGTGTCTCCATCAGGGGAGACGGTGGTGTCAGCTGTGACCTTTCACAGACATTTGGCTCTGTGTGTGTGTGATAGTGACACGCTTTCAAACCACCTGGTGTGTGTGTTTCTCTGGGTCAAGACCCCTCAGAATCCCCCCCACCCGCCTGGCTTCTGATCTTTTTCAGTGGCGGGCCTTCAGATCCGTCAACTGTGAAGGTTTTCACCCCCTTGCTGACGGACGCTTAAGGTTCCCAGCCTGTCGCATGAATATGTGCGGCTCTGGCTTTATCATCACGTCCTCAGAGTGACGCATGACACCTCTCTCTTTTCCTGCGCCCCCTCCCTTTCTTTCCTGTCTTTCTTGCTCTGAGTTTCCAGTTTGACAGGAAGTGGCAGGGATAAAGCCCTCTCTCTCCGGGTGGCGCGGAGACACAGACCGTGGAGATGGCAGAGCAGACAAATATCTGAGTAGATCCCATCATGCTGTGAACTCATCCTCGGGTGCCGAAGGTCCCGACGTGAACATTTAGACACTCAGAGATACCTCGAAACTGATGTCTGTTTCCATCACAATTCTGTTCATTAATGTCTCACATTAAAATGCATAACATACTGCACACTGCACACTATAGAACTGCTGTATAGTGTCATGTTGAACAGTGATTCATGTGGTTGAACAGTAGTATGCTTCTAATTGAGTTTGTTTAACTCACGGTGTGATGTGCGGTTATCATTTCACAAATACGTCAGGAAGTCAGAGATCACGGTTGGAATTCAGTTTGTGGATTATTTCTCCTGATTTTGCTGTGGAATACAGTGTCTTCTTTCTCTTTGTGTCCTGAATGGTGCAGATTTCTTGTTTCAGTTCTTCTCAGCTTCAGATGGGTTGTTAAGTGTTAAATGAGAAGCTTAAGGCTGTCAAATGACTCCTGGGTTAATTGAACGTCATTTAGCCGGTGCTTTTAATAATGAATGAACAAGCTGAAGTCAATTGTGCAGGTTCATTTGTCACCATATTGATCAGACATCTCTCACCTCGGCTGCGTCTGTGTGGCCTCACGAGCCAACGGGCCTGAAGAATTTCATCATATCCTCTTCTTCTCCTGGGAAGAATGACTTCGGGTCTGTGTGTTTCGGAGCAAGCTGGCCGTTCTCCATTGGGACGTTGGCTTTAACTCCACATCCCTTTTTAATAAAGCTCAGCAAGGAAAAGCTCAAGTCAGCAGAGCTGGACCACTGAAACATTTCTGCCCACATACATTTCACCGAAGGTGTGATACAACATTCTCCCTCAGTGTAGGTGTTAAGAAAGCGTTGTTGCTTTTTCTGTCTTCCGTTTTGAAAAGATCTCCATTGGAGATGAGAATGTTTTCATCATTTATTCACCCTCGTGTCATTTCTTTCTTCTGCAGAACAGAAAAGAAGATTTGTTGAAGAATGTTGATAACCAAACAAATCATTAAATCGCAGACATCAGTCGTGTGCCGTGTAAGCGACATGGCAACACCCCGGCAACCACCCACAACACAGTAGCTGTAGCGGTTGCGCTGGAAAGCACAGCACTCGTTTTCTTTAGAGAAGTGCAGTTGTGTTTCAAACGCGTGGGATGCGATTCAGACGACAGAATTCAGTGATCTTTAGTGCACATTCAAGCATGAAGCCGTGTTGTTTGTGTGCCACCGCTAAAAGCTCTTGTGAGTTTGTATGGTAATTTACCCTGTTTAGAGTACATGCCGAGTGGAAATGATATGGAAATTCTCTCTTTTAATAATCATCTGCTATTCATGAGACGCTATTTTGCCGTCCTCCGGCTGCTGAAGAAAAGCCCCATTGAAAGCAGGTCAGGATTAGACGCTCTTAGATTGAGTTTGGATGCTTGTATGTATTATCTCACGACAGAAAGCAATTTCAAGAAACTCTCCATTAATATCATTCACTAAAGCCCAGATTGAAGTTTATTATAAGTATTCTTATAAGGACGTTGTCTCCGGGTCTGAGATTAAGACAAAGACTCTTATCCTCTTAAACATGAACTCTTCATCTCCATCTTTCTGTTGATGATATGTCTTACTCGACGGATGATTTGCATCAGGTCCAGTGCGTGACGCATAAGGTCAGGAGGAGATTTACAGGTCCATGTCATATTTCAACACAAAATCATTTTTATTTGACTTTGAAAAATGAAGCCTCTTTTTGCGTTGATAAAGCGTATTTATTACAGTACTAATTTTAAAGTAATACATTAAAACTATGAAATGTACTTAATTGTCCTTCGAAAATAAATGGTAATGGTTCTTAACTAAACATCATTTCTTCACTTTCTTGTTCTGGTTTTGCAGTGAAATATGATGTGCGTGTTTTCATCAAAACCCAGTTGCGTATAAATAACACACGCTGTTGCAATATTGTGTAATACGAACGGCAAAGTTCAATTTTGCGTGCATATGATACGCCAATTTTACCGTGTGTGCATATTAAATGGCAATTTGTCTTATTAACCTGTCCCCAAACCATAAACCTAAAAGTATTTTTATATTATTTCAGTGTTTCCTCTTCATGGACGTTTCAAAATGGCCGCTCTCCACCAAGGTGTACGCAAACATTGACGTTTCATATGCACATTAAACTTTAGCGTATCTACTACACAATAGTGTTATTGATGATAACGGTTTATTTTATCAAGTGTATTCACAGTTGAAGCGTCTGTGTTTTTAACTAGGGAAATATGTGACTTTTAATTGTTTGCTTAAAGGATGATCCCCAACATATCAGTAAGATTCAGCTGTGATATCTGACTTTTAAACTCAATATGACGTCTGTTATCACCAGCCCCACAACATGAAATATGTAAAATGTGTCAGAAGAATCAGAGAAGTAGAAGGAATGTGTTTAAAGGCAGTAGCGGCTTGTTTATGGTAACAGAGCCCCAGGAGGTGATTATGAGTGTGATGGTTTTTTGTGTGTCTGTTATCGCTGAAGTTTGCCAGCAGGATCTTTACTGCGTCTCAAAGAAACACCGCCGCCATTCTGACAGCCTGACACAAGCTCCATTGCCCCGGGGTATGTGAGAGAGGGGGGGTAAAACAGTGTAAAGGTTACCCCTGGGCTGTGGCAGGACGTCTCTCGAGGTGGTGTGTCTTCATGTCCATGACAGATCAGAGGAGACAGAGGGTCCGCACACCAACGCTAGGCGCTCGCTGCCATTTAACGGCTTACATTTCTATTAGCGTTCACTTTATCTGTCCACCAGGCGGTCCAGTCGCCCATTCACGGCGGAACAACATGAACATGAACACGCCACACGAGTTTGGTTTATCCTGCGACTTTACCTTGAAATCATTCTGTTGTCATAGCTGTAAAAAACGTATTTTTAAGCAAAATCATGCAACATTCAATTTCATGGCAGTAAATGATTTGTATTTGCCTGTTGTTGACGGGTGTTTGTGAAAAGTCAAGACGCAGTTGTAGCTCTTTATTTCTGCTCTAATAATTGGCCTATAGAATCCATAATCATGGGGGCGCAGCGTGAGAGCTCATGAAATATTCAAAGGTCTTGTACAAACGTTCTGTTTTGCAAATTTGTCCTCATGAAATATGTAGCTTGTCAAACTGACTTCAGTGGTCATGAAGGGCTCGGTTGGGCACATCAGCGTGACGACCGTGATGCTTTGGGTTTTCTGACCCGTGTTGTCGTCTTTCATGTTGCTTCAAGTAGAAATGGAGAAGATCTGTTGGACAGAGTCTCTGTCCGGCCTCGCGGTGAACACCGAGCATCTGACATTCAGAGACTTCAGGCGGTCCGCTCCTCCAGACACACACCAGCCAAATGTCAAGCGGCCCTCTGAGATCTCCTCGGTCTTCACAAGCATTCCTCCTTCATACAGGCCGGCCGTACATCATCCTTTTTTTTCAAATTCAAAGTCCGTGCTTTGAGGTTTGAGCATCGAGCGAGACTCGGGATGGGTTCTTTTGACTTCCACCTGCCTGCAACCAGCTTAGCATTGAGTCAGTGAGTTTTACACCCTTCAGAAAATAATAATAATCTTTTCTCATTTTATTCTCGTCATCTACCCACTGGCCAGACGATAGCCGGCGTGATGTCATAACAAATCCAGCGGCCTCGAGCCGTGTGCCACGCGTGTTAATTATTCATAGCAGCCCGCAGGCAATGAATCGGCCGAGCGAGAGCTAACAAAATTAGCTTCCAATTAGTGTTTGTTTGTGGTGATTCTCTTCCCCCCTTAACTAATACCACAGGGGGAAGAGTGGGCCGAACTGAGACTCCCGTGCCCTTCAACACCGAGGGATCATAGAGAAACAGATCAAAGACTCTCTTCTTTTCTTTTCTCTTCTGACTGTCAGATTATTGTGTAAATGCAGACGCTGTGTTTCAGCAAGCGTTTCTCTTTCTCTAGCACTGATGGTCATAGTTATGTGACCTTTAACCTGAAGTGCTGAAAATCAGATCCTGCGTCTCATTGCTGGTTGAACTGTTTGGATGCAGGACTCACAATATGAAAATCAATATTCCATTATATACATGTTTTATTGTTATTTAATGTTTTTTATGTATATAAATGAATATATCTAATAGAATTGGATGAGGACTTTGAGCTGAATATTTTATGAGAACGAGCAAGAAAACACACAAACACATACAGAGAGAGACGTTGTGTTTGTAAATTCATGGCTGTGTGTTTCACTACGAGAGATTTTCTTCAGGGAGGTGTTTTGGCTGAACTTTACTCACAATCAGAGCTCCATTTATAGAAATCAATGTGAAGGGTGAATGTTGGGGGAGTGCTCATGGGTAACGTGAGCCCGATCAGAACACGTCTGTTCTGTGTTAGAGAAATATAGACAGAATCAACTCACACACACAAACACACACACACAAACACTGTATTTCAGAAACCCTTGAGCTGCCTGAAGAAAGAACATTATCGACCTTGATATACACGCTACCAACAGAAAGAAAAGAGTCATGTTCTGTATCACTGTTGCAGTACCAGTTGTAACTCATTGGGCTCTGAATTAAAGTATTTAACCCAACATTTCAACAATCAAACATTTGTGCATTGAGAAAGCAGAGAAAAGAGCAGCTCATGTTCTAGTTTAGTTCTCATCTGAGTACCTGTTGACGGTCTGTCCGTGTCTGTTTCTCACGAGTGGATGTGTTTGAACCGTGGCCTGTAGGGATGTGAGTCATGTGACCCAAGCGTCTCTCCTCTGGCTCACTGTCACTTCACATCTCGCCGTGTCACACTTCATCTCCATGAGGCCCAGCCAACTGACGGCTAATTACAAGAGCCGGTGAGCGCTGCCCGTTCCCTTTGAATGATGTCATGATGAGATGCTGGTCGGTGGTCTTTCTCCTGACTGGATGTGTTCTGATGGCAAACCTTTAGCCTGAAGAGAACTTTAATTATACTGAGACACGCTACGCTGCAAAACATCACGCCTCTAATCTCTATCTTTGACATGTCAATCAGTTTCATTTATATTGGGCTTTTCGTAATGTACACAGCAGCTTTACAGAATCTTTTGCAATACTAATGTCTTTCTTTTAAATTATGTTCATTGAGCATGTTCGTCATTTCTTCATCCTCATGTCATGTCTGTATTAGTTTCTTTCTTCTTCAGAACACAAAAGAAGATATTTTGAAGATTGTTAATAATCAAACAACACTGAACTCCAATTGACTTCTATTATATGAACACAAAACCCTTTATCAAAATATCTTCTTTTGTGTTCCACAGAAGAAAGACTCGCGTATAGATTTACAAATACATGAGGGAGAATAAATCATTGCTTCATTTAGATTTTTGGCTGAACTATCTCTTTACATCATATTCTTCAGGAGGATGACCTACCTTTCTTAGTGATCCAATTACATTTTTTTTACTTTATTTAAAAAAAAAGACCTATAATGAGCCACATGTAGAGACCACAACATAGAGATTATAGGGTGGAATTGGACCACTTAGCAACCACTCATAACAGCCTAGCAACCACCCTGGCAACTCAAACCACCTTAGCATCATAGCAAAGATTTTTGCACGAGCTGTTAACACTCACATTTGCTTTAAGAATATAAAAGTTTAATTTGAAGCGTAAACGGATGACTTCATCTTATATTATAATGCAGAAGTATTTTTCAATATAGGATACACTGAACTGGTGTTGAAGTTCAGATGCCTTCCCCTCTTTGTTCTTCGAGAGATCTGATATCTGACATCCGGCTTTATGATATAAATACATTTTGTGATAAAGATTAATTTCTCCCGTCAGATGGGTATAAATGCTTTTATTAGGCTTTGATAACCTTCTGTTCTCTGTGCAGATGGTCCAGCGAGATCACCAATCTTCAGTCAAATTTTGCTCGTGCTTAAAGATCATCTGGATTTAGTGAAATTTAATCCCGTCTCGATGACTCCTGCCGGGTTGAGATTTAATCAGAAAACAGGCCGTGTACATATTCATCTGCTCAGACCATGTTCTGCTCTTCAAGAGCTTTCATTTGCTTTGCTGTGGATTTGAGTCCCTCCAGTCATAAATCACATCGCCGCTGCGCTCTGTCCATTCTTTATTACAGCACTTTCTTTCCTCTTCATGATTCTCTAAATTAATGAAGCCACGTTTGATTATAAAACGGTTAATTATTCTGCCCCAACTTTTCATTTCGTTAGCGTCATGTTTATGCAGCACTTTTTATTTGTGAAGTACTTTTGTGGTGACGGTGCTGGATATGACGAATGTTGTGGCCGGTGTTGTCAAGCTTGGTATTTTCCGCCCCGCTGCACCAGGCTTTTCCTCTTCCTGCTCTCTCTCTGTGCTGTTGTCCTCAGAGTCGTATCTTCAGGAAACAGGGAGGGATTCGGGAGGGCAGAGGTGGACCCCCATCCTGGGGGAGCGCTTTAAAATAATCACCAGAAAAGACCTAATAACCAGCTTCATGTTAACTGCTGCTCCTCACCAGATCAAACCTGATCTCTCACTGATTTCCCGACCGTTTAACCCAACTTAAATTCCTTTAGAATGTATTATTAATTTATCAGGTTTAAGGTTTTAAATCATTTGTTTTATTGTAATTAAATGTTAAAGTTTTTATGAAGGTTTATTTTCATTTAATATGTCAAAGAAAATTCACATGACCCACGTGCAGATAACTGTGAATGAAGCTAAAATTCTCAGATTTTTATTTGCCTTTTTTGTTCTTGGTCAAAATCAAATGTTTGTGGAGATGTGAAGTGGGATTGTTGTATCCTGTGGGCGGCCATCTTGTCTCTGTGGTTGGTCTGTTGTTTGTTCTGGTTTGAGGTTGAGGTATAACACAGAGTTGTGGTGGATTGCCCTGTGTGTATTTTAGCTGGTGTGGGTGTGTGAAAGTTGGCTGGGAAGCTTCTGGTCGACAGAGATCAGATCAGCGCAGAGGAGGTTCTTCACTGTCAGAGCTAAAAAATTTGGGGAGTAAATCAGTGCACTCCAACCCCTACTCACACACACACACACACACACACACACACATCTTATCACATTTGAGCAGCTGGGGCAGACAGGAAGTAGTATTTCCCACTCTTCCTGTCACTGGGTGTGGTGCACTGAACTCTTATCGCCAGGATAGTGAGCTGTTCTATCTGTCCTGAGAAAATCTAAAACTAATCTAAAACTACTTTAAAACTGTCTAGTCAAAGCTTTTAAGAAAGCCTAACTTGCTTTGCTTTGGATCAGATGTTAGAGCGTGGCGCTAACAACACCAATGTCATGGGATTGCACATACATAAAAAGAAATGTATAGTGTAATGCAATGTTAGTCGCTTTTGTTACGTCCATAATGTGCCTGTGTTCGCTCTCGCTCTCTCTCTCTCTCTCTCTCTCTCCTTGTTTACTGTCAATCTCTTAGGCCACCTCCCTCGTCTGCTGATTGGCTCTGGAAGCTGTCAGTCATCAGTAATCAATGTGACACCGACCTATCCAGTGCCAGTAAAGTTTCCACCGGCAGATAAAAGGACGTGCAAGGAAGTGAACTGACCCCTTTTTTGCTTCCTGGTTTTTGCTGTTATGTTACTTGTTCTTTTGATTTCAATTTGTTTGTTTTAAGTCACTTTGTGACTTGGATGGCGTTGCTCTTTAAGCTTTGCTGAGCTTAGGCTCTAGGACATTTTCTCTTTACCCAAGAGGAAGGTGGATAGGAAAGATGTCGTGCGACTTCCATTGTGCAACAGTTAGGTACCTCGATTTGTTTAGACACCCTAGGTAAGAGGTGAACGCCACCCCCTGTATGTTTGGTTTTTATTAGTTGAGGATAGGGAAGTATATGGCGCATGGCGCTGAAGATTTGCTTTCTTTTTCTTTCGTTAGGTTAGAGGTTTAAAATAAGTTAGAAGTGTTTTGTTTTTGTTTCTTTCTTTAATTTGGCGTCACTGGCGTCCTCTTTCTCTTGGGTTGATTTGTATTGTTCTTTTGTTTGTTTTCTGAGTTGTTAAAATTGGTACACATTGGTTGTCTCTTTAATATATATATATTCTTATCCAAATAACTTTTGGTAGTTATTTGGATTTTCACTGTGTACAATAAATCACATTTGTTTGCAACTGGTGTCTCTGCATTGTTGCTGTTGCCTCCTTCAGTTACACCTTTACCACAAAAATTTGAATGTTACTCCTTTTTCCCCTAGACCATTTTAAGAGGGTCGTAACATTTAATGGGGGCTCGTCCGGGATCCAATTAATCCCAAAAAGAGTATGGTAATTGTGGTAATTTTGTGAATGTATTGGTGGCAAAGCAATGGACATTGCATTGTACTGCGACAGTATAGGATATTCTCATGCGGTGTAGTAGAGTAATGCTTATTGGTTATTAATTATGGGAGTGTTTAAGTTGCAAGATTTTGTTACCAGTCCATCTGTACAGCAAATTAACTCATGCAGGACGCAGGATTTATTGCAGATCGCGGACCATTTTCAGATTGTTGTAAGTAAACATTCTCTTAAAGAAGAAATAAAACGAATACTGATCGTGCGTTTGAATGAGTTGCAGGTGTTGCCTATGTCAAACGTTGGGGGCGGTGAAACGGGTGGAGATGTTAACGTGGATGGCGTGGCTCTGGCGCAATTCAGTTCTGGGGAGGAGGACAAGCGTAGTGGTGGAGCTGAAGCTGACGTGGAGGCCGAGGTCGAAGCCAAGGCCGGCTTACCGCCGTTTGAGCCGTTTTCACCCAGTTCTGTTGATTCACGGGAAGGAACGCGACTGAAGGTCCGCCTTGCCCGTTTGCATTATGAAGCGCAAGAGAGAGCCCAGGTACGCCAAGCAGAACTGAATTTGCAGTTGGAAGTACGCAAGCTGGAAATTGAGGCTGAGACGCAGGTGAAGCTGAGGCAGCTTGAGCTAGGTGCATCAAACGTTGCTACCGGCTCAGCTGTACAGCCGGTCCCGGCTCAAGTCTTTTCTACTCCTCCGCGGGTTGGTTTAGCTCCAGATGCTTTTGATGTAGGTAAACACATTGCACTTGTTCCTCAATTTAGAGAAACAGAAGTTGATACTTACTTCAGTGCGTTTGAACGCATTGCAACTTCTCTTCATTGGCCTAAGGAGGTTTGGTCTTTGCTTTTACAATGTAGATTGTTTGGTAAAGCGCAAGAAGTTTGTTCTACGTTATCGTTAGAAGAGAGTCTGAAATATGAGTCTGTGAAGTCTACTATCCTGCGAGCATATGAGTTGGTTCCGGAAGCTTATAGGCAACGTTTTAGGAAACACAAAAAGAGTCCTACCCAAACATTTGTGGAATTTGCTAGGGAGAAGGGAGTGTTGTTTGATAAATGGTGCACTGCCAGTAAAGTGAGTGATTTTGACTCCTTAAGAGAGTTGATATTGATAGAGGAATTTAAGGGATGCTTATCTGAACGCGTAGTAGTATACCTTAGTGAACAGAAGGTGAATACTTTGTCACACGCAGCTGTACTTGCAGATGAGTTTATATTAACCCATAAGAATGTATTTGCTTCTGCACGTCCTGAAAAGTTACAGATTGACAGTTCGCAATCTCAAACGTCACGTTCCAGATTTAGTCCACCTCATAATAAAGAGGAGCGTGAATGTTTTTACTGTCACAAAAAAGGGCACGTGATCGCGGATTGCTTGGCGTTGAAGCGCAAGCAGCAACCACAACCAAAGAGTGTGGGGTTTGTAAAAGCTGTTAAATCTGCAGTTGCTGTGCACACTGAGGAAAGGATTGATGAGAGTTATCGGCCCTTTGTGTCGAAAGGGTTAATATCACTGAGTGGGATAACAGAGGACCAGGAAGAAGTAAGAATACTCAGGGACACTGGGGCCATGCAATCGTTTATCTTGGCAGGTAAATTACAGCTGTCTGACAACACTTTTTGTGGGTCTAGCGTGATTGTACAGGGCATTGATATGGGTTGTGTGAAATTCCCGCTTCATCGAGTGCACTTAGAAAGCGAGTTGTGTACTGGTTTCGTGAGAGTTGCTGTGTGTCCTTCACTTCCTGTGAAGGGTGTTGATTTTATCCTTGGAAATGACCTGGCAGGTGGAAAGGTAATGCCTGTTATTGAAGTTGTTGATGAACCAAATGCGTTTTGTGAGTTGGAGCTACTTTCTGAAATTGACCCTGATGTTTTCCCAGCCTGCGCCATCACGCGTGCTCAGTCGCGCAGAGTAGGTGATGAAGTTAATCTGTCTAATTCCTTCATGTTTCCACTGTTGTCAGGGGACGCATCACTGGAGATGAATCTTGAAAAGAAAAATGGTTCAACGACAGAAAATAAAGATGTAATTGTGTTTGACGCAGAGATACTCAAATTACCAGTTTCACGTGAGAGAATTATTGCTGCGCAGAAGGAGGATAAAACTCTTGTGACTTCTTTCAATTCTGCTCTTTCCCTTGAAGGGGCTAAGAAAAATAAATTTGCTTATTTTATTGACAATGACTTATTGATGAGAAAGTGGTCTTCTCATGTTGACAAGAATTTAGACTGGAATGTTGTTTATCAGATTGTTGTCCCATTTTCCTATCGTCTACATGTCTTGTGTTTGGCTCATGATCACCAGCTTGCTGGTCATTTAGGAGTTACGAAGACCTATAATAGGATTTTGAGCCATTTCTTTTGGCCAGGATTAAAAAAAGATGTCACTCGTTATTGCCGTACTTGTCATACCTGTCAGATTGTCGGGAAACCGAACCAGAGAATTCCACCCGCTCCTTTGTCTCCTATACCTGCGATTGGAGAACCTTTTGAACATGTGATGGTAGACTGTGTTGGTCCACTACCTAAGACTAAGTCTGGTAACCAGTTTTTATTAACCATGATGTGTGTGGCTACTAGATTCCCTGAGGCGATTCCACTACGAAAAATCACGGCGCCTGTCATCATAAAAGCATTGGTGAAATTCTTTTCTACGTTTGGACTTCCAAAAGTAGTGCAAACGGATCAAGGTACAAATTTCTTATCAAAACTTTTTAAACAAGTACTCGAATCACTGGCAATTTCTCACAGAGTATCAAGTGCATACCATCCGCAGAGTCAGGGTGCTCTTGAGCGTTTTCACCAAACTCTTAAATCAATGCTAAAGAAATATTGCCTGGACACTGCTAAAGACTGGGATGAGGGGGTTCCCTTAGTTTTATTTGCTGTCAGAGAGACCAGTCAAGAATCTCTTGGTTTTAGCCCAGCCGAACTTGTGTTCGGACACCAAGTTAGAGGTCCGCTCAAAGTTCTTAAAGAACAGATTTTAGAGCCCAAATTGAGTTCAAGCACTAATGTATTGGATTTTGTATGCACGTTTCGAGATCGTCTTCATACCGCTTGGTTGCTAGCTAGAGAATCGCTTGCTAAAGCTCAGAAAGACATGAAGAGTAAATACGATAAGCAAGCGGTAGTGCGATCATTTCAACCGGGTGATGAAGTTCTTGTGCTGTTACCTGTCCCAGGATCATCTTTGTCTGCTCGTTTCTTTGGTCCTTATGTTGTGAAAAAGAGAATGAGTGAAACTGATTACATGTTGTGCACACCTGATCGAAAACGAAAAACCCGTGTTTGTCACCTAAACATGTTAAAATCTTATCACACTAGAGAGTCGTCAACAGCAAGTGCTGTGGAACAGACTGCAGGGCCCGTGGTCTCTTCTGTTGCGATAGCTGTGGATTTGGCGCCATCTCCTAGTATCTTGGGTGTGGACACAGATGGTGTGGTGCTTCGCCAGTCTTTTCAACAGGGTACAAGGTTAGCAAATTCAGAGATTTTAAAAGATCTACGCTCCTATCTTGATCATTTGACTGTGGATCAGAGGATAGATATTGTAACATTACTTTCTGATTTCAAAGGCCTGTTTGGTGATGTTCCTACACAAACCAATGTCCTGAAACATGATATTAAAGTGAATGGAGCTCGTCCTATTAAGCAACATTCTTATCGTGTAAACTCCGTAAAAAGATCTGTTATGCGTCAAGAGGTAGCGTATTTGCTGGAAAATAATTTAGCCAAGCCCAGTTGCAGTCCATGGAGCTCTCCGTGCCTGCTTGTTCCCAAACCTGATGGCACCTTCAGATTCTGCACTGATTACCGTAAGGTAAATGCTGTGACTGTGCCAGACAGTTACCCGTTACCTCGAATGGAGGATTGTATAGATAACATCGGTTCTGCACGTTTCGTTACAAAGCTTGATATGCTGAAAGGATATTGGCAAGTTCCACTCACCCAACAAGCTTCGGAGATTTCCGCCTTTGTAACCCCAGATAACTTCCTCCAGTATACGGCGATGGCTTTCGGGCTTAGAAATGCCCCAGCAACATTCCAGCGCCTCGTTGATATCGTTTTACATGATGTACCAAATTGTAACGCGTATCTCGATGATCTGGTATTGTATTCGTTGAGTTGGACGGAACACATTGGCTTGTTAAGAACAGTGTTTGAACGACTGGTTAAAGCAAACTTAACGCTTAACCTAGCAAAATGTGAATTTGGCAAAGCAACGATCACTTACCTTGGTAAGGAGGTTGGTCAAGGCCAAGTACGACCAGTAGAGGCTAAGGTAACTGCAATAACGGAATTTCCGGTTCCTACTACCCGGAGAGAGTTGCGGAGGTTTTTGGGTATGGCAGGCTATTATCGTAGTTTCTGTAAGAATTTCTCTACTGTCGTGAGTCCTCTTACTTCACTACTCAGCCCATCTAAATCTTATGAGTGGTCTGCTGAGAGTCAGCATGCTTTTGATTCAGTCAAAATTTTGATGTGTAATGCACCTGTTTTAATGGCACCTGACTGTACTCGAGTTTTTAAATTGGAGGTTGACGCAAGCGCTGTGGGTGCTGGTGCTGTCCTTATTCAGGAGGATGAAAATGGGATAGAACATCCTATTAGTTATTTTTCTCGTAAGTTTAATAAACATCAGCTGAATTACTCGACAATTGAAAAAGAAGCTCTTGCTTTATTGTTAGCATTACAACACTTTGAAGTCTACCTTGGTTCCAGTAGTCTCCCGATTGTGGTTTATACAGATCACAATCCTCTTGTGTTTTTAACTCGAATGTGCAATCACAATCAGCGTTTAATGCGCTGGGCTCTTATTGTCCAGAGCTACAATTTAGAAATCAGACATAAGAAGGGTTCAGAGAATGTCTTGGCTGATGCTCTCTCGAGAGCATAATTGGTATGGTGTTTGTTTTACAAAACGAGTTTGTTCTTAAGGGTGGGAGTGTTACGTCCATAATGTGCCTGTGTTCGCTCTCGCTCTCTCTCTCTCTCTCTCTCTCTCCTTGTTTACTGTCAATCTCTTAGGCCACCTCCCTCGTCTGCTGATTGGCTCTGGAAGCTGTCAGTCATCAGTAATCAATGTGACACCGACCTATCCAGTGCCAGTAAAGTTTCCACCGGCAGATAAAAGGACGTGCAAGGAAGTGAACTGACCCCTTTTTTGCTTCCTGGTTTTTGCTGTTATGTTACTTGTTCTTTTGATTTCAATTTGTTTGTTTTAAGTCACTTTGTGACTTGGATGGCGTTGCTCTTTAAGCTTTGCTGAGCTTAGGCTCTAGGACATTTTCTCTTTACCCAAGAGGAAGGTGGATAGGAAAGATGTCGTGCGACTTCCATTGTGCAACAGTTAGGTACCTCGATTTGTTTAGACACCCTAGGTAAGAGGTGAACGCCACCCCCTGTATGTTTGGTTTTTATTAGTTGAGGATAGGGAAGTATATGGCGCATGGCGCTGAAGATTTGCTTTCTTTTTCTTTCGTTAGGTTAGAGGTTTAAAATAAGTTAGAAGTGTTTTGTTTTTGTTTCTTTCTTTAATTTGGCGTCACTGGCGTCCTCTTTCTCTTGGGTTGATTTGTATTGTTCTTTTGTTTGTTTTCTGAGTTGTTAAAATTGGTACACATTGGTTGTCTCTTTAATATATATATATTCTTATCCAAATAACTTTTGGTAGTTATTTGGATTTTCACTGTGTACAATAAATCACATTTGTTTGCAACTGGTGTCTCTGCATTGTTGCTGTTGCCTCCTTCAGTTACACCTTTACCACAAAAATTTGAATGTTACTCCTTTTTCCCCTAGACCATTTTAAGAGGGTCGTAACACTTTGCATAAAAGTGTCTGCCAAATATGTAAATGTGTCATAGCTATCCTTTAAGTGTCCTGTTAGTATACAACTATAGTAAAAATAAGTCTACTTTTCATGTGCTTCTCAGAAAAACTCAGTTTAAAACGTGTGCACTCAAAGTTTGCTTCTGTTTGCTTAAAAGTACACCTTTGTAAACCAAAGGTTTGGCCAATCTAGTTCCATATATTGAAACAGTGCTAGTACTTATAACAAAAAATATACTTCAAGTTGCTGAATTAAATGTAATAAAAGGAACTTTGATTTTTTTTGAAAATAGTGATGATACTGTATGTGGTGTTTTTGTTGACCAGCAAAGGCTCTGTAAGTGTTCTAGAAATCTGATTGAATTGAGTAAATATGTCAGATGTGTTTTTGGTGTCACTAGTTTGAGTGTGTTCCTCTCTCTTGTGACGGATGAAGTGAGTGACACTACACTGACTGTGGGTGGAGTTCTTTAAAACATTGGTGTGTTTGTGTTCCTCGAAGAATGAGCTGCTTTGTGTTTGACACTAGTATTTATTTTTCTGCTTTCACAGATAATATCAGCATATCATCTGTAATAAATCTGGCTCATACAGCTTTCCCACGACAAAGAAAAACATGCCGTGGGTCAACGTGAATCTGCCCGGCAACACGACAAAGACTCTATTGTGTCTGACGCTGGCAGTCGTCATGGATGCAGGTCTGATGAAGATATATGTCGCGTGTCCCTGGCATTTTCTTATTATTGTGCCGTCATTTAATTGCGACCGGAGAATTGATCCATTCCGGCTTTCTACGGGCGATCTCGAGTGTGTTTCAGCGGGAGAACAGAGCTCCTTTCATGACACAGCTAGACTTCAGATTAGCATTGAATTTGCAATTCAGTCACATGAGGCTTAAGATGGAAAAACTGAAGACAGTGCAGGAGATTCTCAATGATGTTTCATCTGAAGGAAACCATTTCAATTCATCTTATTATAAGTCAAAGTAATATTAAAGATGAGCTCGGCTTTGGTTTTGCTCAATATGAGCTGCTTTCTTTCCTACAGGAACATTTTCTTTCTGTTGTGCTGTTGTATTTCAGGACTTAATGGAGTTATGCGTGGCTTCAAACTTCTTAGATGTTTCCTTCACGGTTCATTAGGAGATATAATAATAGATAGAAACGCGTCATTAGCAAAAGTAGAACTATAAAAATTCCATTTTGGTGTGGGCCGAATTTGATAAGAAATGTTTGAGTTCATATTGAGATTTTAACCTTGATCTAAGCAGAATTTTGCCTTTTAAAGACCCAAAGGGAATAATCTGAGACATTGTATGAAATGAGTAGATGTCAATTGTGTAGCGATTTTTCTTGTGGTTTGGATTGGGTTGAGAAGACTGAAGCAGAGGAACATTCTGGTGTGTTTGTGTGTGTGTGTGTGTGTGTAATCACCACTGTAAACCACCGCCAGAGGCTCTCGCACCAGGAACCGGTGAATTTATGGTCTCCGGCAGCATTTGAAGAGCCCGTCTCATGCTGAGATGAATTCTCTCAGGAATGTCCAAGGAGGCCGGGGTGGAGAGAAGAGAGATTGTACTGGGCTGTACTGGGCTATGAGTCAGGCTGCACTGGAATTCTCATTATCTTGACTATTTAGGAAAGGTGATACATTCTCCTCAGGGGTCTTGTGGGGACACAGGAGGTTTGTGCCAGTGTAAACAGTACCGTAGTAATCCAAACAGAATAGAATAAACATCATTACGGCCGTGAGTTTCTACAGGATTGATCGGAGTAACCTCCAGTGATTTTATTTATAAACCTTTACAGAACAAGCTCTTTACTAACACACAAAGCCCTACTTCACAGTAACATACTTAAAGCATAAAGACGAACCCAATGTGCTGTGTGAAATCATCTTAATCATCACTAGATTCATGCGAGTTATTTGATTTTCCGTGCAGAACTGAAGAAGTTTGTGTGGTTTTTCGAGTGTTGCTATGGATGTGTTGCTATCATGGTTGCTAGGGTGTTCTTGGTGGTTTTATAGGCGATTAGTGACCCAAGTCAAAAGACTGTAATGTTCTGGTTTAACATTTGACTCCCTTCACATTCATAGCCTCTGAATGTTTGAAAAATATGTGTGCTATTGACCTATTTATTGTGTGTCTTAGTGATTTTTGAGGTGTTTAGCACTGGTTCAATTGTGCTGAGGATTTCTTAACCTGGGATTGAATACATGTCAATGTTCACATAGAAGCAAGATGAGAAAAGGGAAAGACTCTAGAATGTCCAATGTTGTGTTTTTGTTGGTTTCTGTGTTTTTATCATTTTGTTAAAGAGTTGTATTTGATTATGTTGAGCTAAACTAGTAAATGATTGTGGATGTTGCTTTGATCTGAAAGTAATTACATTAGAAACATGAATTCAGTGTCAAACTGTTTCGACATTTAACTGTGTTTACTCAGTACAGAAAGTTTCTTTTATTTAAATGAAGGGTTTTCTGCCAGGATAACACTATGTGATTGAATAAAGCCAAAGACTAATTTTGTATTTGATTTAAAGTAGTGGTGGGCCGTTAACGCAGCACGTTAACGTGAGACTCTTATCGTGCGATAAAAAAAATGTTGCCGTTAATCTATTCTCAAAGTTGGGTTGGGAGCTGGGTCTATACTACACAAGCTATGATGATTTTCACCTTGATATTTTAGTGCGGATGTATACATAGCTTAACTGCACTGTAGGGGGCGAGAACGAGATTTTATCAACTCGCGTGATTCGCGCCGCCTCATCATCTCATAACCAGGGCTTCAATCGCGCAGCAAGTAGGTCTATCGCCTCTTTGCATTGACTTAACATGTAAATCACTCGCGCTTGACGCGCCATTCGCGTTTGGTGTGAACACAACATAACGTTACTGTGAAATGACCACATCAAACGTGACGTGCTAACATGGATGCAGCTATGAAGCCGCCGGGTTTGATTAAGGGAAAATTTATTTTTAAGAAGCTTCCCAATGGAAACCTCGACAAGACTAAGGTTGTTTGCACCTTGTTCAATGTGGAATTGGTTTACTGTACGGAATTGGTTTACATACATTTGGATTAAAAAAAAAAAACTTTCTCTCTACAGGTCTAGCTTTAGTTGAAACCAGTAACTTTGTATTGGCACCTAATGTATTATGTCTCCTGTATAACATATCACTTGTTGCTCCCTAACTCTTTGTAAGACGCTTTGGATAAAAGCGTCTGCTAAATGACTAAATGTAAATGTACTGTAGGAGCTCTTCCAGTCTCAAGTACCACCTAAACGCAAAGCATCCCTTAGCTAATGCGGTACACAAGTACATCTTATTGAACATAATTTAATTTTCATCACAAATGATCATAGTAGAACAGCTTTCTCAAGCAGTTTGTGATGCATTTTGGAAACAGTAGATGAGCCCCTGGTCTAATGCGCCACCTGGCTTGAGAAACCCGTTCTCAAAGACTTACTTTTACTCATTATTTGGGTAGCACACATATTCTGAATGCCTTCGGCAGAATTCAAATGAGCCATTTTAATATAGATTAATCTACATTAATTCCAAGATTAATCTAGATTGAAAAAATTAATCTATGCCCACCACTAATTTAAAGTTTTCTTTACTTCTGTCTAAACTGAGACGGACATAATTTCCTCCAGTGTAACTGTGAGCAGCAGTAATTGTGATTGATCAACACACATCATGTGATCAGTTCTTACTCTACAGTCTGTAAGTTTTTAACAGTAAAAGAATGTTTTTAGTATGACGATAAATGCATTAGATTTATATGTGTGTGTGTACTGGTGTAACTGAATAAAATCATCTTCAGTCATAAAGATAAATGAGAGAAACAGCTTGTTTTGTTCATAAATCTTCATGATAATCTCTTAAACCCTGACGCTGGCAGCATGAACTCATGATTGAACACTGAGACCATATGATATTAAACATGGTATGTTCAAACAGATGGCTGCTGATATGACATCACTTCCTCTCATCAGTGGTGAAAGTGGGTCGCGAGACATCCTGAGGTTATAAACTTCATGCACGTCTGTAGAGGTTCAAGACAGTTTATCTCTACTCTCTGATCGTTGTGATGTGTTTAGCGATGGATAAACAGTGATTTATTCCGTCTGGACTGCTTACACAGTAGATGAGGTTATTATGGTGACAATAAAGGTCAGAATAAAGGTGAGGGTTCTTCACAGCCAACCATTTTTGGTTCCACAAAGAACCATTTATTCTAAGGTTCTTTAAAGAACCAACTCTTTCCTACCTTTTAATAACCTTTTTAGGATGTTAACTTTTTTATGTTTAGTTTAACCATTTAGACCAGAAAGGTTCTTCTATGGCATCGTGATGCTGTACTGCTGACCGGGTCATTCAGGCACTCCAAAGCTAGAGAATTGTGAATGAAGAGCATGCATAAAAAATCCCATAAGACCAAAACTTTGCAGAGCAGATGGGTCACATTGAACTCCGGCCGAAGACATGTCTTACGAAACACACTTTACGTTAATAAATACTTTTCAAAAGCTTAATTATTGTAATATTTCATACTTTTTATTTTAGTTACTTTCATTCTATAATATATATATAATTTTTTTTCGCAAATATTTCATGTGACATGTTTAATATGATGTTCAGCAGTCACAACAGCTTTTTAAATAGATTCAAGGATTACAACAGAAGCCTCAAACAGTTGTAGATGTTTGTCTTGCATAATTCAATGAAGTTAAACTGATTAAAAGTCATTAAAATGTTTGCGTTAAATAATTGAAAAAACTATTGGCTTTGACAAGCGTGAGCCCTGAAGAACTTAAAGTTGTGAAAGTTTGTTCAGCTCACTTTCACATCATCACTAGAAAGCTCATTAGTCTTGTTGTTGTTTACCTTCTTCTGAGATCAAACGTTAAACCGGCAGTGTGATCTCCAGAGTAACGGCAGGTTTGGACAAATTGGGCCTAATTCTGTGTGAGATCAGCCAGCTCCCCCCGCTCCTGGCTTTGGTGCGCTCCAGTGCCCCGTCTGACTCCGGTGGGTTTCACTTTGATGGAAGGTCCCACCGCCTCAGGTAGGAGGGGGAGATTTTAGTCTTTATTCACCAGGCAGAGGAGGAAGGTGAAAAGAAACCGCGCTCCAGCCCCCCTCTTCTCGTTGAGAGCGACGCGGCCCCGTCGCCCTCCCGGCTGCCTGCGGCTAATCGAATGAGAGTAGACCAAGAATAAATCATCTCTGGAGCGGCCCGATATCGAGCCGCTGCACGTAGTGAATCAGTCCAGACTAAAATAAACATCCATCAAGCCTCTCGCTGGCAGGACCACAGGCGGCAGGGTCGGCATGAAGCGCAGCAGCGCTGCTGGTACGTGTTTATTTGTTTGGGCCTTCCTGTTGCCGAGCGCAATAAAACCGAGACCCGGAGACTTCCAGATGTTTTAGCGGCGAGCTTGTGTGAGCGGTCGCCTCTTTGTTCAGTGTGCAGCAAACTTGCCTTCAATTGGAAATGTTTATAAGGTTTAATTAGACTTTATTTCTGGGTTTTGAATGTGGTGTTCATTGGTTGTGAAAACCACAGTTTTTTTATTGTGCGTCCTAAGAGAAAGAAGCCAAAGTTGTTACAGCAAAAACATAGTGAATGAAGTTATATTTGTCCTAGAAAGAACATGAACGTTTTCTCTCTCTCTGGTGGAATCAGTCATTGACATACAACAACTACAACTCTCTTATTTAAGGGCAGTCGTGGCCTAATGATTAGAGAGTCAGATTCGTGACCAGAAGGTTGCTGGTTCTATTCTCAGGGCTGGCTGGTAACGACTGAGGTGCTCTTGATCAAGACACCTAACCCCTACTTTCTCCCCGGGCGCTGCAGTGATATCTCCCCACTGCTCCGGGTGTACGTGTGCTCACCACTTGCTGTGCGTGTGTTCACTACTCTGGATGGGATAAAAGCAGAGGTCTCATTTATGGGTCACCATATCTGACTAATAGGTCACTTTCAATTTTAAAAGACATTCAAACATAAAGTTCCCTCTCATATACAGGGAATTGATCCACTCTTGTGTTCAAGGCAAAGTGTGTGATGTCATAAATCAAATCCGTCATGCAGGTGGTTTTCTGGAACGCTGGCTGATGGGGACAAAGATCTCAACTTCTGTTGACTTAGAAATAAAGTCTACTGTCTCAAAATACAGCAGACGTGTTGAGACATATGCAGCCGTCCACTGGCCAATCACAGCCAAGAGTGCAAAAGCCAACGCTATTATGAAACAAGGAGGATGGATTGTAGGCCTTAAATTTCACACCACAGTTTAGTCATTCAAGGATGGAAAGCCCTGCGGAGATGAAAGAGAATGATCACACTTCATGTGAGGTGAAAGAGCTTTTATCCAGGTTAATAAAGCACAAAATAATATAGGGTGGGGTGAGAAGTTTGAAGAGGTGTCTTTTTTGTAATTGTTACATTACAATTAATCCAAACAATTTTTTTCATAAAATTTCTTAGCAAAGCAGTATCTTTCCTGATAAAAAATGAACTCCATACATGACACAGTGTTCACTCTCAGCGACTGTACTTCAGGTTTTAACTTCATTGGTGGATGTCTGATGTAATACATGGAGATGAATCTGGAACAATTAGTGAGTGGAAGTGTTTTATGAACGCTGTGGACGGGTGAGGCAGTGTTGACACTCATTCATCAATCTACATGTCTACAGCAGTGCGCCTGGACACCTGAAGTCTCTACAGAGCTCACGTGTCTTCCTTTATCATCTTCAAAACTACAGTTTTATTCATATTCATTTTGATGTGAGCTTTTGTGTTTCTTTTTGCACAATTATGTTTTAAAAACTTTGGTGACCTTGCCAACAGACCTCGTGTCAAAAATAAAGAGTCTTTAGCATTTTTAAATGATTTTTTATAGGTTAAATGAACTTTAAAATCATTTAATTGTATCAAACATTTTCATGTTTTTTCTCTTAATAAATGAAACATGTAAATGAACAGAAGTCAATGAGAACGAAATGAGGTCTTGTGCATTGTGCCATGGCCTTAGTTAGGTAGAGCCATGAAAGAAATCTTCAGATCAAATTCAAGACTGCTCCTGGCCTACAAGACCACAAATGGTTCTCCAGCCCCTTATCTTCACTCGCTAATACAGACCTATGAACCCGCCAGATCCCTGCGCTCTGAAATCGAACGCCGTCTTATGGTGCCATCCCAAAATGGGAAAATCTCTCTCTCGTATACCTTCTCTGGATGGGTTTCACATATGTGTAATGATCTGCCCGCTGCTACAAGATCAGCAGATTCTGTGTCCATCTTAAAGAATGGTCTGAGAACACCGTCAGCACCTGAGCCATCACTTCTGACTTCTACTGAATCTCTTTTCTACTCTTTCAAAAAATAAACACTTCTCTCTGTATACTGTAGTGAGCTATACTGTATGAGACCAGTTTTACTGCACTTATGCCATTTGTCCTTATGTTGTTCCAAATGCTTCCATTGTTTACCTCATCTGTGAGTCGCTTTGTGTTAAATGACTAAATGTGAATGTGAGGATATTAGAAGAGCAAATAATTGTTGAGGGTATATGTGTTTATAAGATCAGATCAGAACGTCTTGGTTACGTATGTAACCTCAGTTCCCTGATGGAGGGAACGAGACGTTGTGTCGAGAACGACAGATGGGGTTCGCCCTTGAGAACCAGTCAACTCTGACTACTATAGAAAAGGCGTACAGCATTCATTTACCTCTTGTTCTGAATAGCCTGAGAGCCTCTCACAACTGCAACAGAAACGATACAGGTTTGTGGCATAAGGGACACAACGTCTCGTTCCCTCCATCAGGGAACTGAGGTTACATACGTAACCAAGACGTTCCCTTTCTGTCGGTCTCTCGACGTTGTGTCGAGAACGACAGATGGGGTTGCCTATGGAAAACGCCACAACGCTGTATCGCGTCACAATCTCAGCGAAGCGACGGTAACAAGCCTGGGCGTGTCAGCTCGAAGCTTCGTGAAACTGTAACCTTCCAGTGTGGTGGTCGGGGGTCCCAGAGCTCTCTTGGAGAAAGTTGGGTACAGCCCTGACCGGTAACCTTTCACGGACGGGGCCTTAGCTCTCTACAGGCGAGGGCAGTCCGGCTCGGGTTTACACCGGGTGAGTGCAACTCTTAATCAGAGAAGCGCTGCAGAGGCCACCTCCTACCCGTGGGGAGGAATATGGTGGATATAAGTATGGTCTCGTCCTTGGAGGAGAACGCATGGAACCGTGAGGTGGAGGTCCACCTGGGGAAGCTCATGGGTTACCATGTGTGGGAACCACTGTCATGAGGGTATGGCAGACGGAACAGCACACGGTGGGGGTGTTTCTGCGTCTGATAGCACCAGGTCCGGTTAGAACTATCTGTGATGGGTCATATGGTATCCCGGCCTAAGGGGGAAGGCTGCTCTGCCCAGCCAACCCCCAGGGGGGTGCTTGCTTAGTGATGGATGGAATGCCTGTTCTTAACCAGTGTCTAGGTTAGAAGGAAGGTTGGTGAGGTACCAAATTTCTTAGCCATGTGTTTGGGTAAGAAGAAAAGGTAGATAGCAGACTGACCCAACCTCTTGGAGGGTGGGAAGGTGCTTTCGCAGGCATACGCCCCCCCGGATGCCAGTCCTTCATGTCGCCACGCAGGACGTGGGCTGACACCGGGTTTACGCCAAGGTTGTTAACCCTTGCGAAGGTGTTTGGGCGTAGCCCAACCCTCAGCTCTACAGATGTTTGCTAGAGAGGCGCTTCTGGCCAGTGCCCAGGAGGCTATACCCCGTGTGGAGTAAGCCCTCAGTGGGCATGGAAGATTCTGAGATCGGAATGCCGTCGTAACGTCATCCACGACCCAGTGCGCCAGCCTCTGCTTGGAGACAGCCTTCCCCTTCTGCTGTCCTCCAATACAGACAAGGAGCTGGTCAGAGCTAAGGGGTGGGGTCCTGGGTTGAAGGGAAGCAGACGTCACGCGGGATCTCGGAGGCCTCTAGGCGGCCGAGTCGCGGCGTGAAAAAATGTGGCTAATTGCCACTGTCTGCTTCACCGTCAAAAACTGCTAAGCGCAGTCCTCGGCGGCGTTACCAACAACCCACCCTGCGAGATGGGTGAATCAAGAAAGCGGACTTCCTTGGTGTCACTCTTCTGCACAAGGTATAGCTGGGGGTGTCTCTCCTGGACCACTACCGTGGACATCGTCCGACCCAGGGCCCGCGCGTCGCCTTGGTCGCCCGTAGAGCGCTGTCAGCAGCGGCACGGAGATCCTGCATTATACCCGGGTCGGCCTTACCCTCGTGGAGCTCTCCCAACTCCTTGGCCTGGCGGACCTGCAGGATGGCCATGATGTAGAGAGAGGAAGCAGCCTGGCCCGCGGCATCGCAAGCTTTCGACACCAGTGATGCCGAAGTCTTATGCGCTTTGGACGGTAGGCGTGGCCGATTCCCCCCAGGTGGTAGCCGTTCGCGGCACAGGTGCACCGCGGGCGGACGTTCCACCCGGGGGATCTCGACGTAGTCCTTGGCTGCTCCACCATCGAGGGAAGTAAGGGAGCCGGAGCTGATTTCACTGGAACGGTCCGTGAGTAAGTCGCGATTTCTTTAAGACTGCAAGGGAAGCTCAGCTTTCCCTATAATTGTCAACAAATGAATGGTCAAATATATGTACTATTATGTTAACATTTTATTGACTAAAAATGCGTTAAACACGTTCATCTCGAGCGAAAACAATTTCTATCAGAATCAGCTACTTAGGTCAGCTGACTCGATTTCCTTCTCATTCATTCCCGTAGAGTACAGTGCATTACTCTGTTGAAGCCCAGCGTCCATTGACTTCAATGGGGCTGCTTTAAACAGTTTTTTTCAGTGCTTAGAAAAAAGACCCGCCGACGGACCCTCAGCGTCTCTGGGATGAATGGAGGAGTGGGCTGGCCCGGACTCCGAGCGTCTGCGTGATGATTGGAGGGTCTTTCGAAAGACTGCATCTTGTTTTGATTGACAGCGATTTTGTTCTATAAAAAGTCGCTGACGCTAAAGCTATTCAATCTCAGTACCATTGCGGATTTTTCAAGTGTAGTTGAAAGACAAACTGCTGCAACCTACAGTATTTCTTGGTATTTGCTTGCCGAAATTGCTTGCCAATTTTCATCATACATTTCACACAATTATACACCACATTCCTTGTTTCAGTTTAATGTATACCCACATTTCCTCCGTCGTGTTTATATATATTTTTTAGATAGTTTGTTCATTCATTCATTGCAAAATGAGCTTCCCCTCTTTGAAAGACCAGCAGCCGCCACTGCCGTGAGTGGAGCGTTCAAAGTTTTACACAGCTCCTCATGCACCTCCGGGAAAAACATGGCACGCAGGGTGGGCGCGCTCCGACCTCAGGAACCACGTATCCCCGGGTAAGCATTGATGACATCACTTCTGCTTCCTCCTAACTCGACCGCTGTGGGTGGAGCTCGGATTCATCAGAGTCGGATGCCAGTCTCCCTCCGATGCTGCGAGCGACATCTCATCTACCTCACACATCGTTTCCGAGTGTGTGCGTGAGGATCCGGACGGTATGCCACCGCCGGTTGGGGAACGTTTAGAAGAGCGAATCAGGGTGCGATCGGCCCGTGAGCACTTGGCTGGCGGGTTTACGTTCGCAGAGTTCCCCCCCCATATCACTAACGCTGCTTACGTGGGTGTTCATCGGGGCCGTAGCCACAGATGTCACAGCCCAGAAAGCAGACGAAATGGTGGCTGGTTCCCGTAGGAAGACAGCCACCCGTGACCGCAACTTCTGAATGACAATCTGCCCACGCTGGAGAATGCTCTGTCAGTCCTGAAAAGGACTTTTTAGAAAAATCTCTAACACCTCCGGAACCACCGAGACGCCCAGGGGAAGGTCGCTGCAGGTAGGGACGATCCGCTGCTCTACGTCGTAGATCCGGCAATGTAGAAGAAGAAAAATTCATTGAATTCGTTCTGTTCGTAGTCATGAGCGAAGGCTCTTCAGAACAAAAGGTAAATGAATGCTGCACGCCGGCTTCATTTTATACCGGATATCCGGGGGCGGAGCCCGGCATACAAATTTCATTCGCCAAATTTCATTGGCCTTTTCTATAGTAGTCAGAGTTGATTGGTTCTCAAGGGCGAACCCCATCTGTCGTTCTCGACACAAGGTCGAGAGACCGACAGAAAGGGAACTCTACATTAAGAGTGTGTTCAGATGTTTGTGTGATGGATGTCATGTTCTCATCCTCTTGTGTTACTATATAATGCAGATGATGATAATCCACATCATGTAGTGATGATGATGATGAGAGGTTGAGTACGTCTGAACTCAGTTCTCTAATAACACAGATATCTCAGTGATCATGGCTCTCAGTCTTACTGTATATATTCATGTCTGTAGGATGTTTGTTTGGCAGATGATTGGAGATGCACACGTGTCATGTTATCGATCGCTTGACCTTCTCATTCATAAAGTAAACAGTTGTGTGTCAGGTCAGCCGGTAACTCAATAAGAGCGTAACATGATTCATTAAGTGTGTGTGCCGCGGCACAGGTCAGTTGCTCTTTTACAGGGATAAATAATGAATAACACAAGATCGATGCTAATGTTGTTCAGCGGTGGTCTCCAGACTGTTAGCAGTAATTGCTCATAGATAATCGTCATGTTATTCAGCGGTAGAAGGAATTGATGTGGATGCTTATAGACAAGCTGCAATCTGTTATATACAGTTTACACAACCTGTAAACACATCATCCACATCACCTTTTGACTTTCTTCCTTGTGTTTCTAATGAAACGCGATTAAATGAGTTAAATTCTTCTTTTTTTATGACTTATAGCGTACTGCTTTTAATTTGTTCAGCATGATGATTTTGGTCACTATGAATTTATATTAGGATATTGATTATATTAATTTGGAGAGAAAGAAGCTTACGACTGAAAGCAGTGAGAAGGAAAAGCTTGTGAGGCAGGTGTGTATTGTGGTGTTACAGTAAATGTTAAACATGTGATCAGAGATCACACGCTCTGCTTTTCTCACAAATTATTTCTGGATTATTCAAATCCTTGACCCGGTGGTCGTGTCTGATCCATGACGGCCTGCTTTGATCTTCAGGGTCTGGTCTTACTGTCAATTAAGACTCATTAGTGTACACTACACAACACCAGCAGCTTTATCTCAAACAAGCTTTGCTCATTAAAACACATTGTCAACTTTTGACGCTTCACTGCTGAGCACATACCTGTGATTTTGTTCTCTCTCTCTCTCTCTCTCTCTCTCTCTCTCTCTCTCTCTCTCTCTTCTCTCTCTCTCTCTCTCTCTCTCTCTCTCTCTCTCTCTCTCTCTCTCTCTCTCTCTCTCTCTCTCTCTCTCTCTCTCTCTCTTCTCTCTCTCTCTCTCTCTCTCTCTCTCTCTCTCTCTCTCTCTCTCTCTCTCTCTCTCTCTCTCTCTCTCTCTCTCTCTCTCTCTCTCTCTCTCTCTCTCTCTCTCTCTCTCTCTCTCTCTCTCTCTCTCTCTCTCTCTCTCTCTCTCAAGATTCAAGATTCAAGATTCAAGATTCAAGATTCAAGATTCAAGATTCAAAGTACAAATACAGATTAAGATAAAAATAAGATGGAATAAAATTAAAAGTCTATAAGTAAAAATATATACATAAACATCTCAATATAAACAGAAAAAAGAGTTTTAATTAAAGTTCTCAATGAGGGTGATAGTGTCAGTTGTGTGTGTTGTTCTGTCAGTGTTGTTTTGTGTTGTGCTGCTTGTTCTTTGCTCGTGGCAGGACTTGACATATCTTGCAGCAGGTTGAGCTTCTTGAGTTTTCTCCCAGTATGTATGAGATCTTGTCCTTTTGTTGAAACTGGTCAAAGTCTTTGTGTAAGTTTGTAAACTGGGGGAAGAATGTTTCTCTGATGTGTGTGTAGTTGGGACAGGAGAGGAGAAAGTGCAGCTCTGTTTCCACTTGATTGTGTGTGCAGTGTGGACACAGTCGCTCTTCTCTCGGTGTCCATGTGTGTCTGTGTCTGCCCGTCTCTACAGTGAGCTGCTGATCACTGAGTCTGTACATGCTCAACACTTTCTTAGTTTAGGATCTGAAACGCTTGTGAGGTATTCTGACACTTTATATTCTCTCTTTAGTGACAGATAGCATTCCAGTTTACTTTGCTGAGCTGTTGCTTCTGTCCAGTGTTGAGATATTTCTCTTTTTGTCTTTTGATCATTTGGTTTAGTCTGGCTGGGGTTTGGGGTTGTCTTGGGCATGTTTGGGGTTGTAGAGTTAGTTGTGAGATCAGTGGATGAAGGGGTTTCTCTCTGGGCTCAGCTCTTGATGTCTTAAGGCTTTGTGATGGAGTGTGTCTGTGTCACTGTTCTTAAGGTGCGAGTAGAATTTTAAAGCTCTTTTTTGTATTTTAATGATCAGAGGATACAGTCCTAATTCTGCTCTGCAGGCGTTGTTTGAGTTTTTCTCTGTACCCGTAGAATGTTTTTACACATTTCTGTTTGCAGAATCTCTATTGGGTGTTTGTCCCATCTGCTGAACTCTGGTTGGCGAGAGGACCCCAAACCTCACTTCCATACAGCGCCATCGGTTCTATGATTGATTGTATTATTTTCAGCCAGATTACGGTTGGGATGCAATTTTGATATTCTTTTGATTGCGTAAAAGGCTCCTCGTGCCTTGTCTCTCAGGTCATTTACAGCCTTGTTTAAGTTTCCGGTGTTACTTATGTTTATACCAAGATATGTGTAGTTCTTGGTGTGTTCTAGGGGCACGTTGTTAGTTTGAAACGGTTATGTTGGTTTTGGCTACTGGGCTTTTTTGGAATATCATGACTCGAGTCTTTTTAAGGTTAAACGATAGGGCCCAGGGTGGGCAGAAAGTGTGCAGGGTGTCCAGATGTTGCTGTAGACCCTCTTTTGTGGGTGACAGCAGCACCAGATCGTCTGCATTTCACTTCGGTGTCTTGTAAGGTCGGACCAGGTGCTGGTGACTGTTCTAGAGCTCCAGCTAATTCATTCATGTAAATGTTAAATAGTGTAGGACTTAGACTACAGCCCTGTCTCACTCCGCGACTCTGGGAGAGAAAGTCTGTGTGCTTGTTGCCAATTTTAACTGCAAATGTGTTATTGGTGTACATTGATTTGATGATGTCGTAGGTTTTCCTCCGATGCCACATTGAATCAACTGAAGAAAAAGTCCCTCATGCCAGATTGAGTCAAAAGCTTTTTGAAGACAAGCATGAGAGTACAGCTTTCTTTTCTTTTGGTTTTTTCTTTGTCAATTAAGGTACGAAGAGTGTATATGTGATCGGATGTGCGGTATTTGGTTGGAAATCAATTTGGCATTTCTCAGGATGTTTTGGTTGTTTAGATATTGGAGAAGTCTGCTGTTAAGAATGTTACAGAGGAGTTTACCTAGGTTGCTGTTTACACATATTCCGCGGTAATTATTAGGGTCGAATTTGTCTCCACTTTTATGGATTGGAGTTATGAGACCTTTGTTCCAGATTGTGGGAAATATTCCTGTACTTAAGATGATATAAACAGTTTGAGGATGGCGAGTGTAAGTTTTTGGTCTGCGTATTTATCATCTCGTTTAGGATACCGTCGATACCACTTGGTTTTGGGATTTAAGTTTTGGTATATTCTGGCCTAGCTCAGCGAGTGTAATTGGATAGTCTAAAGGGTTTTGGTAATCTTAATTGTGACTCCAGAGTGCCTAGTTTGTTGTGTAGGTTAGTTTGTTCTTGATCTTGGTTATTTTACTAAAGAGGTTTGAGAAGTGCTTATCCATACGTCTCCGTTCTGAATGGGAAGATCTTCTCTCTCTCTGTCTCTCTCTCTGTCTCTCTCTCTCTCTCTCAAATGGTGCAAGTATGTTTACAAATGAAAGAAAGATAATTGTACTGTAATAATAAAATAAGATGAAATAAAGTTTGATGTATGTAGTGCATTATTAAAGTGGGTAATAATATATGTAAATATAAAAAACAGAAATAGAGTATAGTTTAAACAAAGATTTACAAAAGCAAAATATACATTGAAGTAGCAGAATAAAGGGATATAATAATATGATGTTATGAATATATATTGGAAACATCAGTTTTTGATCTGTCACTGTGTACTGATGGCCATACTGGAATCTCTCTTTAGGGACAAATAACATTCCATTTGACTTTATTGTTTTAATTGGGTTTCCCAGTGACTTTGTTTCAATTGTGTTGTAATTGTGTTGAGGGTGATCATAAGTTTTACCACCTATGCAACATTCAATAAGTTTGTGAAACAGTCCTTGGTGCCAAAATTGAGTCAAAAGCTTTTTTAAAGTCTATAAAGCATGCATATATTTGACCTTTATCTTGGTTAACATGTTTTGAGTATGAAGCGTGTAAATATGATCAGTTGTGCGGTAATTTATTTAAAATCCTATTTGACTTCTGCACAGCATATCGTGTGTGGTGATGAAGTCGAAGACTCGAGCGTTTATTTAACTACAGAATCATTTTCCCAGGTTACCACTCACACAGATGCCTCTATAGTTGTTCGGCTCAAATTTGTCTCAGTTTGTAAAGATTGCTGTTATCAAACCTTGATTCCAGATGTCAGGGAAGTGACCTACACTCATAATCACATTAAATCATTTTAAAATGGCCTGTTGGAATTGACTATTTGTATGTTTTATCGTATTGTTTGATTTTGCTGACGGTTTGTTTCTGTCTGTACTTTATTAGACAATGTGTGGGAATGACTTTGACATATTTCTCCATTTTGAATTGTCAATTCTTCATGATCCGTTTTTTTTCAGATTGTTCCAATTGTCCCAGAATACTTCTCAATTATTGTAAGTTGTTTTTGAGTGTCTAGGGCTTTCTTGGTTCTGAGTGCATGTTTGTATTGTTTTAATGTTTCACAGTACAGAAGTCGAATCTCTGCATTATTTGGATCTCTGCGTTTCTGGTTAGAACATTTTCTCAGTTTTTTGCGAGAGGTTTGACAGTCATGATCAAACCGTTTTTTGTCATTTTGGATATATGATTTTTGCCGTTTTTTTTTAAATTTATTTTAATTTTGATTGTTTTGTAGAATTTTGAAGATGTACACCTTCTTTAGTATGATCATAGTTGTTATTTAGAACTTTATCTACTAGCGTTTGTATTTTTTGACTGCTAAGTGCTTTCTGATATTCTTCTGCGCTGAAATCCTTCTCTGTCTCTCTCTCTGTTAATATACTGATCTGATCCCAGAGCACATCATTGTATGATGTTCACGGAAACCTGTGTGTCGGCAAAACCATCCTGCCTGCTCTACAGAATGAGAGTTATTACTTCATTTAGTGAGCAGAATCAGTGTGAAGACATTACATTTATATTTATGCATTTGGCAGACACTTTTATCCAAAGCGACATACATTGCATTACACTTTACATTTGCTTCTAAGTATGTGCAATCCCTGGGATCGAACCCATGACCTTGGCATTGCTAGCGCCACACTGATCTACAGGAAAGCATTAATACCAATACCACCACAATACATCTCCACTCTGTGTTTCTCTTACATATCTATCTTTTTCTTGTCTTAACATTTAACCACTACAAGAACATTTTAGGTCAGTTATAAGAAAGCCCTGTGTATTTGTTACTTAAATATATTTAAAATAATTTTTTGTAGTTTTGTTCAGTTGTTTAGTTGTGCATGTGATCAAATGAACTACAAATCAAAATATAAAACTATACTAATTGCCCTGAATGCATAACTGAAGTTTATTTTAATCTCATTCTTTTAATCTTGTTTTAAAATGACCAAATTATTTTTAATCATTGTTTTGTTCGAAAATAAAATTTGTGTTGCAAGAGGTTGGGCCAATTGTCGATTCCACGGCCGAAGGCTGACAGATATGATGTTGAGCCGGCATCGTGATTCCAACAAATGTTTCACTTTCATCACGTGACTTGCTGCTCGGTGCTGTGGGCTGCAAATTGCATTGTAAACAAATGTGAACAAGGCTAAGAGAAATGAAACCTCACACTGTACAGATCAGACCCGCCTGACTTTATAACTGTATAAGCAAGACTTGTGTCTGCTCAGCCCGGGTTGTATAAAGAAGAACTCTTTTATTGAATATAACATTAAAATAACAATACAATCAAGTCTCACTTTCAAAGTGTGTATTGATGACACACGTCTGAATTGATAACTGCCCAGCTCGCGCTGTATAAAGAAGATGTGTCTCTGCGCAGCTCGTGCTAGACCTGCCAAACTTTATAACGCCGCAGGGCGATGCCATCGTCCATCACAATGTTTCACTGTAGCCATCGTCCGATGCCAGATCTAGTTGTAAGGGAATCATGTTAGTAGAGAAATTTTGTATTGTAGGAAAAATAAACATTAAAATACACCACACGTCAGGGCATGAGAGATCTTCTAACGTTTGGAAGAGTTTGAAATATTTAAAGCATGAATGTTGCAGAAGTGGTGCTTTTTCTTTTTGTTTGGACTGTTTTATCTTTCTGTTCGATCGATCGAGAGCTGGAGATGAGACCCAGATCTCTGTCAGTCTTTAATGTAAACTCAGACACTGGAGAATTAGCGTACTATATATCTTCAGTGTTACATGCGTTCCAGGGCTCCATTATAAGTTTGTGTGTTATTTTCCTTATTATTTAAATGTATATAATAGGTAAAGTGTGTTATTTACACATACAGCGGCCGGAGCGATCGCTTCAGCTAAACTGTGAGGCATTAAACCTGAGCAAACATTCCAATCTGAGCTTGTTTGAGATGACACGTCTGCCGGTCTGTGTTGACATGGTCCCGCTGCTGTTTGCTTTGGCAGGCGACTGGTTCTCACTGCCGTCCACAGACACTGAAGTATTGATGTGCCATCAGGCCCTGTGGCAACACATTCTGTGTCAAAGTTAATAAGAGCGTTGGACGCTGTCACCATACTCACAGACTGACACAACGACATTCTGGGACTCTTCCTGTTTGCACACTTTTTAAATGTGTCATTTAAATCCTCCCTGGACAAAATATAGATTGTTGGACAGCCAAAATGTTGTATATAAATCTCAAATATTAAAAGAAAATATTATAAAATGTCATGCAGGGGAATCTCATGAAAACAAATTCATGCCATATTTCATGCCCAAATTAATTATTTTCATATGATGTGTTATTTCTCTTTAAATGCTCGACATGTAATACATTTATCAATTATGTTTACGAAAGGCCTTTCTAAAAAACTGAGTTTAGAAGTTCTGTTATATGAATGGTTATAATACCTGATAAATTTGATGAGAAATATCTCTTCTCTTACTATCTTACATGTGAGATTACTGATGCATTTTCAACAGAAGAACAGACAGGGAATTATGGGTATTAAAGGTGTGACTGTGAGTTAAGGGTTAGCACCAACACAACACGGTCAGTCTCGACCATCATGATATGAAAACAAGACTCTCAAGCTCATGTTTTATTCCAGAAGAGCGTTGTGATGATAGCGGCAGATTCAGTGATCAAAGCAATCCCATAAGCACCTGTCTGAATATACTGATATTTATTTGTTAAAGAAATGTAGTTGATGGTGTAAAATGCAGCGTCTCCTTTTCACTTCAGGGAGCAGAAAAGTCTTCACGCTGTCAAAATGAAAGAGGAGATATCAGAGATTGTGTTGTTGTGTTCTGCGTGAACACCTAGCAGTCATTACTTTCAAACCCTGACGCCTGTCAAAGCCTGCAGCTCTTCTGATTTTCATAGAATTAAATCACACTTACTCTAAAGCTGATTCTCCGCTGCTGGGGAATAAAAAGAGGATTTATTCTTTGATTTTCATAAAAATATCACAACACTAAGAAATGTGATTTTGCCTTCAGGATGTTGTATTGATATTGGCGCCTCAAATCCACCGTCCAATTCACAGAACGTCACGCTGAGCGAAGAATATTTGAGCTGCTCTTCTGGGCATTACAGTAAACAATGTCTGTGTTGTGTTGTGTTACGTACACAACCGGATGAAAATGAGCACAAAGCAGTCGCACACCGTACATGTTCCCAGGGATCAAAGACAAGTGTATATGTGTGTGTGTGTGTGTCAGCACTGACATGTTCTCTTGTTGTCTCTGCAGATGACTGTCTCTCTGAGAGGTCTTACAGCGTGTGTGGTTACAGTCAAGGAAAAGACGATGACTTGGACTGGGAGCAGATGAACACCAGACAGAAACCATCATCAGACTCATGGGTACCAACAGGTAAATCACTCCACTGCTCAGTGTCATATCACATCGGGTCTACTGATCTCAGGTCAGGTTCATGATAAGGGATCTGATCCTAGAACAGCTGCGCTTCACGCCTCTATGATGGATTTGAATGGCGGTTGAGTTTTGTGTCTCTGTGATTCATTATTGTAGTGTGTGATCTGGGTCATGCTGATAATGAATGTTGTCACCTCATTGGCCGGATGAACTCCACCGTTCACACCTGTAGTGGAATACATTTTTGTTTTTCTTTGTATTTAAGGTGAAAGAAACTGATGCATTACGAATGGAACTTGACTCTTTAATCCAGTTTTATGACTGATGAACTTTGACTGAATATTGTGAAGTGCTGTAGGAATGTGTGACTGTTGCTCAGACGTTCAGTGTCTGTTTTGTGTATTTGTTCAAAGAAACTGATTCTCAGGTCCTTACACTGGTTACCAGTTACTTTAGAATCAACTTCAAAGTATTATTAATTGTCTATAAATCACTCAATGGTCTTGGACCTAAATACATCTCAGATATGCTCATTGAATATAAACCAATCAGACTTCTCAGATCATCAGGATCAAGTCAGTTAGAGATAACAAGGGTTCACTCAAAACAGGGCGAGTCAGCGTTTAGCCATTACGCCACTCGTAGCTGGAATCTGCTCCCAGATGACATCAGACATTCACCAACAGAAGCTTCTTTTAAATCCAGATTAAAAACACACTTGTTTAGCTGTGCATTCACAACCTGAGCACTGTACTGCTTTACATCAACTGCACTTCTATTTCTAATTTATTTTTATTTTGCTCTTATTCTTTTTATATACACACTCACATTTTTAATCAATTTTATTGCTGTTTTATTGTTTTAAATAATTTGCATTTTAAAGATACGTTTTATTCTTTCTGTCAATCATTTTATGTAAAGCACTTTGAATTGCACTTGTGTATGAAATGTGCTATATAAATAAACTTGCCTTGCCTTGCCTTGCCTTGCCTTGCCTTGCCTAAAACAGATCCGTAATGTGTGTAATAAGTGGTTTATTTTGAGACAAATGAATCTTGATGACTATTGCTACTTATTTATTTATTATGGCCAAAACAGAAACGTCCAGAGAACTCTTGTTATATAGCCAATTGAAAAATCCAGAGACTGCTCAGTTCTATATTTAATCATCAATTCATTATTGTGTCAATTCCTGTCGAGAGAAACAAACCTCAGGAATGACATGAAGTCACTTATAAGCAATATGAAAGACAGATACTTATTCCATCATACATTCATTTCCTAAAATAAATGCCAAAGCATAAGGATTGTTTTCTTTGCACAATACAAGATCTACAACTTTTGTTTTTGGTTTTCTGTGAAAAAAATGCTAATGAAAATGTTGTAACTAGAAATAATAATTTACTGACAAATGCACCTATATATGGACAATTCAGAAAAATATACTGTGTGTGTGTGTATATATATACATACAGTATATATATTTAAAGTGGCATTATATCACAGTTTCTCTGTAAATTCAATATATGAGTATATAATGTAAAGTATTTCTATATGTACGTTCAGAGCTGTACAGTGCACATATTTGTCCCACATGCTATGAAAAAACGGTCTGTGCCACCGCTAATTTTAGTAGTGTAGCATGCGTGTGATACAGTTTGACAGGTGCATTAGACAGAGCTGCTTGTTTGTGTGAAGTGCGCTTCTCATTATGCTTGTTCGTGTGTGAGGTTAACTAATGCCGCAACACTCTTTATTTTCATTAGTTTTTTGAATTAAACTTGTTCTCTGGCTACATCGAGTCCATTTATCTAGAGCCCTATGATCTGCGAGATGTATGGAAACATGGAAGGAATCATAAAAGCGGAATTCTACTATTCTGCTTAAAGTCTGCTTAATTTGAACCAGATAAAATAATTAACTTGTAATAAATGTATATACTGTAACAGACACTAAAGTATACTTTAATATTTACTATAGTAAGGTTCAAATTTACTATAGTACACAAGAACTTTACTGCATTTTCCTGTAACAATAACTATAGTATAGTATAAAGAATGCAGAACTCCAGAAAAAAATATTTGGTAAAAAATGACAATGATAATCCCATAATTTATACATTTGTTTAACGTTAATGTCCTTTTTCAGTCACCTGTCCATTTATGTGATTTCCTGCACTTGTGTTTTTTTAAAGATGATAACAGATGGAGACTTGTGCTACAACTGGTCGGCCTGTGCTACAAAACTGTAAACCTCTATTGCTATGTGCAAAAAAGTGAACATGCAGCCCTGTCTATGTTATATATTTATGTAATGAAAGGATATATTCATGGTTTTATATGTATAGATTGTACAGCAGGGGCTTGTTGACACGTTCTCAGTGAAGTCATTTAGTGTCCACTATGGGATTATAGATTCAGATGCATGAGAGACCATTTCAGGACAATTTCAAGAACCGGTGATTTTCTGACTTATAGCGGTTATAAAGACGCGTGCGGCGTGTTGGCCTTAATGACTCGTGTGCCGTGCTCACACGACGGCTCTTTGTCACACCCTAATAAACTTTTCCATTAGACGCAGCGGCCGTAGCGCCGTTCCGTTCACTCTTAAATCTGTTGCCTAACCACGCAGAGCCTTGGTGCCGCACGTCTCCGTGGCAGGAACAGAATTAATTGCGAGGACTTGGCTAATTTCACCTCGCCTCCGTCAGCGTGTTAGAGAGAAATGACCTGACAGCCAGTTTAAAGAGGAAGAGAAAGATTAGCGGGGGTGTTTGTTCTGGCCGTGGAATTGATTTATGTTGACGCAGCGGGAGGTGGAAGCGAGACCGGACGCGGGGCAGGTGACCTGCACGTATTCAGAGCGCAGAGGGCATTTGCATTGAGATGTGAGATTGTTTTGTAAGAGCCCTGCCGGGGTGGGAGGCGTCTCTTAATGGTTCCTTGAATTGAGGGCAATTAGTCAAGCTGAGATCATCCTTCTGTTTTCTGTGACTGCGTATCACTGTCATGATTTACAGCCGCTCTATGAAACATCAAACCCTGTGAACACTGAGATCTGTTCTTCATTCCTGCCGCCCGCCAGCCATGACGCCCATCACAGGTGCTGCCGTCCAGCAATATCTACACATGAAACTCATACAACTGTGACAGATCAGTCTCAAGCACTTTACCCTCCACAATCATCTAATCCAATCTAATCTAAGGTGTTATTTTATTTCATTTCCTGTTATTTGATTGTATAAAAAGGAAGTTATTCAATTATGACAATCACAATATTGGATTTTCATTACATGATTATCACGGCCAAAAGAATTCATGATAACAGTATTAAGACGATATTTATCAATACAGTGATACAAATAAATGATGCTCAATGGTCGGATTAACATTTTAAATTGGCTTATTTTGTGTATTTTACCTTTGTTTGGTCAATGAATCACACTCATGATTTTGTAGGCAGGCTTAGAGACCACCAACCAGATGCTGACTATTATCCACAATATTAACACAATATACAGTATATCAGATATGCACAGTATTTTGACTTATTTCCCATTTTACTCCTCTACTTTTCATAACGATATTTTTTCCTTTAAAACTTAAGTACATTAAAATGTCTAGTCCTTACTTACACCCCGTTCAGATCGGCAGCGACAAAGCGCCAAGATTCCATTTATTTCAACGAAGAGCTGCCGACTTCCGGTGACTGTTGGTGACAGGAAGTGGGCGTGTCTAGCGATGTGAGAGAGTTGAGAATTGCTCAACTTTATGCAAATGATCAACTTCAAATAGGAGTAAAGCAGCGGAGCTCACGTCATCCGTCTCTCGTCAGTTACTGCAAAGTTACTAGAGCAACCAAAGCTAGGAACACCTTCTAAACACCTCGTAGCGGGAGACTAGCGACACACAGCGACAGTCTCTGGCAGACTAAACGCACAGTGTTTTACTTATTAAAGAAAGCAACTACTAGAAATTTGAATTTTTATGTACTTAGGTAACAAAAAACTAACAGCTTTCCTGTGGGCCAGTGGTTAGAGCATGGCGCTAGCAACGCAAGGTGATGCGTTTGATCCCAGTGGACTGCACATAGTCGGAAACAAATGTATATACAATGCAATGTCAGTCGCTTCGGATAAAAGCATCTGCCAAATGCATAAATGTTATGTAAACATTTATTTTTTTACATTTACATTTTCCAAAGTAAAAAATGTACAGATTCTTGGAAATGTACTTGAGTAAAAGTACTGTCCACCGCACAATAATATTAATCATAGTTATTATTATTATCATCATTCTTGACAATAACTGTATATTATATTACACCCCTTATATGATTTTTTAATTTTTGCGTGGAATGTGCCACAGATGATCTCCAGACGGGTTTTGTAATGTGATAAGTGTGTTTGTGTCACAGTAGAAGCAGTATGTATTGTTGTACATCAACACAAGCACAAGCTTATTCATGTACACATGCATCCTTGCAGTGCAAACTTTTATTAGTTATATTTTGTTTCTTTTCTCAAATTTAGTGGGGTTGTTTGATGAATTAAAGCAAATGTTTAGGTTGCTTTCACACTTGAAGTTTAGTTTGGAACGGAGTGTGGTTCGCATGAAAAATTGCTAATGTGAAAGCTGTGAAACAAACCCGGGTGTGCACCCGGCTTCTAAACCCGAGACTTCCTGAAGGAGGTGGTGTGAGTTGGGTTGCCCTGGAACTGTGGTAAGGTTTGGATTAATATTAAAGCAACATATCGATACATGTTCTGTCCGAAACTCTGGTAACAACGCACTCAAGTTTGAACCGCAGCAAACGAGCCCAATCTGAAAACGCCCTTAGATTCTCTAGACAATATTATTAGGTTAGGAGGGATACAACATTTACATTCTCACTGATCTCATCACAGTGCATTGTGGGATTGTGATGTATGTGAAGATGTCTTTGAATCGCTCTTAAATGATATGTCATTTTTCTGCATAATTATATTAATATAGAAACAGTCTTTGTTACAGGAGAATCTTTTAGGATGGCTATCTAGATAGGCAGCTCACTAGGTTTCAGAGCAGAGTGATTCTGATCATATTGTTCCAGTAACAGTTGATTGAGGTCAGTGGCAGTATATGAAGAAGCGTGTTCACGGCAGGACATGTAATGTTGTGCACAAGCGGCTTTATTTGTTATAAAGACGCCAGCATGACGGTTAATGCTGGATTGACCCGGACACGCGGTAAACGTCTCTTAATTCAGACGGAGGGCGAAAGCTGCTGAACGCTGCGGGGATCTGTGAGACCTGTCCACGACCACACGCGTGTTTAATAAAAGCGTTAAACACCCGCGGGCAGTTCAGAGCACACGCGGCCGGTCAGGATCACGCGCTTATTAATATTTCAAATGTGCGGCGTTATCAGGCCCAACGCAGCTGCTCCCAAATAAATAAAGGCTGCGATACAGTTCATCAGGCCGACGCGGCGGCTCTTTCATGATAACAGCTGAGCAGAGCCGCGCTCCGTCAGGACGACCTTTACTCCTGTCCTTCAGAGAGTGAAAGCGTCTCTATGACAGACTCGTGATTGATGGGTCTACAGGTTCATTGAAATAGATGAGAACTCTCTCGCTGTTGTCCAGTTGTGTGCGCCTGTCAACAGACTCATGGGGACATGAATTCACAACCTAAAGAGAGAGAGAGAGAGTCTGTGTGGTATTTATAGTACTGTAGTATTGATAGAAAAGAGCAACACTGTTGATTCAACGCTTTATCTCTACTGTAAACATGATGATGCCCCGAGACTCTGCCCAAAATCTGCTGTTTGACTCACTGATGGAGACAACCTCATTTCCTACCCATGAGCTGTGCAAATACTGTCTCACATGCACACACACATGCACATTTTAATATTCTATTTAAGTCCACTTAAAGGAAATAGTTTACAGGGACATAAATATTATAGGTACAGTTGAATACATATACAAACAAGCATGGACCAGTGGTATACAAGAAATCAACACCATAAATTCACCAGTCAGTTGTTAGGGATATAAATAATAACACACACACAGGGCTGGATCGTTTATTAGTCTCTGTGTCAACGGCTCTCACTAAATCCTTGGTGTTTGAAGTCTGACCGTGTTTTTTGGCAAGTTTAAGGATCATAGGTAGTTTAGAAGGTTAGGTTTAGGGTCTCGTAAGACTGGAAACAGCAAGGGTTTAGGTTTAGTCAAAACCTACAAGCCACGCCCACGGATCTGACTGGAAACAGCAAGGATTTAGTGAGAGCCCTGTGTCAACATGAATCACAGTTAAACAGATATTTGCTTTTCTCAACACAGGTTTCAGGTCTTATTATAAAGGATTCATGGAGGAATGTTCAGCTAAAAGAATGCAAATATTTGACTTTGATTTCATCAAAATGGTTTAAATTGCTTCACCTCTTAATTTCATGCAGTGGATCGGTTAGTGTTACTACAGTAGTTGTCAAATAGCAGTTTTGTCATTATTTTGTAAGGTTATTGTTTTTGCTATATATGTACTGTTTATACAGCCACAGAAAAAAGGAAAAGACCATTTCAAAACTATTTTCAGTTTTTCACAATGCACTATTTCCGGCTTTTTTTTGTTTCATTCTGTGAACTACTACAAATATTTTTCCCAAAATTCAAATTCGATTAAAATAAATACATTATTTTAGCAGACAATGTAAATTGGAGAAACGGGTGGAAAAAGATGCTCTGTATTTTTTTAGTCCTCAGATACTGCAATGAAAACAAGTCCAGATTCACTTTTAAGCGACACAAGCGACACAACAGTCATAGTTCTACATTTAGGACAAGTTCAAAAATCAATCGTATGTGATAATCTGGATTTTTCTCAGTTTTCATGTGTCTTGTGCTGTCAGTCTATCACATTGCTGTTGGATGACCTTTAGTCACTTTTGTGCAATGACCACAAAACATCTAGAAATGAAGATTAAATGAATATTTGGAATGATCTCTTTTCTGCAATTGTATACAGACTGGTCAAACAATGTTGTGTCATGGCTCCTGGTGAGGGGTTTGTGGGTAATTGTGAACTGTAACGGAATGATTTTAGGGCTGTACCAGAGTATTCGAATATTCGTTCGGTGGGTTGACATTCGATTTTCAATTTTGAGATTCGAATGTTCTTTTCTCCTAACACACCCCGTGAAGTGATTCGTGTTCGTGCTTGAATATGAATTGCCCATAAGTGAACGTCATGATTTAGTTAATCTGAAGGAGAAGACAAAAATGCCGAAGACCTCAGGTGTGTGGGAACACTTTAAATTCAGTGAGGACAAGACAAAGACAGTGTGGCAAATATGCGATTTAAAACTAGCCTACCACAACAGCACGCAAAGTTTGAAAAATCACATGAGTTTTGTTAGAACGCTTATAAAAATTCTAGTTTGTGTTTTATTATGTGTTCAACTTTTGTTTGTGTTGTGCAGATCTTCTTATGTCATCAAAACAACACGAGAGCAATTCATGAAAGAGGCTTTGCGCTGTTCGGTCTGTGCAGCGACGCATGATATAAACTCATAATATTTGGAGCAGTTTGCCAACCGGTAAGGAGGACAGGTTGCATGTCACTATCCAAAGATTATTTTCTTACGGTCACAGAATGAGGAATTTAAACACCCGCCATGCGTTTATATCCGCGTCTCTAGCGCAGTTAGCAATCAAACTGCGTTCTGTTCCTGAGCAACAAACAATAAATACTCAAAACATTTTTATAAACTAACATAAGAAAGGAAACAAAATATCTTATTTACCATTGAAAACAAAACAAAACTATTTTAGTGGCTGCAACAGTTTAAACAGTTTCCATGTTATGCATTTAATCAAACTATGCTAGCACCTTAACCACACTCAAAAAATAATCCAAACATTTTTCTAAATTAACTTAATTCAGAAACTAAACGAAATATAATTTGCCATTAAAAACAAAACGGAACTATTTGAATGTGAGGCAACTTCCGGCTGGCGCTATTATGTAGTTTATTAAACGTTTATCAATTCTGAACGTGTCGCGTGTCCATATTGCACAAAAATGCGACACTCCACTCCCTTGGGTCCGCAGCAACACACCCGATTGGATGTTGGTTGGGTGAACGGTTCTCTATACATTATTAAAATGCAAACAGACAGACACTGAGATTCATGCCTTAGAGAGACGAATATGTTCAACCTCCTCCCTCCGAAGCTTCAAATATTCGAGGTTGATTACTACCGAAGCTTCGAAGCTCAAAAAATGGTATTCGGTACAGCCCTAGGGATTTTATGAGAGCAGGTCCCTCACACCAGACACCACAGCATCAAACTCTCTATAATCTCTCTGTAATGTGTTTAATGCACATCTGTCATGCAAATAGTGTTGTTATTGGCTTCATTGGATTAGTGTGGATGTTATGAGCCTGTGCTGCATGCAGATAAGTGCGCCTTTAATACTCTATACTGTATTCTATAAAATATCATTTGACCGCCAGCCATTTGATCAAAACCTCCAGCTGTGTGTGTGTGTAGGTGCGCGTGTGTTTTCAATGAACAGCTTGACTTTATTATGACTTCATGATTATCAGTAAACTCATCAAATATGCATTAATACACGCAAACATTATATTAAATGCATGCAGTGTCAATTATTGTGAGGCACAGACTGAATGAATCTTAATATTGAACATTTTTAATTTTGAGCAAAAATCTTACTTTGTGTTATAAGGTTGTTTAGAGTCATAATTTCCCATCACACTGATCTCAGAGCATTCGAGGTTATCATTAAGGTTCAAGTTTTCTCTTTTCTCTCTACTGTTTGGATGTATTAAATATGGAATATTCAGGCGTTAACTGCAGTAATTTCATCAAAGAGGTTTAACTCGGATGAATGTTGTTTATGCCCCGTGATAGCGTCCTATTTGGATTATATTATTATATGGTTCCTGAGGGCTCTGTATCCAAACACTGCATCATTTCTCTTGTGCGCAACATTAAAAAGCTATTTGCCATGCGGCGTCGTCGGATGCTGCGAGCTCTCTGTTAATTTCCCGTGTCAGGCCGTGTTATCAGCGGGGCCACATGAACACATCACGTCTGTCTGTCTGTCTGTCTGTCTGTCGGGGGAGAGCTGGATTACTGTGGCCGCCGGGACCTTGACTTCATTACTAAAGCACCTATCACATGACAGAGATTAAACCCACATACTCACTGTACCCCAGTGATGTGTCTAAACAGAGCAGTGATAGTGTTGTGTGACGCTGGGTTTGGCTGGAATGATGCCGGTCAGTGTTTTTAATGAACCATCACACATCGCTCCTTTCATGTACTTCATCCTCTTTTCTGAAACCTCACTGCAGTCAAAGTTTTATTTACATTTACAAAGTCACTTACAAATCAGGAGCATTTAACAGTTTGTCAGTGAGCTCAGATTTACTGTTGTTAGTCTACAAAGCTACACAAGACCTGAAGCTAAAAATCAACAAATGTGTACACAATTTTGAGAGTTCGTTTTGTGAATGTGACTTTTGAGTTTCTCTCTATTGTTGGGTGATTTCAGTTCACTCTTTTACAATGAGATGACTGTCAAAAAGTGTCCTAGTTTACCTTAAATAAGCCTATATTATATGATATCATATATTTATTTTTTAAAACAATTGGCCATAAAGCAATATTCAATATAATGCTTAATTCTCTCATCATTTGCTCACCTCGTGTCATTTCAATCCTGAACCATGGATGTACGAGCAGAATGTCACGCTGAACTTTTCATACACAAAATGTGAAATGAGGCTCTCAAGTTTATAAAGAACAGCAGAAGATCTTCATTGACCTGTTTATGACACATGAGAGGTGTTTGTGTGATACAGTCATATGGTTTGAATCAACATGAGGTAGACACTGATAAAACTTTTACTTTGAAAAATCATTACTTTTATATAACTCTTAATCTAACAAATATGTATATTTAAAAGTATTCAAAGGACCCTTTGAGAACCTTTATTTGAAGAATGTAGATAGTGAAGTATTACGGTGAGAGAGAGAGTGAGTTTCCACACTGGCACAGAGCTCTTGTCTGTTTCTCCACGTCTCCATAGTGATCAGACCGAGAGGGTGGTCTGAGTTTTGGGACACACACCCTGTCTGTCTCTCTATCGCTCTGTCTTTCGCTCTGTTTTCATCCAGATGTTTTTAGTCTTGCTCACTCAGTCTTACTGTCACGGGCGAGCAAGCAGACAGCTGAACACTGCACTGGGTAGAGACACACAAACAAAAGCTCTCTCTCTCTCTCTCTCTCTGTCATAAATCAAACCTGTGTTCTTCTGATATGTAATTTCAACATAATCCTGTTATTTAGAGGCCAATTGTGGCGGAGGATTTATAAAGGATGTGAATTGTCTTTTCCGAGCGGCTGGGTCTCTGCAGGACATTGAAGGCAGAATATCAGAGAATTAAATTAGACGCATCACATCCGGGGCCTCGTGTCGATCGGCTTTAATCCTGCCATCAGGGCCACGTGAGCCTGGTTAAATTTCTCTGATTTTCACATTCTGGAGTTTCCTCCTACGGCCGAATGGAGCCCAGCGGCAGCTCGTTCAATTTCCCCGGCCGCCCGGCTCGAGAGAATTATGGCCCACGGTAATGCTGTCGACACGAGCTTAATGAAACCCGTGTTTGAGGTGCCGCGGTGCTATTTCATCCCCGTTCACCGCTGTATTAATTAAATATCCATTTATGGCGCTGTATCAATTTATGGCTCGTATCTGCCGGCGCGCACAAGAGCCGAGGTACCTGCAAACAAGCCCGCCGCTGTTTCTCACTCACATTAAGTCTTTATGGTGCCGCTGCTTTCGGGGGGATTGATTGGGGCCGAATGAAGCTGAAGGACTGCGGGGCTGCGCGGGCAGCGGTGCATGCTGGGACAGCTCGCTGCTCTGTTTGAGAGGTGATTTGTCGCAGGGTCACGCAGCTTTTAAATCTCCTCAGCCGGCAGTCACCTGACAGACACCTGCGGCACCTTATAAAACACCACACATCACTCTCTGTTTAAAACACAACTTACACACAGACTAACCTCTTATACTCATTCATGAATTTACGGTGGATTTAAATTGATTTATAATTGATAGTTTATTCCAGTTCACACAATGAGAACTGTGTCAGTCAGTGTGATACAAAATAAATCATTTTAACTGAGATAACTTCTGTGTAGCATTGTCTTTACTTTCTCACAACACATATATTGAAACATCACATTGCAGAAAAAAGTATAATTTTCGATATTTGACTGGTCAGGACAATTGTGAACGACTCGTTGTGTATCTTATTGTTTGTTTCTATGTTTTAATGCTTATGTTTTACATTTTTTATTTTATACTGCTTGTGAACAGCACTTTCGTCCATTTTTGTGGTTTTTAAGGTGCTTTTTGTAAGTGATAATGTCCAGGCAGACAGTTGTTATCACAGAAATAATCCCTGAGAGTTTGATCAGGACGTGAAGCAGAGGAACTTGTATCACACTGAAGGTGTCACGGTTGGTCGGACAGAACCCAAACGCTGGCAGTAGTGAAGGGTTAAATAATATTTATTAAGCACGAAATAATAAACCCACGATGGGGCAAACAAGAAACTAAAGACTTATAAACAGAATACTTCCCACGTGGGGGACAAAACAAAACAAGGTTTAGGGCAATCCAAATAATAAGTCCAACACGTAGGGAAACAGGAACAAGGTAATCCAGACGTAGCACGTAGCAACAATGAACAATAGGCAAAATACAATAGACAATGAACCGACGAACATTAAGGGAATGAGGGACATTAAATAAGGGGAAACTAATGAGGAGAGATGACAAAGGGATCGGGACGGGCAGGTGACAAGACTTAACAATGAGTGCGACTAGCGGGAAGAGGCACAGACAGGTGAGGGAGATGAAACACTGCTGGGACGCTGACAGAGAGACAAGGGGGCGGAGCTAAACGGAAGACACGCGGCGAAATGTCAAAACAAACCGCCACGTGTCCACACAAGACGAAACGGATACAAACAAGACATGATATTGTCACGGCTCTGTCCCCAAGGCCCGAATACTCATGACAGGAAGGACAGGACCGTGACAGTAGGGGATTATTTTGCAATAACAGACGGCTGCTTGTATATTATTCCGCTTATTACACGACTACTTGCCACGTGAGAAAAAACTTGACATAAAATGTGAATTTGAAATATCATTTTTACCGGATGCAGAACTTCAGCGTGGAAAATCTTTAGTTTCGGTTCTAAAGTAAGAAACGACGTTCAAACATCACAAACAGGCAAATTGGTTTAATTTTTTTAATTTGTAAATATAATGTCATGCATGTTATTAAAAGACATTTATAATTAATTTTGTGTAATATTAAACTGCCCCTGTCAAAATGATTTGCAGCATCGGGTTACAGTGTGTTATTATTTAAAAAAAAAAATCCTTGGAATGTGCGACTGGCCAATCAGAATCAAGCATTCAAATGTGCTGTGTAATAAACATAAATCCTGATGAGTTGAGTTGAATGTAATTGAATTGAATGATGTGTGTGTGTGCGTGATTTCATTTCTTTTAATTGGTTTACTAAAGAAGACATTAAGAGAAATGTCTCAGTGGTTTTGTGTTCATACAATGGAAGTAAGTTCAGTGTTGTTTGATGATCAACATTCTTCAAAATATCTTCTGTTCTGTTTTGAAGAAGAAAGAAACACATACAGGTTTGACACATGAGGATGAAGAGATGATGATAGATTTCTCATCCCTTTAGTACTGTCAGAAGTTCTCGGGGTTCATGTTTTCTGATTGTCAAACAGATGAACGCTGTAGATATGTTGTGCAGCTAGGGCTACCCGTCGGTCATTATTTCTAATAGCTTTGAAGAGTTTGATTGTTTTAGTGATGATAAAGAACAGAGAGACTGCAGCCACTAACAAGACATCATTACATTCAGAAACATCTGCTCGCCGCCCGTTACGTGCCGCCGCACAATTACTATGATCATTTAGAATTGAGCACCTAATAAGACTGTGATGGATGGAGTTGAAAGAGAGAATAGAGATGGACTGCAGACGCTGTGACTTCACCTCCTTATGGAAACATGTCATTATCAGCCGTACCAATTGAGGAAATCAAAGACGCTGCCGGGCCCAGAGAAGACAAACTACCTTTTATTTCTCCCTCCTGGGTTCAGGGACACGCTGGTGAACGTGCGCGTGTGTGCGTAACGCTCTGGAGTCTGGAGAATGATCCACTTACTGACGTTTAGAGGAGACGCCCACCGCGCCAGGAGGTCTCGTGAAATCGAATCAGGGAGAAAAGTGGAGATTTCCACCGCTGAAGGTTAGAATAAGCTAGAAAATTGCAAGAATAGATGTCGTGTGTTTTGGCCGTGTCTGTGGCTCAGTAAGCCGGAGGTTAAGATGTCATCCTTTTAGGGAATTATTTTCAAATGAAAGTGTTTGCAGGAGGTGATGTGTCTTCCCAACGTAAAACTCAAGCTCACGTATGTTCAAGCCTGTCATACACACACACACCGTGCATGATTCTATTGTGTCTACAGGAAGCAGATGGTGTAATGTGAATCTTGGCAAAGAGGTCCACATAATTCATGGAAGCTATTACAGCAAAAGACAAAAGAGGTGAAGATGTTGATTTGCCACCTGGGTCGGGACAGACACATCAAGAAAGAAAGAAAGAAATAATCTCTCAGAAATTGACTCGTACACAAATTGCCTTAGATGAGCTCTTCAAGCACAGAAGACTAAACCGCTTCTAGTGTTCTCTGTGAGCTGAAGGAGGTGTAAGATGACAGAATCATTAGGAGTCTCTGTTCTCACATACTGAAACAGTGTCTGATTGGCTGATGGTCATGTGATCTCTCAAGCACATGGATGATTTCAGAGTTCAGGACCTGAAGTGGTTGTGATAATGTCTGTTCAGTCATTACAGAGAATGAGACAGACGCTTGAGAATCTGCGTTTGGAGCGCGTCCTCAGTGATGGTTCAGGTTAATGTCACACATCATCATGACACGTTTACAGGAATCTTGCAGTCGTTGCATGTTTGAGTGTTTCAGAGGAGGTCGTGTTGAAGGCAGATGAGATCTGTTGAGCTCCGGCGTTTCACACAACACACCCTCACACACAAACATCAATGATGCTCAGGACAGGATCACTTCACCCAGAAATAACCTTTTCATCATTATTCCTTCATCCTCATGTCAAACCAGTGCGAGTTTCTTTCTTCTTCAGTCACAAAGAAATGATATTTTGAAGAACATTTTGGGATGACACACAAGAGTTGCTCTTAATGTGTGTGTATCTGGTGTCAGTTTTACTTGTGTGTTACTGCAGTGTTTAGATCCTCTCTCTCCGTTGAATATGATTGTGTGTGGTGTTTTATCACACATTGGAGAGACATCAGTGAATTCACAGGATTTCAGAAGAATGAGATGTAATCACCACTAATGATGTTTTAAAGCTCTCGTATTGTGTTACTGTGCAGTTGTGTAGTGAGTAATCATTCTGCTTTGTGTACGTTCATTACACAAATGCTTCTTATCTGGAGTCACAATCTGTGTGTGTGTTTGTGTAGGTGTGTGTGTGATGTCAGAGGTGACTGGTGCCGTGCAGTTGGAGGTTGTGAGAGAGTGAGAGCGCCCCCGCTGGTGAGAGTGGAGTGTGTGGTGCCACAGGTGTCCTGTAATGTGTGGATCACAGCCAAATGACAGAAGCATCACACAGCAGCTTTATAAAGAGAGCTCACACTGCAGCTGTCCACACACACACACACACACACACACACACACACACACACACTGAACACACACTGAACACTGAATGCTGATTGGCTGTTGGAATGCTTCCTGGACAGTTAGAGTTCATGAAACATCATCGGTCTAATGATTCTTGCACTTGAACCTGCTTCTGTTTTATTTCTGAAGAGATCATGCTCCAGGACTCAATACTGAAGTCTATTCTTCACAAACATTAAACTCATATTGAATCTGTAGTTTGAGTGGTTTCTAGAAACAGCCACAAACACATCTTGATTGACACAAATCACTGCGTGTGATTTAATGTCATCTGCGCTGTATTTATCACATTTTTTACAATGCAACAACATACTATTTATTTAGCTATTTAAAGTATATATGATAATACGGTTGACTGTATTTTATTATTGTATTAGTGTTACCGCTTCACACTCGGCTGCAAACCGTCCCAGTGCATGCTGGAGGTCTGGTCTGATGGGGCCAGCATGACGACATCATCCGCAAAGAGCAGAGATGAAAATCATGTGGTCCCCAAACCCGACGCCCTCCGGCCCCTGGCTGCGCCTAGAAATTCTGTCCATAAGATTGTGAACAGAACCGGCGACAAAGGGCAGCCCTGCCGGAGTCCAACATGCACCGGAAACAAGTCTGACTTACTGCCGGCAATGCGAACCAAACTCCTGCTCGGTTGTACAGGGACGGATAGCCTTAGCAAAGGGTCCCGAATCCCATACTCCCGGAGCCCCTCCACAAAGATGCCTCGAGGGACACAGTCGAATGCTTTCTCCAAATCCACAAAACACATGTGGATTGGTTGGGCAAACTCCCATGAACCCTCCAGCACCCTGGAGAGGGTATAGAGCTGGTCCAGTGTTCCACGACCGGGACGAAAACCACATTGTTCCTCCTGAATCCGAGGTTCTACCATCGACCGGATTCTCCTCTCCAGTACACTGGCATAGACTTTCCCGGGGAGGCTGAGAAGTGTGATCCCCGATAGTTGTCCCCGACCGCCACGCGATGCTGCAGAGGCGTGTCAGCCAAGACAGCCCAACAACATCCAGAGATTTGAGGTACTCAGGGCGGATCTCGTCCACCCCCGGTGCCCTGCCACCGAGGAGTTTCTGACTACCTCTGTGACTTCAGCCGGGTGATGGGCGAGTCCGCCTCCGAGCCCTCAGCCTCTGCTTCCTCAATGGAAGACGTGACGCGGGGAGTGAGGAGACCGCTGGGATGAAGAATCCGCACCTCTAATCTGAGGCCCTGGTCCTAGTCGGAAAAGGGTGGCATGCACACTTCAGGTAGGTGGAGAGTTCCTGCCT
>CM017914.1:20766774-20805020 GCA_008369825.1 Triplophysa tibetana | reverse complement strand
TTAAACTTTCAGAAACATGCTTCTTGCACTGAAAACTGCTTTTGTTACACAGTGCATCAGAGCACCATGAAAAAGTGTCTTTTGCAGGGAATCAGTTCATTAGTCAAAAGCTTTTTTTGTGCTCATTCCACTCACAGACACATGCTTATCGTACTGAAAACTGCTTTTTGTTACACAGTGCATCAGAGCACCATGAAAAAGTGTATTTTGCAAGGAAAATCATTTGAAAAGGCAAAAGCTTGTTTTTGTGCTAATTCCACTCAGAGACATGCTTATCGTACTGAAAACTGCTTTTTGTTACAAAGTGCATCAGAGCACCATGAAAACGTGTCTTTGCACAGGGAAATAAGTTGATTAATCACAAAAGCTTGTTTTTGGGCAAATTCCCACTAACAGAAAACATGCTTATCGTACTGAAAACTGCTTTTTGTTAAACAGTGCATCAGAGGAACATGAAAACGTGTCTTTGCAATGGAAATCAGTTGATTAGTGAAAAGCTTGTTTTATGCACATTTCACTCACAGAAACATGCTTCTCTTACTGAAAACTGCTTTTGTTACACAGTGCATCAGAGCACCATGAAAACGTGTCTTTTGCAAGGGAAATAAGTTGATTAATCAAAGCTGTTTTTGGGCAAATTCCACTAACAGAAACATGCTTATCGTACTGAAAATTGCTTTTGTTACACAGTGCATCAGAGCACCATGAAAAAGTGTCTTTGGCAAGGGAAATCAGTTGATTCAAAAGGTTGTTTTGTGCACAGTGAAAATCTCATGTTTCTGACTCTCTCAGCACTCAGAATGAGCGTTTATGAAACGTGACTTTGATCCTTTGCTAAACTCAATTTTTCATTATGCAGCCAGCCTGTTTTACACAAAATGCAATTTTTTGTGAAAATCTCATGTTTCTGACTCTCACAGCACTCTGAATGGAAGTTTATGAAAAGTGACTGTGATCCTTTGCTAAACGCGATTTTTCATTCATGCAGCCAGCCTGTTTTACACAGATTGCTGTTTTCAGTGCATAGCCCTTATTTCTGACTCTCCCACCACTCAGAATGAGCATTTATGATAACTGACTAAGATCCTTTGTTAAACTCACTTTTTCATTAGGCAGCCAGCCTGTTTTACACAAAATGCAATTTTCAGTGAAAATCTCATGTTTCTCACTCTCACAGCACTCTGAATGAAAGTTTATGAAAAGTGACTATGATCCTTTGCTAAACGCGATTTTTCATTCATGCAGTCAGCCTGTTTTACACAGATTGCTGTTTTCAGTGCTAAGCCCTTATTTCTGACTCTCACAGCACTCAGAATGTGCGTTTATGAAAAGTGACTATGATCCTTTGCTAAACGAGATTTTTCATTTATGCAGCCAGCCGTTTTACACAGAATGCTGTTTTCAGTGCAAAGCCCATATTTCTGATTCTCCCAGCACTCAGAATGAGCCTTTATGAAAAGTGACTATGATCCTTTGCTAAACGCGATTTTTCATTTATGCAGCCAGCCGTTTTACACAGAATGCTGTTTTCAGTGCAAAGCCCTTATTTCTGACTCTCCGAGCACTCAGAATGAGCGTTTATGAAAACTGACTATGATCCTTTGCCTAACGCACTTTACATTATGTCCCCAGCCAGTTTTAAACAGAATACTGTTTTCAGTGCAAATCCCTTATTTCTGACTCTCACAGCACTCAGAATGAGCGTTTATGAAAACTGACTAAGATCCTTTGCTTAAACTCACTTTTTCATTAGGCAGCCAGCCTGTTTTACACAAAATGCAATTTTCAGTGAAAATCTCATGTTTCTGACTCTCACAGCACTCTAAATGGAAGTTTATGAAAAATGACTATGATCCTTTTCTAAACTCAATTTTTCTCTATGCAGCCAGCCTGTTTTACACAAAATGCAATTTTCAGTGAAAATCTCATGTTTCTGACTCTCACAGCACTCAGAATTAGCGTTTATGAAAAGTGACTATGATCCTTTGTTAAACTCACTTTTTCATTAGGCAGCCAGCCTGTTTTACACAAAATGCAATTTTCAGTGAAAATCTCATGTTTCTGACTCTCACAGCACTCTGAATGGAAGTTTATGAAAAGTGACTATGATCCTCTGCTAAACTCAATTTTACATTATGTCCCCAGCCAGTTTTAAACAGAATACTGTTTTCAGTGCAAATCCCTTATTTCTGACTCTCACAGCACTCAGAATGAGCGTTTATGAAAACCGACTAAGATCCTTTGCTTAAATTCACTTTTTCATTATGCACTCAGCCTGTTTTACACAAAATGCAATTTTCAGTGAACATCTCATGTTTCTGGCTCTCACAGCAACGTGGCTGAGGATCCGGACGGTATGCCACCGCCGGTTGGGGAACGTTCAGAAGAGCGAATCGGGGTGCGATCGGCCCGTGAGCACTTGGCTGGCGGGTTTACGTTCGCAGAGTTCCCCATATCACTTAACGCTGCTAATACAGGCAGACCTCGAGGCCGTAGCCCCGATGTCGTGGACTTTGGGGCCGTAGCCACCAATGTCACAGCCCGTGTAGCAAACGAAATGGTGGCTGGTTCCCGTAGGAAGACAGTCACCCGTGACCGCAACTTTCTGAATGACAATCATGTGTCAACGAACGCTGCTTCAGTGTGCTGGACGCCCAGACACCTAATGCAGCGATCGTGTCCATCCCCCTCCTCGATGAGGGTGCCGCACCCAAGAGAACAGCGGGACATGCCGCGCTGGAGAGTGCTCAGTCAGTCCTGAAAAGGACTTTTTAGAAAAATCTCTAACACCTCCGGAACCGCCGAGACGCCCAGGGGAAGGTCGCTGCAGGAAGGGACGATCCGCTGTAACACGTCGTAGCACCAGCAGTGTAGTTGTATAGGATTGAATCCTGAGTTGTACTCATGAGCGATGGCTCTGAAGAACAAAAGGTAAATGAATGCTGCACGCCGGCTTCCTTTTATACCGGATATCCGGGGGCGGAGCCCGGCATGCAAATTTCATTCGCCAAATTTCATTGGCCTTTTCTATAGTAGTCAGAGTTGATTGGTTCTCAAGGGCGAACCCCATCTGTCGTTCTCGACACAACGTCGAGAGACCGACAGAAAGGGAACAGTTCTTTAGTCAAAAGCTTGTTTTGAGCTCTTTAAACCTTCAGAAACACGCTTCTGGTGCTGAAAACTACTTTTTGTTACACTGTGCATCAGAGGACCATGAAAAAGCGTCTTTTGCTTCGGAAATCAGTTGATTAGTCAAAAGCTTGTTTTTAGCTCTGTGAACCTTCAGAAACATGCTTATCGTACTGAAAACTGCTTTTTGTTACACAGTGCATCAGAGGACCATGAAAAAGTGTCTTTTGCAATTGAAATCACTTGATTAGTCAAAAGCTTGTTTTGAGCTCTTTAAACCTTCAGAAACACGCTTCTTGCACTGAAAACTACTTTTTGTTACACTGTGCATCAGAGGACCATGAAAAAGCGTCTTTTGCTTCGGAAATCAGTTGATTAGTCAAAAGCTTGTTTTGAGCTCTGTGAACCTTCAGAAACATGCTTATCGTAGGCTACTGAAAACTGCTTTTTGTTATATAGTGTATCAGAGGACCATGAAAAAGTGTCTTTACAAGGGAAATCATTTGAAATGGCAAAAGCTTGTTTTTGTGCTCTTTAAACTTTCAGAAACATGCTTCTTGCACTGAAAACTGCTTTTGTTACACAGTGCATCAGAGCACCATGAAAAAGTGTCTTTTGCAAGGGAAATCAGTTCATTAGTCAAAAGCTTTTTTTGTGCTCATTCCACTCACAGACACATGCTTATCGTACTGAAAACTGCTTTTTGTTACACAGTGCATCAGAGCACCATGAAAAAGTGTATTTTGCAAGGAAAATCATTTGAAAAGGCAAAAGCTTGTTTTTGTGCTAATTCCACTCACAGAGACATGCTTATCGTACTGAAAACTGCTTTTTGTTACAAAGTGCATCAGAGCACCATGAAAACGTGTCTTTTGCAATGAAATCAGTTGAATATTCAAAAGCTTATTTTTGGGCAAATTCCACTAACAGAAACATGCTTCTCTTAATGAAAACTGCTTTTGTTACACAGTGCATCAGAGCACCATGAAAACGTGTCTTTTGCAAGGGAAATAAGTTGATTAATCAAAAGCTTGTTTTTGGGCAAATTCCACTAACAGAAACATGCTTATCGTACTGAAAACTGCTTTTTGTTAAACAGTGCATCAGAGGAACATGAAAACGTGTCTTTTGCAATGGAAATCAGTTGATTAGTGAAAAGCTTGTTTTATGCACATTTCACTCACAGAAACATGCTTCTCTTACTGAAAACTGCTTTTGTTACACAGTGCATCAGAGCACCATGAAAACGTGTCTTTTGCAAGGGAAATAAGTTGATTAATCAAAAGCTTGTTTTTGGGCAAATTCCACTAACAGAAACATGCTTATCGTACTGAAAATTGCTTTTGTTACACAGTGCATCAGAGCACCATGAAAAAGTGTCTTTGGCAAGGGAAATCAGTTGATTCAAAAGGTTGTTTTGTGCACAGTGAAAATCTCATGTTTCTGACTCTCTCAGCACTCAGAATGAGCGTTTATGAAACGTGACTTTGATCCTTTGCTAAACTCAATTTTTCATTATGCAGCCAGCCTGTTTTACACAAAATGCAATTTTTTGTGAAAATCTCATGTTTCTGACTCTCACAGCACTCTGAATGGAAGTTTATGAAAAGTGACTGTGATCCTTTGCTAAACGCGATTTTTCATTCATGCAGCCAGCCTGTTTTACACAGATTGCTGTTTTCAGTGCATAGCCCTTATTTCTGACTCTCCCACCACTCAGAATGAGCATTTATGATAACTGACTAAGATCCTTTGTTAAACTCACTTTTTCATTAGGCAGCCAGCCTGTTTTACACAAAATGCAATTTTCAGTGAAAATCTCATGTTTCTCACTCTCACAGCACTCTGAATGAAAGTTTATGAAAAGTGACTATGATCCTTTGCTAAACGCGATTTTTCATTCATGCAGTCAGCCTGTTTTACACAGATTGCTGTTTTCAGTGCTAAGCCCTTATTTCTGACTCTCACAGCACTCAGAATGTGCGTTTATGAAAAGTGACTATGATCCTTTGCTAAACGAGATTTTTCATTTATGCAGCCAGCCGTTTTACACAGAATGCTGTTTTCAGTGCAAAGCCCATATTTCTGATTCTCCCAGCACTCAGAATGAGCCTTTATGAAAAGTGACTATGATCCTTTGCTAAACGCGATTTTTCATTTATGCAGCCAGCCGTTTTACACAGAATGCTGTTTTCAGTGCAAAGCCCTTATTTCTGACTCTCCGAGCACTCAGAATGAGCGTTTATGAAAACTGACTATGATCCTTTGCCTAACGCACTTTTACATTATGTCCCCAGCCAGTTTTAAACAGAATACTGTTTTCAGTGCAAATCCCTTATTTCTGACTCTCACAGCACTCAGAATGAGCGTTTATGAAAACTGACTAAGATCCTTTGCTTAAACTCACTTTTTCATTAGGCAGCCAGCCTGTTTTACACAAAATGCAATTTTCAGTGAAAATCTCATGTTTCTGACTCTCACAGCACTCAGAATGAGCGTTTATGAAAACTGACTAAGATCCTTTGCTAAACTCAATTTTTCATTATGCAGCCAGCCTGTTTTACACAAAATGCAATTTTCAGTGAAAATCTCATGTTTCTGACTCTCACAGCACTCAGAATGAGCGTTTATGAAAACTGACTATGATCCTTCGCCTAACGCACTTTTACATTATGTCCCCAGCCAGTTTTAAACAGAATACTGTTTTCAGTGCAAATCCCTTATTTCTGACTCTCACAGCACTCAGAATGAGCGTTTATGAAAACCGACTAAGATCCTTTGCTTAAATTCACTTTTTCATTATGCACTCAGCCTGTTTTACACAAAATAAAATTTTCAGTGAACATCTCATGTTTCTGGCTCTCACAGCACTCAGAATGAGCGTTTATGAAAAGTGACTATGATCCTTTGCTAAACTCAATTTTTCATAATGCAGCCAGTCTGTTTTACACAGAATGCTGTTTTAGTGCAAAGCCCTTATTTCTGACTCTCTCAGCACTCAAAATGAGCGTTTATGAAAACTGACTAAGATCCTTTGCTAAACTCAATTTTTCATTATGCAGCCTGCCTGTTTTACACAAAATGCAATTTTCAGTGAAAATCTCATGTTTCTGACTCTCAAAGCACTCTAAATGGAAGTTTATGAAAAATGACTATGATCCTTTTCTAAACTCAATTTTTCATTATGCAGCCAGCCTGTTTTACACAAAATGCAATTTTCAGTGAAAATCTCGTGTTTCTGACTCTCACAGCACTCAGAATGAGCGTTTATGAAAACTGACTATGATCCTTCGCCTAACGCACTTTTACATTATGTCCCCAGTCAGTTTTAAACAGAATACTTTTTTCAGTGCAAATCCCTTATTTCTGACTCTTACAGCACTCAGAATGAGCGTTTATGAAAACCGACTAAGATCCTTTGCTTAAATTCACTTTTTCATTATGCACTCAGCCTGTTTTACACAAAATGCAATTTTCAGTGAACATCTCATGTTTCTGGCTCTCACAGCACTCAGAATGAGCGTTTATGAAAAGTGACTATGATCCTTTGCTAAACTCAATTTTTCATAATGCAGCCAGTCTGTTTTACACAGAATGCTGTATTAGTGCAAAGCCCTTATTTCTGACTCTCTCAGCACTCGAAATGAGCGTTTATGAAAACTGACTAAGATCCTTTGCTAAACTCAATTTTTCATTATGCAGCCAGCCTGTTTTACACAGATTGCTGTTTTCAGTGCATAGCCCTTATTTCTGACTCTCCCACCACTCAGAATGAGCATTTATGATAACTGACTAAGATCCTTTGTTAAACTCACTTTTTCATTAGGCAGCCAGCCTGTTTTACACAAAATGCAATTTTCAGTGAAAATCTCATGTTTCTCACTCTCACAGCACTCTGAATGAAAGTTTATGAAAAGTGACTATGATCCTTTGCTAAACGCGATTTTTCATTCATGCAGTCAGCCTGTTTTACACAGATTGCTGTTTTCAGTGCTAAGCCCTTATTTCTGACTCTCACAGCACTCAGAATGTGCGTTTATGAAAAGTGACTATGATCCTTTGCTAAACGAGATTTTTCATTTATGCAGCCAGCCGTTTTACACAGAATGCTGTTTTCAGTGCAAAGCCCATATTTCTGATTCTCCCAGCACTCAGAATGAGCCTTTATGAAAAGTGACTATGATCCTTTGCTAAACGCGATTTTTCATTTATGCAGCCAGCCGTTTTACACAGAATGCTGTTTTCAGTGCAAAGCCCTTATTTCTGACTCTCCGAGCACTCCGAATGAGCGTTTATGAAAACTGACTATGATCCTCTGCCTAACGCACTTTTACATTATGTCCCCAGCCAGTTTTAAACAGAATACTGTTTTCAGTGCAAATCCCTTATTTCTGACTCTCACAGCACTCAGAATGAGCGTTTATGAAAACTGACTAAGATCCTTTGCTTAAACTCACTTTTTCATTAGGCAGCCAGCCTGTTTTACACAAAATGCAATTTTCAGTGAAAATCTCATGTTTCTGACTCTCACAGCACTCAGAATGAGCGTTTATGAAAACTGACTAAGATCCTTTGCTAAACTCAATTTTTCATTATGCAGCCAGCCTGTTTTACACAAAATGCAATTTTCAGTGAAAATCTCATGTTTCTGACTCTCACAGCACTCAGAATGAGCGTTTATGAAAACTGACTATGATCCTTCGCCTAACGCACTTTTACATTATGTCCCCAGCCAGTTTTAAACAGAATACTGTTTTCAGTGCAAATCCCTTATTTCTGACTCTCACAGCACTCAGAATGAGCGTTTATGAAAACCGACTAAGATCCTTTGCTTAAATTCACTTTTTCATTATGCACTCAGCCTGTTTTACACAAAATAAAATTTTCAGTGAACATCTCATGTTTCTGGCTCTCACAGCACTCAGAATGAGCGTTTATGAAAAGTGACTATGATCCTTTGCTAAACTCAATTTTTCATAATGCAGCCAGTCTGTTTTACACAGAATGCTGTTTTAGTGCAAAGCCCTTATTTCTGACTCTCTCAGCACTCAAAATGAGCGTTTATGAAAACTGACTAAGATCCTTTGCTAAACTCAATTTTTCATTATGCAGCCTGCCTGTTTTACACAAAATGCAATTTTCAGTGAAAATCTCATGTTTCTGACTCTCACAGCACTCTAAATGGAAGTTTATGAAAAATGACTATGATCCTTTTCTAAACTCAATTTTTCATTATGCAGCCAGCCTGTTTTACACAAAATGCAATTTTCAGTGAAAATCTCGTGTTTCTGACTCTCACAGCACTCAGAATGAGCGTTTATGAAAACTGACTATGATCCTTCGCCTAACGCACTTTTACATTATGTCCCCAGTCAGTTTTAAACAGAATACTTTTTTCAGTGCAAATCCCTTATTTCTGACTCTTACAGCACTCAGAATGAGCGTTTATGAAAACCGACTAAGATCCTTTGCTTAAATTCACTTTTTCATTATGCACTCAGCCTGTTTTACACAAAATGCAATTTTCAGTGAACATCTCATGTTTCTGGCTCTCACAGCACTCAGAATGAGCGTTTATGAAAAGTGACTATGATCCTTTGCTAAACTCAATTTTTCATAATGCAGCCAGTCTGTTTTACACAGAATGCTGTATTAGTGCAAAGCCCTTATTTCTGACTCTCTCAGCACTCGAAATGAGCGTTTATGAAAACTGACTAAGATCCTTTGCTAAACTCAATTTTTCATTATGCAGCCAGCCTGTTTTACACAAAATGCAATTTTCAGTGAAAATCTCATGTTTCTGACTCTCACAGCACTCTGAATGAATGTTTATGAAAAGTGACTGTGATCCTTTGCTAAACGCGATTTTTCATTCATGCAGTCAGCCTGTTTAACACAGATTGCTGTTTTCAGTGCAAAGCCCTTATTTCTGACTCTCACAGCACTCAGAATGAGCGTTTATGAAAAGTGACTATGATCCTTTGTTAAACTCACTTTTTCATTAGGCAGCCAGCCTGTTTTACACAAAATGCAATTTTCAGTGAAAATCTCATGTTTCTGACTCTCACAGCACTCTGAATGGAAGTTTATGAAAAGTGACTATGATCCTTTGCTAAATTCAATTTTTCATTATGCAGCCAGCCTGTTTTACACAAAATGCAATTTTCAGTGAAAATCTCATGTTTCTGGCTCTCACAGCACTCAGAATGAGCGTTTATGAAAAGTGACTATGATCCTTTGCTAAACTCAATTTTTCATAATGCAGCCAGTCTGTTTTACACAGAATGCTGTTTTAGTGCAAAGCCCTTATTTCTGACTCTCTCAGCACTCAAAATGAGCGTTTATGAAAACTGACTAAGATCCTTTGCTAAACTCAATTTTTCATTATGCAGCCAGCCTGTTTTACACAAAATGCAATTTTCAGTGAAAATCTCATGTTTCTGACTCTCACAGCACTCTGAATGAAAGTTTATGAAAAGTGACTGTGATCCTTTGCTAAACGCGATTTTTCATTCATGCAGTCAGCCTGTTTTACACAGAATACTGTTTTCAGTGCAAATCCCTTATTTCTGACTCTCACAGCACTCAGAATGAGCGTTTATGAAAACCGACTAAGATCCTTTGCTTAAATTCACTTTTTCATTATGCACTCAGCCTGTTTTACACAAAATGCAATTTTCAGTGAACATCTCATGTTTCTGGCTCTCACAGCACTCAGAATGAGCGTTTATGAAAAGTGACTATGATCCTTTGCTAAACTCAATTTTTCATAATGCAGCCAGTCTGTTTTACACAGATTGCTGTTTTCAGTGCAAAGCCCTTATTTCTGACTCTCACAGCACTCAGAATGAGCGTTTATGAAAACTGACTAAGATCCTTTGCTAAACTCAATTTTTCTCTATGCAGCCAGCCTGTTTTACACAAAATGCAATTTTCAGTGAAAATCTCATGTTTCTGACTCTCACAGCACTCAGAATTAGCGTTTATGAAAAGTGACTATGATCCTTTGCTAAACTCAATTTTTCATAATTTAGCCAGTCTGTTTTACACAGAATGCTGTTTTAGTGCAAAGCCCTTATTTCTGACTCTCTCAGCACTCAAAATGAGCGTTTATGAAAACTGACTAAGATCCTTTGCTAAACTCAATTTTTCATTATGCAGCCAGCCTGTTTTACACAAAATGCAATTTTCAGTGAAAATCTCATGTTTCTGACTCTCACAGCACTCTGAATGAAAGTTTATGAAAAGTGACTGTGATCCTTTGCTAAACGCGATTTTTCATTCATGCAGTCAGCCTGTTTTACACAGATTGCTGTTTTCAGTGCAAAGCCCTTATTTCTGACTCTCACAGCACTCAGAATGAGCGTTTATGAAAACTGACTAAGATCCTTTGCTAAACTCAATTTTTCTCTATGCAGCCAGCCTGTTTTACACAAAATGCAATTTTCAGTGAAAATCTCATGTTTCTGACTCTCACAGCACTCTGAATGAAAGTTTATGAAAAGTGACTATGATCCTTTGTTAAACTCACTTTTTCATTATGCAGCCAGCCTGTTTTACACAAAATGCAATTTTCAGTGAAAATCTCGTGTTTCTGACTCTCACAGCACTCAGAATTAGCGTTTATGAAAAGTGACTATGATCCTTTGCTAAACGCGATTTTATGCAGCCAGCCTGTTTTACACAGAATGCTGTTTTCAGTGCAAAGCCCTTATTTCTGACTCTCACAGCACTCAGAATGAGCGTTTATGAAAAGTGACTATGATCCTCTGCTAAACGCGATTTTTCATTTATGCAAGCCAGCCTGTTTTACACAGAATGCTGTTTTCAGTGCAAATCCCTTATTTCTGACTCTCCCACCTCTCAGAATGAGCGTTTATGAAAACTGACTATGATCCTTCGCCTAACGCACTTTTACATTATGTCCCCAGCCAGTTCTAAACAGAATACTGTTTTCAGTGCAACTCCCTTATTTCTGACTCTCTCAGCACTCAGAATGAGCGTTTATTAAAGCTGACTATGATCCTTTGCCTAACGCACTTTTACATTATGTCCCCAGCCAGTTTTAAACAGAAATGATGTTTTATTAACAAAGTTCGGGAGGAGCACGTGCAAATAATTAAGCAGCTGCACGGCATTAGAAATCACGCAGCTGCACGGCATTAGCAATCACATCACCTATCCTTCCAAATCAGGACGAGCTCTATAAATTGTGAAACCGCCTTACCTCCTCCACTCATAGATTTTCGCAGCAAACCGCAGCATGTCTGAGTACGAAACCGCAGAAATGGATTACGACGAATCCCTCGCCGCCCAGGGTCCTTCAGGAAACCCGGCCGCCCAACAAAGCACCAACACCGGCCAAGAAGCCACTGCGGGTAAGACGACCGAGACACCAAGAGGCCGCCAGCCCTCCCGCACCGTCCGTCGCACCCCAAAACGACGAAGCAACGCAGCATCATCTCCTCCGCCATCCAGGGCTTCTGCAACTTCGTCCGCGTCCTCTTACACCTCGGCACAACGCTCGATTCCCGAGATGAGGAAATGGACGGTCGTAACCCTACGACAGGCTTTAGAAGACGCAGACATCCCGTTTTCCAGGAAGGCAACCAAATCGGAGCTGTACAACATTTACACAGCCAGCCAACCCGGAGCCCCAACAACCGCGCCATCTTCAAAACCGAAAGCCGCCGCCAAGACTCGCAACACAACGAACTCCCAACACCAGGCAGCGACCATTTCAACCGCACCGAGGAAGAGGCGCCGTTCTCCAAGCAAGCACGGACGGCCCTCGGCCAGCCTAGGCCACGCCCCGGACCACCCGGACACCAGCAACCAGTTGGGCGCAGGATCACCTGAGTCCAGCACCTCCGACGACTCCACGCTGACTCACCACCGCCTCGGCAGCGCGAGCACGCGCCCGCCAGCGGAAAATTTTCCTAACCTATCAGGCTATCCTCCTTCACACTTTCCCTCCGGGCTCTGGCCTGCAGCCCCAATGCCACCAGATGCCGCGAGGTTGCCTCCGGCACAGGCGCAGGCCCAAACCTTTTTCACCTTTCCTATTGCCACAGGCTCTGGAGCCGCACAAAGCGTGATGCCACATCAGCACGCGGTTCCAGCAGCCGCAACTTTTCCGCCCACACATCCAGTTCTCGCACCGCTTTTACCCTCCACTCTGCAGCACCAATGGCCATACCCCCAAACGCTCCAGCCCTAGAACCTCCCCCAGTAGCCGGTAGCATAAGGGATCAGATCCTCGCAGGGGCTGACATCGACCTCTTCACCCTCCTATCTCCCATCCCTCCAACCCCCACCGATCGCCACATCAATTGCGGAGATTTCTCCGTCACTTTAAAAAACACCGCACATAACCACTCACGACTGCTGTCTTTTACCGAGTTCACCATTGCTTTCACACGCTACACGGATATAATATGCACCACCTTTCCACACAGGAGACGCGAGCTTAGCGACTATCTCGCAATTGTCGCTGAGCTCGCGCTGTCATACGGAGGAACTCACTTCTACACCTATCACAAACTTTTTTCCGCAAAATGCTCGATTAGAGTCGCCCAGTGGAACCAATGTCCATACTGGGGAGCCCTCGACAACGAACTCCATAATAGGATATTCACCGGATGCCACAACAACTCCTGCGCCGTCTGCCGATCACTGACCCACTCAACCACAGCATGCCCTCAAATCAACCCCTCCATTCCGCCATGCCCCGAACCGCAGCAGGAAAAATCAACCAGCTACGTTCCCCGCACAAGCACCCGTTCCGCACCACCAGCCAACTACCGCAACCGGACCAAGACCCAAGTCTGCCTGAACTTCAATCACAGCACCTGCACCAGGCACCGTTGTAATTTTTTGCATATTTGCGATTTTTGTGGCGGCGCTCACGCCCGCTTTATATGCCCTGTCCAAAAATCCGCTAATAAAAATTACAGAATCTACCTCTCCACTCCAGTGAACATTTATTACCTGTCCCTAGAATTGTCACAACACCCCCACGCTAATTTCTCAGAGTTCCTACTGTCAGGGCTTAAACACGGCTTCAACCCCGGTGTCGAAAGCCTCCCACCCGAGAGCACCATCTGCGCTAACCTCCAGTCCGCCCTCGCCGAACCAGAAATAGTCGACAACTTAATCAAAAGCGAAACCGACGCAAATTTCATGATAGGTCCATTCCACAAACCCCCCTTCAGCGTTTTTCGCATCAGCCCCATAGGCATAGCAACCAGAAAATTTTCCGGTAAAAAACGTCTAATTATCGACCTCTCATCACCACATAATTCCACAATCCCAAGCATCAATAGCATCATACCACTCGACGAATTCTCCCTCCACTACCACGACATCGAGCAAGCAATAACCCTGATCAAAAAAGCAGGGCGCAGCGCATGGCTAGCCAAAGTCGACATCACATCCGCATTCAAAATTATGCCGATTCACCCAGATTTCTGGCACCTATTTGGAATTCGCTGGAACCAAAAGTTCTATTTTTCCGTCCGCCTGACCTTCGGATGCCGAAGCAGCCCAAAATTTTTCGACATGTTGTCAGAAGCAATCTGCTGGATTCTGTCCAACAACTATGCAATCCCATACATCATTCACCAACTAGACGATTTTCTAATAATCTCCCCTCACAACTCCATCCCAGCCGCACACCTCCTAACGGTCCAAAAGCTTTTCGCTAAGCTCGGGATCCCGCTCGCACAGGAAAAAACCGCAGGTAAAAGCACATCCATAGAGTTTCTAGGAATCAATTTAGATTCGGCAAAATTCCAAGCTTCCCTACCTAAAGAGAAAATCGACAGGATCATTCTGGTCGCCACCTCTCTCATAGATAACCCCAACTGCTCCAAACGCGAACTGCTTTCCATCCTCGGCCACCTTAATTTCGCCATACGCATCATCCCGCAAGGTCGCCCTTTCATCTCCCACCTCCTCTCACTCGCGTCTTCCGTTCACGCACTCGAGGACCAGTTATCCCTCACCAACGCCTGCCGCAACGAGCTGAGTCTGTGGATAACTTTCCTGAAACAATGGAACGGTCTCTCTTTTTTCTACAACGACATGATTCTAAACCCAGACGATATCCAATTGTTCACCGACGCAGCCCCATCCGTCGGTTTCGGAGGGTATTACCAAGGTCGCTGGTTCGCATCCACATGGCCTCCCCAACTACTAAATCTCCCCCAGTCTACCTCGTCCTCGGCGTTGTTCGAGCTCTACCCATTAGTCATCTCAGCCTTTCTGTGGGGGAAAGAATGGTCAACCAGCAGTATTTCAGTTTACTGCGACAACGAAGCAGCCGTGCATTGCATCAATAAAGGCCGTTCACACTCCCCCACACTAACGTCTTTGATAAGAAGACTAACTTGGATATCAGCTTGCGACCAATTCATATTAACCGCAAAACACATCCCCGGGTCAAAAAAACCAAATAGCAGATTCACTCTCCCGCTTCGCTTTCAAGAAATTCAGGCAGCTGGCACCAGAAGCGGACCTACACCCCACCCCAGTACCTCCCTATTCGGAACTTATATTCCCCTAGACCACCCACCGAAGCCCTTTCCCAACGCCTCCCTCAACAACACCACCTTCTAAGCTAGGAACCTCCAACCATACAAAACCCCCAAAAACCCACCGCCAGCTAGAAACACACAATCCTAATAAGAGCACAACCAACCCTCACCAAACAACTGTAAATCCCTGTCCGCCGCCAACCGCCCATACACACCAGCAATCCACAGCCATAGAGTCAAACCAGCAGAGGTCTTCTTTTCTATTTTCCACACTGCCGCAGCAGTGCCACCCCAGCAGGGGTCCCCACCTACATCTCACACTGCAGCAGCAGTGCCACCCCAGCAGGGGTCCTTACTTATATTTCACACTGCAGCAGCAGTGCTTCACCAGCAGGGGGGCTTTCACCTGCATTTCCCACCGCAGCAGCAGTGACGCCCCAGCAGGGGCTTTTATCTACATTTCACACTGCAGCAGCAGTGCCACCCCAGAAGGGGTCTTTACCTGTATTTCGCACCGCAGCAGCAGTGCCACCCCAGCAGGGGTCTTTATCTATACTTCACCCTGCAGCAGCAGTGCTTCCCCAGCAGGGGCCTCCACCTGTATTTCCCACCGCTAAGCAGTGACGCCCCAGCAGGGGCTTTTATCTACTTTTCACACTGCAGCAGCAGTGTCACCCCAGGAGGGGTCTTTTTCTGTATTTCCCACTGCAGCAGCAGTGCCACCCCAGCGGGGGCCTTCATCTATATTTCACACTGCAGCAGCAGTGCTCCCCAGCAGGGGTTTCCATCTATATTTCCAACTGCAGCAGCAGTGCCACCCCAGCAGGGGTCTTTATCTACATTTCACACTGCAGCAGCAGTGCTTCCCCAGCAGGGGCCTTCACCTGTATTTCCCACTGCACCAACAGTGACGCCCCAGCAGGGGCTTTTATTTCAACTGCAGCAGCAGTAACGCCTCAGCAGGGGCCTCTATCTCACACTGCCGCAGCAGTACAACCCCAGCAGGGGTCTTTATCTATTTCACACTGCAGCACAGTGCTTCCCCAGCAGGGGCCCTCACCTGTATTTCCCACTGCACCAGCAGTGACGCCCCAGCAGGGGCTTTTATTTCACACTGCAGCAGCAGTAACGCCTCAGCAGGGGCCTCTATCTCACACTGCCGCAGCAGTACAACCCCAGCAGGGGTCTTTATCTATCTCACACTGCCGCAGCAGTACAACCCCAGCAGGGGTCTTTATCTATCTCACACTGCCGCAGCAGTACAACCCCAGCAGGGGTCTTTATCTATTTCACACTGCAGCAGCAGTGCTTCCCCAGCAGGGGCCCTCACCTGTATTTCCCACTGCACCAGCAGTGACGCCCCAGCAGGGGCTTTTATTTCACACTGCAGCAGCAGTACCGCCCCAGCAGGGGCCTCTATCTCACACTGCCGCAGCAGAACCACCCCAGCAGGGGTCTTTATCTATATTTCACACTGCAGCAGCAGTGCTTCCCCAGCAGGGGCCTTCACCTGTATTTCCCACTGCACCAGCAGTGACGACCCAGCAGGGGCTTTTATTTCACACTGCAGCAGCAGTACCGCCTCAGCAGGGGCTTTTTATTTCACACTGCAGAAACAGTACCGCCCCAGCAGGGGCCTCTATCTCACACTGCCGCAGCAGAACCACCCCAGCAGGGGTCTTTTTTCTATATTACACACTGCTGCAGCAGCGCTTCCCCAGCAGGGGCCTTCATCCGTATTTCCCACTGCTCCAGCAGTGACGCCCCAGCAGGGGTTCTACCTATATTTCACACTGCAGCAGCAGTGCCACCCCAGCAGGGGTCTCCACCTATATCTCCCACCGCAGCAGCAGCGCCACCCCAGCGGGGTCTCTTATCTATATTTCACCGCAGCAGCAGCACCACCCCAGCAGGGGCCTTTATCCGCTTATTCACACTACCGCAGCAGGGCTGCCCCAGCCGGGGCCCTTTATCTCTATCTATAACCGCCGCAGCAATGCCGCCCCAGCAGAAGCTCTCTACCGCCTCAGCCGTAGCGTCGTTCCAGCAGGGCCTCCCTTACATGCCGTTTAAACCACAGCTGCAGCACCTCCAGTTCAGGAGCTTCCATCCGCATTTCCTTGACCACTTCAGTATCCGTACCGCACAGAAGCCCACCAAACCAACCCCGCAGAGGCCCAGCCAGGACCCTACTCAAACGAAGGCCAGCAACTCGCCGCTGTAAAACCTTGCTAATTTTGGGGGGTTCATAGCTTTGGCTGCTGTCCTGCACTAGTCGCATTTTTTGGGTGAGCGCTCGGGGCACGGGCAAACACAGAGACCAGAGCCCTCGCCCCGAACAAAGGGGGAGCGCTCCGGGGTCGGGAGAGAATGCCGCCCCCGGAGCCCTCTCCCCGGACAGCACGCCAAATACGCATACTAAATTCTCAGCGTAACCACGCTGCCCCCCCTTTAATTATTTGCTAAGGTGAACTCGTGAAATGATGTTTTATTAACAAAGTTCGGGAGGAGCACGTGCAAATAATTAAGCAGCTGCACGGCATTAGAAATCACGCAGCTGCACGGCATTAGCAATCACATTACCTATCCTTCCAAATCAGGACGAGCTCTATAAATTGTGAAACCGCCTTACCTCCTCCACTCATAGATTTTCGCAGCATCCCACCTCCACCCCGACTCCTCACCTTTAAAAAACTCTTTTCTACCAAAAGGGGGGGAAAGCGCTCGGGGCACGGGCAAACACAGACCCAGAGCCCTCGCCCCGAACAAAGGGGGAGCGCTCCGGGGTCGGGAGAGAATGCCGACCCCGGAGCCCTCTCCCCGGACAGCACGCCAAATACGCATACTAAATTCTCAGCGTAACCACGCTGCCCCCCCTTTAATTATTCGCTAAGGTGAACTCGTGAATACTGTTTTCAGTGCAAATCCCTTATTTCTGACTCTCACAGCACTCAGAATGAGCGTTTATGAAAACTGACTAAGATCCTTTGCTTAAATTCACTTTTTCATTATGCAGCCAGTCTGTTTTACACAGAATGCTGTTTTAGTGCAAAGCCCTTATTTCTGACTCTCTCAGCACTCAAAATGAGCGTTTATGAAAACTGACTAAGATCCTTTGCTAAACTCAATTTTTCATTATGCAGCCAGCCTTTTTACACAAAATGCAATTTTCAGTGAAAATCTCATGTTTCTGACTCTCACAGCACTCTGTATGAAAGTTTATGAAAAGTGACTATGATCCTTTGCTAAACGCGATTTTCAATTCATGCAGTCAGCCTGTTTTACACAGATTGCTGTTTTCAGTGCAAAGCCCTTATTTCTGACTCTCACAGCACTCAGAATGAGCGTTTATGAAAAGTGACTATGATCCTTTGCTAAACGCGATTTTTCATTTATGCAGCCAGCCTGTTTTACACAGAATGCTTTTTTAGTGCAAAGCCCTTATTTCTGACTCTCTCAGCACTCAAAAGGAGCGTTTATGAAAACTGACTAAGATCCTTTGCTAAACTCAATTTTCCATTATGCAGCCATCCTGTTTCACACAAAATGCAATTTTCAGTGAAAATCTCATGTTTCTGACTCTCACAGCACTCTGAATGAAAGTTTATGAAAAGTGACTGTGATCCTTTGCTAAACGCGATTTTTCATTCATGCAGTCAGCCTGTTTTACACAGATTGCTGTTTTCAGTGCAAAGCCCTTATTTATGACTCTCACAGCACTCAGAATTAGCGTTTATGAAAACTGACTAAGATCCTTTGCTAAACTCAATTTTTCATTATGCAGCCAGCCTGTTTTACACAGAATGCTGTTTTCAGTGCATAGCCCTTATTTCTGACTCTCCCACCACTCAGAATGAGCATTTATGATAACTGACTAAGATCCTTTGTTAAACTCACTTTTTCATTAGGCAGCCAGCCTGTTTTACACAAAATGCAATTTTCAGTGAAAATCTCATGTTTCTGACTCTCACAGCACTCAGAATGAGCGTTTATGAAAAGTGACTATGATCCTTTGCTAAACGAGATTTTTCATTCATGCAGCCAGCCTGTTTTACACAGATTGCTGTTTTCAGTGCAAAGCCCTTATTTCTTACTCTCACAGCACTCAGAATGAGCGTTTATGAAAACTGACTAAGATCCTTTGCTAAACTCAATTTTTCATTATGCAGCCAGCCTGTTTTACACAAAATGCAATTTTCAGTGAAAATCTCATGTTTCTGACTCTCACAGCACTCTGAATGAAAGTTTATGAAAAGTGACTATGATCCTTTGCTAAACGCGATTTTTCATTCATGCAGTCATCCTGTTATACACAGATTGCTGTTTTCAGTGCAAAGCCCTTATTTCTGACTCTCACAGCACTCAGAATGAGCGTTTATGAAAAGTGACTATGATCCTTTGCTAAACGCGATTTTTCATTCATGCAGCCAGTCTGTTTTACACACATTGCTGTTTTCCGTGCAAAGCCCTTATTTCTTACTCTCACAGCACTCAGAATGAGCGTTTATGAAAAGTGACTATGATCCTTTGCTAAACTCACTTTTTCATTATGCAGCCAGCCTGTTTTACACAGAATGCTTTTTTAGTGCAAAGCCCTTATTTCTGACTCTGAAAGCACTCAGAATGAGCCTTTATGAAAACTGACTCTGATCCTTTGCCTAACGCACTTTTACATTATGTCCCCAGCCAGTTTTAAACAGAATACTGTTTTCAGTGCAAATCCCTTATTTATGACTCTCACAGCACTCAGAATGAGCGTTTATGAAAACTGACTAAGATCCTTTGCTAAACTCACTTTTTCATTATGCAGTCAGCCCTTATCTCTCAGCCCTCAGAATGAGCATTTATGAAAACTGACTAAGATCCTTTGCTAAACTCACTTTTTCATTATGCAGCCAAAAATGCAATTTTCAGTGAAAATCTCATGTTTCTGACTCTCACAGCACTCTGTATGAAAGTTTATGAAAAGTGACTATGATCCTTTGCTAAACGCGATTTTCAATTCATGCAGTCAGCCTGTTTTACACGGATTGCTGTTTCAGTGCAAAGCCCTTATTTCTGACTCTCACAGCACTCAGAATGAGCGTTTATGAAAAGTGACTATGATCCTTTGCTAAACGCGATTTTTCATTTATGCAGCCAGCCTGTTTTACACAGAATGCTTTTTTAGTGCAAAGCCCTTATTTCTGACTCTCTCAGCACTCAAAAGGAGCGTTTATGAAAACTGACTAAGATCCTTTGCTAAACTCAATTTTTCATTATGCAGCCAGCCTGTTTTACACAAAATGCAATTTTCAGTGCAAATCCCATGTTTCTGACTCTCACAGCACTCAGAATGAGCGTTTATGAAAAGTGACTATGATCCTTTGCTAAACGAGATTTTTCATTCATGCAGCCAGCCTGTTTTACACAGATTGCTGTTTTCAGTGCAAAGCCCTTATTTATGACTCTCACAGCACTCAGAATTAGCGTTTATGAAAACTGACTAAGATCCTTTGCTAAACTCAATTTTTCATTATGCAGCCAGCCTGTTTTACACAGAATGCTGTTTTCAGTGCATAGCCCTTATTTCTGACTCTCCCACCACTCAGAATGAGCATTTATGATAACTGACTAAGATCCTTTGTTAAACTCACTTTTTCATTAGGAAGCCAGCCTGTTTTACACAAAATGCAATTTTCAGTGAAAATCTCATGTTTCTGACTCTCACAGCACTCAGAATGAGCGTTTATGAAAAGTGACTATGATCCTTTGCTAAACGAGATTTTTCATTCATGCAGCCAGCCTGTTTTACACAGATTGCTGTTTTCAGTGCAAAGCCCTTATTTCTTACTCTCACAGCACTCAGAATGAGCGTTTATGAAAACTGACTAAGATCCTTTGCTAAACTCAATTTTTCATTATGCAGCCAGCCTGTTTTACACAAAATGCAATTTTCAGTGAAAATCTCATGTTTCTGACTCTCACAGCACTCAGAATGAGCGTTTATGAAAAGTGACTATGATCCTTTGCTAAACGCGATTTTTCATTCATGCAGCCAGTCTGTTTTACACACATTGCTGTTTTCCGTGCAAAGCCCTTATTTCTTACTCTCACAGCACTCAGAATGAGCGTTTATGAAAAGTGACTATGATCCTTTGCTAAACTCACTTTTTCATTATGCAGCCAGCCTGTTTTACACAGAATGCTTTTTTAGTGCAAAGCCCTTATTTCTGACTCTGAAAGCACTCAGAATGAGCCTTTATGAAAACTGACTCTGATCCTTTGCCTAACGCACTTTTACATTATGTCCCCAGCCAGTTTTAAACAGAATACTGTTTTCAGTGCAAATCCCTTATTTATGACTCTCACAGCACTCAGAATGAGCGTTTATGAAAACTGACTAAGATCCTTTGCTAAACTCACTTTTTCATTATGCAGTCAGCCCTTATCTCTCAGCCCTCAGAATGAGCATTTATGAAAACTGACTAAGATCCTTTGCTAACTCACTTTTTCATTATGCAGCCAAAAATGCAATTTTCAGTGAAAATCTCATGTTTCTGACTCTCACAGCACTCTGTATGAAAGTTTATGAAAAGTGACTATGATCCTTTGCTAAACGCGATTTTCAATTCATGCATTCAGCCTGTTTTACACGGATTGCTGTTTCAGTGCAAAGCCCTTATTTCTGACTCTCACAGCACTCAGAATGAGCGTTTATGAAAAGTGACTATGATCCTTTGCTAAACGCGATTTTTCATTTATGCAGCCAGCCTGTTTTACACAGAATGCTTTTTTAGTGCAAAGCCCTTATTTCTGACTCTCTCAGCACTCAAAAGGAGCGTTTATGAAAACTGACTAAGATCCTTTGCTAAACTCAATTTTTCATTATGCAGCCAGCCTGTTTTACACAAAATGCAATTTTCAGTGCAAATCCCATGTTTCTGACTCTCACAGCACTCAGAATGAGCGTTTATGAAAAGTGACTATGATCCTTTGCTAAACGAGATTTTTCATTCATGCAGCCAGCCTGTTTTACACAGATTGCTGTTTTCAGTGCAAAGCCCTTATTTATGACTCTCACAGCACTCAGAATTAGCGTTTATGAAAACTGACTAAGATCCTTTGGTAAACTCAATTTTTCATTATGCAGCCAGCCTGTTTTACACAGAATGCTGTTTTCAGTGCATAGCCCTTATTTCTGACTCTCCCACCACTCAGAATGAGCATTTATGATAACTGACTAAGATCCTTTGTTAAACTCACTTTTTCATTAGGAAGCCAGCCTGTTTTACACAAAATGCAATTTTCAGTGAAAATCTCATGTTTCTGACTCTCACAGCACTCAGAATGAGCGTTTATGAAAAGTGACTATGATCCTTTGCTAAACGAGATTTTTCATTCATGCAGCCAGCCTGTTTTACACAGATTGCTGTTTTCAGTGCAAAGCCCTTATTTCTTACTCTCACAGCACTCAGAATGAGCGTTTATAAAAACTGACTAAGATCCTTTGCTAAACTCAATTTTTCATTATGCAGCCAGCCTGTTTTACACAAAATGCAATTTTCAGTGAAAATCTCATGTTTCTGACTCTCACAGCACTCTGAATGAAAGTTTATGAAAAGTGACTATGATCCTTTGCTAAATCCGATTTTTCATTTATGCAGCCAGCCTGTTTTACATAGATTGCTGTTTTAGTGCAAATCCCTTATTTCTGACTCTCACAGCACTCAGAATGAGCGTTTATGAAAGCTGACTAAGATCCTTTGCTTAAATTCACTTTTTCATTATGCAGCCAGTCTGTTTTACCCAGAATGCTGTTTTAGTGCAAAGCCCTTATTTCTGACTCTCTCAGCACTCAAAATGAGCGTTTATGAAAACTGACTAAGATCCTTTGCTAAACTCAATTTTTCATTATGCAGCCAGCCTTTTTACACAAAATGCAATTTTCAGTGAAAATGTCATGTTTCTGACTCTCACAGCACTCTGAATGAAAGTTTATGAAAAGTGACTGTGATCCTTTGCTAAACGCGATTTTTCATTCATGCAGCCAGCCTGTTTTACACAGATTGCTGTTTTCAGTGCAAAGCCCTTATTTATGACTCTCACAGCACTCAGAATTAGCGTTTATGAAAACTGACTAAGATCCTTTGCTAAACTCAATTTTTCATTATGCAGCCAGCCTGTTTTACACAGAATGCTGTTTTCAGTGAAAATCTCATGTTTCTGACTCTCACAGCACTCAGAATGAGCGTTTATGAAAAGTGACTATGATCCTTTGCTAAACGAGATTTTTCATTCATGCAGCCAGCCTGTTTTACACAGATTGCTGTTTTCAGTGCAAAGCCCTTATTTCTTACTCTCACAGCACTCAGAATGAGCGTTTATGAAAACTGACTAAGATCCTTTGCTAAACTCAATTTTTCATTATGCAGCCAGCCTGTTTTACACAAAATGCAATTTTCAGTGAAAATCTCATGTTTCTGACTCTCACAGCACTCAGAATGAGCGTTTATGAAAAGTGACTATGATCCTTTGCTAAACGCGATTTTTCATTCATGCAGCCAGTCTGTTTTACACACATTGCTGTTTTCCGTGCAAAGCCCTTATTTCTTACTCTCACAGCACTCAGAATGAGCGTTTATGAAAAGTGACTATGATCCTTTGCTAAACTCACTTTTTCATTATGCAGCCAGCCTGTTTTACACAGAATGCTTTTTTAGTGCAAAGCCCTTATTTCTGACTCTGAAAGCACTCAGAATGAGCCTTTATGAAAACTGACTCTGATCCTTTGCCTAACGCACTTTTACATTATGTCCCCAGCCAGTTTTAAACAGAATACTGTTTTCAGTGCAAATCCCTTATTTATGACTCTCACAGCACTCAGAATGAGCGTTTATGAAAACTGACTAAGATCCTTTGCTAAACTCACTTTTTCATTATGCAGTCAGCCCTTATCTCTCAGCCCTCAGAATGAGCATTTATGAAAACTGACTAAGATCCTTTGCTAAACTCACTTTTTCATTATGCAGCCAAAAATGCAATTTTCAGTGAAAATCTCATGTTTCTGACTCTCACAGCACTCTGTATGAAAGTTTATGAAAAGTGACTATGATCCTTTGCTAAACGCGATTTTCAATTCATGCATTCAGCCTGTTTTACACGGATTGCTGTTTCAGTGCAAAGCCCTTATTTCTGACTCTCACAGCACTCAGAATGAGCGTTTATGAAAAGTGACTATGATCCTTTGCTAAACGCGATTTTTCATTTATGCAGCCAGCCTGTTTTACACAGAATGCTTTTTTAGTGCAAAGCCCTTATTTCTGACTCTCTCAGCACTCAAAAGGAGCGTTTATGAAAACTGACTAAGATCCTTTGCTAAACTCAATTTTTCATTATGCAGCCAGCCTGTTTTACACAAAATGCAATTTTCAGTGCAAATCCCATGTTTCTGACTCTCACAGCACTCAGAATGAGCGTTTATGAAAAGTGACTATGATCCTTTGCTAAACGAGATTTTTCATTCATGCAGCCAGCCTGTTTTACACAGATTGCTGTTTTCAGTGCAAAGCCCTTATTTATGACTCTCACAGCACTCAGAATTAGCGTTTATGAAAACTGACTAAGATCCTTTGGTAAACTCAATTTTTCATTATGCAGCCAGCCTGTTTTACACAGAATGCTGTTTTCAGTGCATAGCCCTTATTTCTGACTCTCCCACCACTCAGAATGAGCATTTATGATAACTGACTAAGATCCTTTGTTAAACTCACTTTTTCATTAGGAAGCCAGCCTGTTTTACACAAAATGCAATTTTCAGTGAAAATCTCATGTTTCTGACTCTCACAGCACTCAGAATGAGCGTTTATGAAAAGTGACTATGATCCTTTGCTAAACGAGATTTTTCATTCATGCAGCCAGCCTGTTTTACACAGATTGCTGTTTTCAGTGCAAAGCCCTTATTTCTTACTCTCACAGCACTCAGAATGAGCGTTTATAAAAACTGACTAAGATCCTTTGCTAAACTCAATTTTTCATTATGCAGCCAGCCTGTTTTACACAAAATGCAATTTTCAGTGAAAATCTCATGTTTCTGACTCTCACAGCACTCTGAATGAAAGTTTATGAAAAGTGACTATGATCCTTTGCTAAATCCGATTTTTCATTTATGCAGCCAGCCTGTTTTACATAGATTGCTGTTTTAGTGCAAATCCCTTATTTCTGACTCTCACAGCACTCAGAATGAGCGTTTATGAAAGCTGACTAAGATCCTTTGCTTAAATTCACTTTTTCATTATGCAGCCAGTCTGTTTTACCCAGAATGCTGTTTTAGTGCAAAGCCCTTATTTCTGACTCTCTCAGCACTCAAAATGAGCGTTTATGAAAACTGACTAAGATCCTTTGCTAAACTCAATTTTTCATTATGCAGCCAGCCTTTTTACACAAAATGCAATTTTCAGTGAAAATGTCATGTTTCTGACTCTCACAGCACTCTGAATGAAAGTTTATGAAAAGTGACTCTGATCCTTTGCTAAACGCGATTTTTCATTCATGCAGTCAGCCTGTTTTACACAGATTGCTGTTTTCAGTGCAAAGCCCTTATTTCTGACTCTCACAGCACTCAGAATGAGCGTTTATGAAAAGTGACTATTATCCTTTGCTAAACGAGATTTTTCATTCATGCAGCCAGCCTGTTTTACATAGATTGCTGTTTTAGTGCAAATCCCTTATTTCTGACTCTCACAGCACTCAGAATGAGCGTTTATGAAAACTGACTAAGCTCCTTTGCTAAACTCACTTTTTCATTACGCAGCCAGCCTGTTTTACACAGAAAGCTGTTTTCAGTGCAAAGCCCTTATTTCTGACTCTCCGAGCACTCAGAATGAGCCTTTATGAAAACTGACTCTGATCCTTTGCCTAACGCACTTTTACATTATGTCCCCCAGCCAGTTCTAAACAGAATACTGTTTTCAGTGCAACTCCCTTATTTCTGACTCTCTCAGCACTCAGAATGAGCGTTTATGAAAACTGACTATGATCCTTTGCCTAACGCACTTTTACATTATGTCCCCAGCCAGTTTTAAACAGAATACTGTTTTCAGTGCAAATCCCTTATTTCTGACTCTCACAGCACTCAGAATGAGCGTTTATGAAAACTGACTAAGATCCTTTGTTAAATTCACTTTTTCATTATGCAGCCAGTCTGTTTTACACAGAATGCTGTTTTAGTGCAAAGCCCTTATTTCTGACTCTCACAGCACTCAGAATGAGCGTTTATGAAAACTGACTAAGATCCTTTGCCTAACGCACTTTTACATTATGTCCCCAGCCAGTTTTAAACAGAAATGATGTTTTATTAACAAAGTTCGGGAGGAGCACGTGCAAATAATTAAGCAGCTGCACGGCATTAGAAATCACGCAGCTGCACGGCATTAGCAATCACATCACCTATCCTTCCAAATCAGGACGAGCTCTATAAATTGTGAAACCGCCTTACCTCCTCCACTCATAGATTTTCGCAGCAAACCGCAGCATGTCTGAGTACGAAACCGCAGAAATGGATTACGACGAATCCCTCGCCGCCCAGGGTCCTTCAGGAAACCCGGCCGCCCAACAAAGCACCAACACCGGCCAAGAAGCCACTGCGGGTAAGACGACCGAGACACCAAGAGGCCGCCAGCCCTCCCGCACCGTCCGTCGCACCCCAAAACGACGAAGCAACGCAGCATCATCTCCTCCGCCATCCAGGGCTTCTGCAACTTCGTCCGCGTCCTCTTACACCTCGGCACAACGCTCGATTCCCGAGATGAGGAAATGGACGGTCGTAACCCTACGACAGGCTTTAGAAGACGCAGACATCCCGTTTTCCAGGAAGGCAACCAAATCGGAGCTGTACAACATTTACACAGCCAGCCAACCCGGAGCCCCAACAACCGCGCCATCTTCAAAACCGAAAGCCGCCGCCAAGACTCGCAACACAACGAACTCCCAACACCAGGCAGCGACCATTTCAACCGCACCGAGGAAGAGGCGCCGTTCTCCAAGCAAGCACGGACGGCCCTCGGCCAGCCTAGGCCACGCCCCGGACCACCCGGACACCAGCAACCAGTTGGGCGCAGGATCACCTGAGTCCAGCACCTCCGACGACTCCACGCTGACTCACCACCGCCTCGGCAGCGCGAGCACGCGCCCGCCAGCGGAAAATTTTCCTAACCTATCAGGCTATCCTCCTTCACACTTTCCCTCCGGGCTCTGGCCTGCAGCCCCAATGCCACCAGATGCCGCGAGGTTGCCTCCGGCACAGGCGCAGGCCCAAACCTTTTTCACCTTTCCTATTGCCACAGGCTCTGGAGCCGCACAAAGCGTGATGCCACATCAGCACGCGGTTCCAGCAGCCGCAACTTTTCCGCCCACACATCCAGTTCTCGCACCGCTTTTACCCTCCACTCTGCAGCACCAATGGCCATACCCCCAAACGCTCCAGCCCTAGAACCTCCCCCAGTAGCCGGTAGCATAAGGGATCAGATCCTCGCAGGGGCTGACATCGACCTCTTCACCCTCCTATCTCCCATCCCTCCAACCCCCACCGATCGCCACATCAATTGCGGAGATTTCTCCGTCACTTTAAAAAACACCGCACATAACCACTCACGACTGCTGTCTTTTACCGAGTTCACCATTGCTTTCACACGCTACACGGATATAATATGCACCACCTTTCCACACAGGAGACGCGAGCTTAGCGACTATCTCGCAATTGTCGCTGAGCTCGCGCTGTCATACGGAGGAACTCACTTCTACACCTATCACAAACTTTTTTCCGCAAAATGCTCGATTAGAGTCGCCCAGTGGAACCAATGTCCATACTGGGGAGCCCTCGACAACGAACTCCATAATAGGATATTCACCGGATGCCACAACAACTCCTGCGCCGTCTGCCGATCACTGACCCACTCAACCACAGCATGCCCTCAAATCAACCCCTCCATTCCGCCATGCCCCGAACCGCAGCAGGAAAAATCAACCAGCTACGTTCCCCGCACAAGCACCCGTTCCGCACCACCAGCCAACTACCGCAACCGGACCAAGACCCAAGTCTGCCTGAACTTCAATCACAGCACCTGCACCAGGCACCGTTGTAATTTTTTGCATATTTGCGATTTTTGTGGCGGCGCTCACGCCCGCTTTATATGCCCTGTCCAAAAATCCGCTAATAAAAATTACAGAATCTACCTCTCCACTCCAGTGAACATTTATTACCTGTCCCTAGAATTGTCACAACACCCCCACGCTAATTTCTCAGAGTTCCTACTGTCAGGGCTTAAACACGGCTTCAACCCCGGTGTCGAAAGCCTCCCACCCGAGAGCACCATCTGCGCTAACCTCCAGTCCGCCCTCGCCGAACCAGAAATAGTCGACAACTTAATCAAAAGCGAAACCGACGCAAATTTCATGATAGGTCCATTCCACAAACCCCCCTTCAGCGTTTTTCGCATCAGCCCCATAGGCATAGCAACCAGAAAATTTTCCGGTAAAAAACGTCTAATTATCGACCTCTCATCACCACATAATTCCACAATCCCAAGCATCAATAGCATCATACCACTCGACGAATTCTCCCTCCACTACCACGACATCGAGCAAGCAATAACCCTGATCAAAAAAGCAGGGCGCAGCGCATGGCTAGCCAAAGTCGACATCACATCCGCATTCAAAATTATGCCGATTCACCCAGATTTCTGGCACCTATTTGGAATTCGCTGGAACCAAAAGTTCTATTTTTCCGTCCGCCTGACCTTCGGATGCCGAAGCAGCCCAAAATTTTTCGACATGTTGTCAGAAGCAATCTGCTGGATTCTGTCCAACAACTATGCAATCCCATACATCATTCACCAACTAGACGATTTTCTAATAATCTCCCCTCACAACTCCATCCCAGCCGCACACCTCCTAACGGTCCAAAAGCTTTTCGCTAAGCTCGGGATCCCGCTCGCACAGGAAAAAACCGCAGGTAAAAGCACATCCATAGAGTTTCTAGGAATCAATTTAGATTCGGCAAAATTCCAAGCTTCCCTACCTAAAGAGAAAATCGACAGGATCATTCTGGTCGCCACCTCTCTCATAGATAACCCCAACTGCTCCAAACGCGAACTGCTTTCCATCCTCGGCCACCTTAATTTCGCCATACGCATCATCCCGCAAGGTCGCCCTTTCATCTCCCACCTCCTCTCACTCGCGTCTTCCGTTCACGCACTCGAGGACCAGTTATCCCTCACCAACGCCTGCCGCAACGAGCTGAGTCTGTGGATAACTTTCCTGAAACAATGGAACGGTCTCTCTTTTTTCTACAACGACATGATTCTAAACCCAGACGATATCCAATTGTTCACCGACGCAGCCCCATCCGTCGGTTTCGGAGGGTATTACCAAGGTCGCTGGTTCGCATCCACATGGCCTCCCCAACTACTAAATCTCCCCCAGTCTACCTCGTCCTCGGCGTTGTTCGAGCTCTACCCATTAGTCATCTCAGCCTTTCTGTGGGGGAAAGAATGGTCAACCAGCAGTATTTCAGTTTACTGCGACAACGAAGCAGCCGTGCATTGCATCAATAAAGGCCGTTCACACTCCCCCACACTAACGTCTTTGATAAGAAGACTAACTTGGATATCAGCTTGCGACCAATTCATATTAACCGCAAAACACATCCCCGGGTCAAAAAAACCAAATAGCAGATTCACTCTCCCGCTTCGCTTTCAAGAAATTCAGGCAGCTGGCACCAGAAGCGGACCTACACCCCACCCCAGTACCTCCCTATTCGGAACTTATATTCCCCTAGACCACCCACCGAAGCCCTTTCCCAACGCCTCCCTCAACAACACCACCTTCTAAGCTAGGAACCTCCAACCATACAAAACCCCCAAAAACCCACCGCCAGCTAGAAACACACAATCCTAATAAGAGCACAACCAACCCTCACCAAACAACTGTAAATCCCTGTCCGCCGCCAACCGCCCATACACACCAGCAACCCACAGCCATAGAGTCAAACCAGCAGAGGTCTTCTTTTCTATTTTCCACACTGCCGCAGCAGTGCCACCCCAGCAGGGGTCCCCACCTACATCTCACACTGCAGCAGCAGTGCCACCCCAGCAGGGGTCCTTACTTATATTTCACACTGCAGCAGCAGTGCTTCACCAGCAGGGGGGCTTTCACCTGCATTTCCCACCGCAGCAGCAGTGACGCCCCAGCAGGGGCTTTTATCTACATTTCACACTGCAGCAGCAGTGCCACCCCAGAAGGGGTCTTTACCTGTATTTCGCACCGCAGCAGCAGTGCCACCCCAGCAGGGGTCTTTATCTATACTTCACCCTGCAGCAGCAGTGCTTCCCCAGCAGGGGCCTCCACCTGTATTTCCCACCGCTAAGCAGTGACGCCCCAGCAGGGGCTTTTATCTACTTTTCACACTGCAGCAGCAGTGTCACCCCAGGAGGGGTCTTTTTCTGTATTTCCCACTGCAGCAGCAGTGCCACCCCAGCGGGGGCCTTCATCTATATTTCACACTGCAGCAGCAGTGCTCCCCAGCAGGGGTTTCCATCTATATTTCCAACTGCAGCAGCAGTGCCACCCCAGCAGGGGTCTTTATCTACATTTCACACTGCAGCAGCAGTGCTTCCCCAGCAGGGGCCTTCACCTGTATTTCCCACTGCACCAACAGTGACGCCCCAGCAGGGGCTTTTATTTCAACTGCAGCAGCAGTAACGCCTCAGCAGGGGCCTCTATCTCACACTGCCGCAGCAGTACAACCCCAGCAGGGGTCTTTATCTATTTCACACTGCAGCACAGTGCTTCCCCAGCAGGGGCCCTCACCTGTATTTCCCACTGCACCAGCAGTGACGCCCCAGCAGGGGCTTTTATTTCACACTGCAGCAGCAGTAACGCCTCAGCAGGGGCCTCTATCTCACACTGCCGCAGCAGTACAACCCCAGCAGGGGTCTTTATCTATCTCACACTGCCGCAGCAGTACAACCCCAGCAGGGGTCTTTATCTATCTCACACTGCCGCAGCAGTACAACCCCAGCAGGGGTCTTTATCTATTTCACACTGCAGCAGCAGTGCTTCCCCAGCAGGGGCCCTCACCTGTATTTCCCACTGCACCAGCAGTGACGCCCCAGCAGGGGCTTTTATTTCACACTGCAGCAGCAGTACCGCCCCAGCAGGGGCCTCTATCTCACACTGCCGCAGCAGAACCACCCCAGCAGGGGTCTTTATCTATATTTCACACTGCAGCAGCAGTGCTTCCCCAGCAGGGGCCTTCACCTGTATTTCCCACTGCACCAGCAGTGACGACCCAGCAGGGGCTTTTATTTCACACTGCAGCAGCAGTACCGCCTCAGCAGGGGCTTTTTATTTCACACTGCAGAAACAGTACCGCCCCAGCAGGGGCCTCTATCTCACACTGCCGCAGCAGAACCACCCCAGCAGGGGTCTTTTTTCTATATTACACACTGCTGCAGCAGCGCTTCCCCAGCAGGGGCCTTCATCCGTATTTCCCACTGCTCCAGCAGTGACGCCCCAGCAGGGGTTCTACCTATATTTCACACTGCAGCAGCAGTGCCACCCCAGCAGGGGTCTCCACCTATATCTCCCACCGCAGCAGCAGCGCCACCCCAGCGGGGTCTCTTATCTATATTTCACCGCAGCAGCAGCACCACCCCAGCAGGGGCCTTTATCCGCTTATTCACACTACCGCAGCAGGGCTGCCCCAGCCGGGGCCCTTTATCTCTATCTATAACCGCCGCAGCAATGCCGCCCCAGCAGAAGCTCTCTACCGCCTCAGCCGTAGCGTCGTTCCAGCAGGGCCTCCCTTACATGCCGTTTAAACCACAGCTGCAGCACCTCCAGTTCAGGAGCTTCCATCCGCATTTCCTTGACCACTTCAGTATCCGTACCGCACAGAAGCCCACCAAACCAACCCCGCAGAGGCCCAGCCAGGACCCTACTCAAACGAAGGCCAGCAACTCGCCGCTGTAAAACCTTGCTAATTTTGGGGGGTTCATAGCTTTGGCTGCTGTCCTGCACTAGTCGCATTTTTTGGGTGAGCGCTCGGGGCACGGGCAAACACAGAGACCAGAGCCCTCGCCCCGAACAAAGGGGAGCGCTCCGGGGTCGGGAGAGAATGCCGCCCCGGAGCCCTCTCCCCGGACAGCACGCCAAATACGCATACTAAATTCTCAGCGTAACCACGCTGCCCCCCCTTTAATTATTTGCTAAGGTGAACTCGTGAAATGATGTTTTATTAACAAAGTTCGGGAGGAGCACGTGCAAATAATTAAGCAGCTGCACGGCATTAGAAATCACGCAGCTGCACGGCATTAGCAATCACATTACCTATCCTTCCAAATCAGGACGAGCTCTATAAATTGTGAAACCGCCTTACCTCCTCCACTCATAGATTTTCGCAGCATCCCACCTCCACCCCGACTCCTCACCTTTAAAAAACTCTTTTCTACCAAAAGGGGGGGAAAGCGCTCGGGGCACGGGCAAACACAGACCCAGAGCCCTCGCCCCGAACAAAGGGGAGCGCTCCGGGGTCGGGAGAGAATGCCGACCCCGGAGCCCTCTCCCCGGACAGCACGCCAAATACGCATACTAAATTCTCAGCGTAACCACGCTGCCCCCCCTTTAATTATTCGCTAAGGTGAACTCGTGAATACTGTTTTCAGTGCAAATCCCTTATTTCTGACTCTCACAGCACTCAGAATGAGCGTTTATGAAAACTGACTAAGATCCTTTGCTTAAATTCACTTTTTCATTATGCAGCCAGTCTGTTTTACACAGAATGCTGTTTTAGTGCAAAGCCCTTATTTCTGACTCTCTCAGCACTCAAAATGAGCGTTTATGAAAACTGACTAAGATCCTTTGCTAAACTCAATTTTTCATTATGCAGCCAGCCTTTTTACACAAAATGCAATTTTCAGTGAAAATCTCATGTTTCTGACTCTCACAGCACTCTGTATGAAAGTTTATGAAAAGTGACTATGATCCTTTGCTAAACGCGATTTTCAATTCATGCAGTCAGCCTGTTTTACACAGATTGCTGTTTTCAGTGCAAAGCCCTTATTTCTGACTCTCACAGCACTCAGAATGAGCGTTTATGAAAAGTGACTATGATCCTTTGCTAAACGCGATTTTTCATTTATGCAGCCAGCCTGTTTTACACAGAATGCTTTTTTAGTGCAAAGCCCTTATTTCTGACTCTCTCAGCACTCAAAAGGAGCGTTTATGAAAACTGACTAAGATCCTTTGCTAAACTCAATTTTCCATTATGCAGCCATCCTGTTTCACACAAAATGCAATTTTCAGTGAAAATCTCATGTTTCTGACTCTCACAGCACTCTGAATGAAAGTTTATGAAAAGTGACTGTGATCCTTTGCTAAACGCGATTTTTCATTCATGCAGTCAGCCTGTTTTACACAGATTGCTGTTTTCAGTGCAAAGCCCTTATTTATGACTCTCACAGCACTCAGAATTAGCGTTTATGAAAACTGACTAAGATCCTTTGCTAAACTCAATTTTTCATTATGCAGCCAGCCTGTTTTACACAGAATGCTGTTTTCAGTGCATAGCCCTTATTTCTGACTCTCCCACCACTCAGAATGAGCATTTATGATAACTGACTAAGATCCTTTGTTAAACTCACTTTTTCATTAGGCAGCCAGCCTGTTTTACACAAAATGCAATTTTCAGTGAAAATCTCATGTTTCTGACTCTCACAGCACTCAGAATGAGCGTTTATGAAAAGTGACTATGATCCTTTGCTAAACGAGATTTTTCATTCATGCAGCCAGCCTGTTTTACACAGATTGCTGTTTTCAGTGCAAAGCCCTTATTTCTTACTCTCACAGCACTCAGAATGAGCGTTTATGAAAACTGACTAAGATCCTTTGCTAAACTCAATTTTTCATTATGCAGCCAGCCTGTTTTACACAAAATGCAATTTTCAGTGAAAATCTCATGTTTCTGACTCTCACAGCACTCTGAATGAAAGTTTATGAAAAGTGACTATGATCCTTTGCTAAACGCGATTTTTCATTCATGCAGTCATCCTGTTATACACAGATTGCTGTTTTCAGTGCAAAGCCCTTATTTCTGACTCTCACAGCACTCAGAATGAGCGTTTATGAAAAGTGACTATGATCCTTTGCTAAACGCGATTTTTTCATTCATGCAGCCAGTCTGTTTTACACACATTGCTGTTTTCCGTGCAAAGCCCTTATTTCTTACTCTCACAGCACTCAGAATGAGCGTTTATGAAAAGTGACTATGATCCTTTGCTAAACTCACTTTTTCATTATGCAGCCAGCCTGTTTTACACAGAATGCTTTTTTAGTGCAAAGCCCTTATTTCTGACTCTGAAAGCACTCAGAATGAGCCTTTATGAAAACTGACTCTGATCCTTTGCCTAACGCACTTTTACATTATGTCCCCAGCCAGTTTTAAACAGAATACTGTTTCAGTGCAAATCCCTTATTTATGACTCTCACAGCACTCAGAATGAGCGTTTATGAAAACTGACTAAGATCCTTTGCTAAACTCACTTTTTCATTATGCAGTCAGCCCTTATCTCTCAGCCCTCAGAATGAGCATTTATGAAAACTGACTAAGATCCTTTGCTAAACTCACTTTTTCATTATGCAGCCAAAAATGCAATTTTCAGTGAAAATCTCATGTTTCTGACTCTCACAGCACTCTGTATGAAAGTTTATGAAAAGTGACTATGATCCTTTGCTAAACGCGATTTTCAATTCATGCAGTCAGCCTGTTTTACACGGATTGCTGTTTCAGTGCAAAGCCCTTATTTCTGACTCTCACAGCACTCAGAATGAGCGTTTATGAAAAGTGACTATGATCCTTTGCTAAACGCGATTTTTCATTTATGCAGCCAGCCTGTTTTACACAGAATGCTTTTTTAGTGCAAAGCCCTTATTTCTGACTCTCTCAGCACTCAAAAGGAGCGTTTATGAAAACTGACTAAGATCCTTTGCTAAACTCAATTTTTCATTATGCAGCCAGCCTGTTTTACACAAAATGCAATTTTCAGTGCAAATCCCATGTTTCTGACTCTCACAGCACTCAGAATGAGCGTTTATGAAAAGTGACTATGATCCTTTGCTAAACGAGATTTTTCATTCATGCAGCCAGCCTGTTTTACACAGATTGCTGTTTTCAGTGCAAAGCCCTTATTTATGACTCTCACAGCACTCAGAATTAGCGTTTATGAAAACTGACTAAGATCCTTTGCTAAACTCAATTTTTCATTATGCAGCCAGCCTGTTTTACACAGAATGCTGTTTTCAGTGCATAGCCCTTATTTCTGACTCTCCCACCACTCAGAATGAGCATTTATGATAACTGACTAAGATCCTTTGTTAAACTCACTTTTTCATTAGGAAGCCAGCCTGTTTTACACAAAATGCAATTTTCAGTGAAAATCTCATGTTTCTGACTCTCACAGCACTCAGAATGAGCGTTTATGAAAAGTGACTATGATCCTTTGCTAAACGAGATTTTTCATTCATGCAGCCAGCCTGTTTTACACAGATTGCTGTTTTCAGTGCAAAGCCCTTATTTCTTACTCTCACAGCACTCAGAATGAGCGTTTATGAAAACTGACTAAGATCCTTTGCTAAACTCAATTTTCATTATGCAGCCAGCCTGTTTTACACAAAATGCAATTTTCAGTGAAAATCTCATGTTTCTGACTCTCACAGCACTCAGAATGAGCGTTTATGAAAAGTGACTATGATCCTTTGCTAAACGCGATTTTTCATTCATGCAGCCAGTCTGTTTTACACACATTGCTGTTTTCCGTGCAAAGCCCTTATTTCTTACTCTCACAGCACTCAGAATGAGCGTTTATGAAAGTGACTATGATCCTTTGCTAAACTCACTTTTTCATTATGCAGCCAGCCTGTTTTACACAGAATGCTTTTTTAGTGCAAAGCCCTTATTTCTGACTCTGAAAGCACTCAGAATGAGCCTTTATGAAAACTGACTCTGATCCTTTGCCTAACGCACTTTTACATTATGTCCCCAGCCAGTTTTAAACAGAATACTGTTTTCAGTGCAAATCCCTTATTTATGACTCTCACAGCACTCAGAATGAGCGTTTATGAAAACTGACTAAGATCCTTTGCTAAACTCACTTTTTCATTATGCAGTCAGCCCTTATCTCTCAGCCCTCAGAATGAGCATTTATGAAAACTGACTAAGATCCTTTGCTAAACTCACTTTTTCATTATGCAGCCAAAAATGCAATTTTCAGTGAAAATCTCATGTTTCTGACTCTCACAGCACTCTGTATGAAAGTTTATGAAAAGTGACTATGATCCTTTGCTAAACGCGATTTTCAATTCATGCATTCAGCCTGTTTTACACGGATTGCTGTTTCAGTGCAAAGCCCTTATTTCTGACTCTCACAGCACTCAGAATGAGCGTTTATGAAAAGTGACTATGATCCTTTGCTAAACTCAATTTTTCATTATGCAGCCAGCCTGTTTTACACAGAATGCTTTTTAGTGCAAAGCCCTTATTTCTGACTCTCTCAGCACTCAAAAGGAGCGTTTATGAAAAACTGACTAAGATCCTTTGCTAAACTCAATTTCATTATGCAGCCAGCCTGTTTTACACAAAATGCAATTTTCAGTGCAAAGCCCATGTTTCTGACTCTCACAGCACTCAGAATGAGCGTTTATGAAAAGTGACTATGATCCTTTGCTAAACGAGATTTTTCATTCATGCAGCCAGCCTGTTTTACACAGATTGCTGTTTTCAGTGCAAAGCCCTTATTTATGACTCTCACAGCACTCAGAATTAGCGTTTATGAAAACTGACTAAGATCCTTTGGTAAACTCAATTTTTCATTATGCAGCCAGCCTGTTTTACACAGAATGCTGTTTTCAGTGCATAGCCCTTATTTCTGACTCTCCCACCACTCAGAATGAGCATTTATGAAAACTGACTAAGATCCTTTGTTAAACTCACTTTTTCATTAGGAAGCCAGCCTGTTTTACACAAAATGCAATTTTCAGTGAAAATCTCATGTTTCTGACTCTCACAGCACTCAGAATGAGCGTTTATGAAAAGTGACTATGATCCTTTGCTAAACGAGATTTTTCATTCATGCAGCCAGCCTGTTTTACACAGATTGCTGTTTTCAGTGCAAAGCCCTTATTTCTTACTCTCACAGCACTCAGAATGAGCGTTTATGAAAACTGACTAAGATCCTTTGCTAAACTCATTTTCATTATGCAGCCAGCCTGTTTTACACAAAATGCAATTTCAGTGAAAATCTCATGTTTCTGACTCTCACAGCACTCTGAATGAAAGTTTATGAAAAGTGACTATGATCCTTTGCTAATCCGATTTTTCATTTATGCAGCCAGCCTGTTTTACACAGATTGCTGTTTTAGTGCAAATCCCTTATTTCTGACTCTCACAGCACTCAGAATGAGCGTTTATGAAAGCTGACTAAGATCCTTTGCTAAATTCACTTTTTCATTATGCAGCCAGCGTTTTAACCAGAATGCTGTTTTAGTGCAAAGCCCTTATTTCTGACTCTCTCAGCACTCAAAATGAGCGTTTATGAAAACTGACTAAGATCCTTTGCTAAACTCATTTTTCATTATGCAGCCAGCCTGTTTACACAAAATGCAATTTTCAGTGAAAATGTAGTTTCTGACTCTCCACAGCACTCTGAATGAAAGTTTATGAAAAGTGACTGTGATCCTTTGCTAAACGCGATTTTTCATTCATGCAGCCAGCCTGTTTTACACAGATTGCTGTTTTCAGTGCAAAGCCCTTTATGACTCTCACAGCACTCAGAATGAGCGTTTATGAAAACTGACTAAGATCCTTTGCTAAACTCATTTTTCATTATGCAGCCAGCCTGTTTACACAGAATGCTGTTCAGTGCAAAGCCCTTATTTCTGACTCTCACAGCACTCAGAATGAGCGTTTATGAAAACTGACTAAGATCCTTTGCTAACTCAATTTTTCATTAGGAAGCCAGCCTGTTTACACAAAATGCAATTTTCAGTGAAAATCTCATGTTTCTGACTCTCACAGCACTCAGAATGAGCGTTTATGAAAAGTGACTATGATCCTTTGCTAAACGAGATTTCATTCATGCAGCCAGCCTGTTTTACACAGATTGCGTTTTCAGTGCAAAGCCTTATTTCTGACTCTCACAGCACTCAGAATGAGCGTTTATGAAAAATGACTAAGATCCTTTGCTAAACTCAATTTTCATTATGCAGCCAGCCTGTTTTACACAAAATGCAATTTTCAGTGAAAATCTCATGTTTCTGACTCTCACAGCACTCAGAATGAGCGTTTATGAAAAGTGACTAGATCCTTTGCTAAACGCGATTTTTCATTCATGCAGCCAGTCTGTTTACACAGATTGCTGTTTTCAGTGCAAAGCCCTTATTTCTGACTCTCACAGCACTCAGAATGAGCGTTTATGAAAAGTGACTATGATCCTTGCTAAACTCACTTTTTCATTATGCAGCCAGCCTGTTTTACACAGAATGCTTTTT
>CM017914.1:20702386-20766674 GCA_008369825.1 Triplophysa tibetana | reverse complement strand
TATAAAAACAATACACGTCTATTTCTCATTTTTGCTGAGTAAATGTGGCATGTGCACAAAGAGCCACCGAGATGGGGAGATTTCCTATCTTTGAAACAAATATAACAAAAAACGGTATTGCATTTCACTGACACAATTCCTTCTGCCACCGGCAGTCACGCAGATGCCGCGGCAAAATCAGGGTGGGATATATTCAGAAGCACAGAAACTGATCATGAGCAGATATAATACAGTTCTACAGGGGTGCCACTATAACCACAGTAACTTAATACTGACTGCACTGTAAAAAAAATACAGCTAATTTAACATTTCCATCAAACGATCCCAGGAGAAAATACTTGGCATCCCCTACAAGAAAAGACATATCTTTAATGCATATTGTCAACATGAAAATGAGAAAAGATGGGGAATTAAGAAATGCATCAGCACTCTTTGTGTTTTGCGTTTTTTTCAGGTGTCATTCGTAGCCGGAGAAACCACCGAGTTGTTGAGGAGCTCAATCCATCTGGAGGAAGTTATAAGAGAATATTCAATAGTCATGCTTTTGTATATCCTGTGGGTGCCAAAGTCTGATGCTACCCGAAAAATGCAGGATTTAAAATCCAATTTTCACCTGGAATAAAGTAGAAGGTTTTAGGATTTCATTTAGAGCAAACCATACTTCTAAGGAAATCTGTGACCTTGATCATTTTTTAATATTGCACAAATACAGATGTCTGCAATGCACACAGGCTCTGTGGAAAATTCTCAAGCTCGTGGTTAATCAGGTTTTTCATCAGTAATTTGGAGTCCCTGCCACCCCCATGGAAAAGAAAACGGGGATATATCAAATGCTAATACGCTTGATGTCTTAATTTATGTCCTGCTCAAATACTGTGTAATATAGACAAAATTATTTATGATAAAAAACTGTATTAAATTAAGGAAATGCATTTGAGCAAAATAAAAATATAAACATAAAAGGTCAGCAACAAACTAAAGATGAAGAAGATGAAGTACAAGTATGCCAAAAGAAATAAAGGGGGCCTTAGGCATCCACGCCCTGCGTAAAAGAAAAGATGATCCACTCTGTGTGTAAGGGTCATTTTACTGCTTCTTTTGTTCGTCTCTGTGTGTGACCTGTTGGGGTTTCAAGCAGGGAAAGAGATGTTAAACCGGTCTGCACATCATGTATCTCCATTTTCACACACACAGCCCTCTATTTTATACATGTCTAAGATTTTACTTCATTGTATTTTCATTTTAATTTGGGGATACAACCATTAATATGCTCATATATATTATTTCAATTGTTTACCTAAAACTGCAAACTAATTTTTTAAATAAGTGAATAGCAGCTTAAGTTTCAGTATGTTGCCCAAACAAAGCTATCTTATGATCTCAGAGGTATATGATCGTATATTGTGCTTGTACGTGATACTATCATTGTTGTTTGAAAGCTGACAACTCAAGTTCTTGTTCACTTTCATGATGATTTAACAATTACTTGTTTTTGTAAGTCATACAAACATAACAATAAGTAAATATAAATATTTTGGCCAAATTATTTCTTCACACAGACTTTTTTCTAAAAACTTTAAGTAAAGATCCTCCTTAAAAAAACACATTAGCTACGTGATCCTGAGAACAGCGAAGGTGTCTCGCCCTAAAAAAACACTAGGAACCCTGAGAGGCTGACACAAGGCACGCACAGATGGGCACGATTTCCCTCCACTGACATGATGCTGAGGGTCCAGGAAACGTCTGACTCCGTATCCTGGTCCCTGTTGAGCCTGAAAGAAAGAACAGGTGCCACCAAATCACTTTAATTGAGTAACCATGGTAAGAGACAATAAGAGTGGATATTTAAACATCAAACAAACATTTATCTGAGCTCTTTATAAAATTGGATGAGGATCTTCTAGGAATCCAATATACAAGAAAAACTTTCTGTGAACTGGCTAGTTTAGTTTGGTAGATTCCTGAAGGTTAATTGTTGTCAAGTGTACAGAAAGGCGTGTCATCCTCTTGTTGCCGCAGTTATGTATTCACAATAATGGGAGTGTCACAGCATTTTAAGACCTGTGTCTTTTATGCTCTATATACCTGACACGGCGTTTTCTTTGTTGCTTTTCGTTACCTGTTTGTGGAAGTTCTTGAATACGGAAGCGCAGATCGTCCAGCAACTCTTCAGTGGGATTTATTTGATGCGAAGTGGCTTAATGGAGTCAGGAACGCAACGAAAGATTGGACATGATCACGCGCATCAAGTGGCGCGACAGCATTAGGTGAGCGCGAGACGATACATTCAGAAATGTACATTGCACAAGTTAGATTAGAGAAGTTACATTTGATTTTATAATCAAGTTTTATCACAAATAGAAGAAACAAATATTGTAAAGTGGGTAGAAATACACATACAGAGCCCGAGACATTTAGCCTACATTGTGGCATGTAGTTAGACAAGTTACATTGAATGTCATGTCTATGTAAGAGTTAAGTTACAACAACGAAAAAACGTTGAAAATCAGACAGCAGACTGAGAGATAGCCTATATATAAACATACAAATATAGATAGATGGATAAATAAACACATGCATACATTTATAGACAGACAGGTAGGCGGAAATATAGACGGATACAGACAGACGGATAGATAGATAGATAGATGATAGATAATTGGATAGACAGACAGACAGATAGACATGATAGATAGATAACAGACAGACAGACAGACATGATAGATAGATAGATAGATAGATAGATAGTTAATTGGACAGACAGACAGACAGACAGACAGACAGACAGATAGATAGATAGATAGTTAATTGGACAGACAGACAGACAGACAGACAGACAGACAGATAGATAGATAGATAGATAGATAGATAGATAGATAGATAATTGGACAGACAGGCAGACAGACGGACAGACAGACAGACAGACAGACAGATAGATAGATAGATAATTGGACAGACAGACGGACGGACGGACGGACGGACGGACGGACGGACGGACGGACGGACGGACGGACAGACAGACAGACAGACAGACAGACAGACAGACAGATAGATAGATAGATAGATAGATAGATGGTGTGACTCAGACTATTGAATTTGCATTGTTACCCCCACATGACAGGAAGTTATAGAAGATTGAAATATCAAAATCAACTGCCTTTAAAGAAAAAACATACAAATGTTTGAAGATTAAAATCAAATCTGGTCCAACCTGCTTGCATACCAGAGAGGACAATAACGTCCTGTATTTATTTGACCTCTACTTGAATACTTGACTTTGCCTGTTTTATTTGTTAAGGCTAACCTTGATTTTACAGAATTTTTACAGATTTTTACAGAATTTTGGATAAATATAGGACCAATAGATTTGTAAACTGCACAGAGAGCACGATGGAGAAAATGTGTTGATATTTCTTGGTATCTGGGTAGTTGACAAATAAACCGTTGATGTGTCCTATGGTGTCGCATTTTAGAAAAAAACTATAAGGATAGATCTCTCTTATGGTATGTTATATGTGACCCAGGACAACAAAACCAGTTTTATGGGTCAATTTTTCGAAATTGAGATTTGTACATAATCGGGAAGCTGAACAAATAAGCTTTCTGTTTATGTAGAGTTGTTAGAAAAGGACAATATCTGGCTTAGATACAGTCGTTTAAAACTCAGGAATCTGAGAGTACAAAAAATCAAAATATTGAGAAAATGGCCTTTGACGTCTTGAATCACGCCATCCATTCACAAAAATTTTGTTTTAATATATTTAAGGTAGGAAATGTAAAGAAAATCTTCATGGAACATGATCTTTACTTAATATCCTAATGTTTTTTGGCATAAAATAAAAATTGATAATTTCGACCCATACAATGTATTTTTGTCTTTTACTAAAAATGTTCCCGTGCTACTTGAGACTGGTTTTGTGATCCAGAGTCACATAAGATAAATATAAATATGAAATACATTATTAACTGTTTGTCTTTAAGTTTTTGCTATGTCACATTTACGGTAGGTTATATTTGTCAAATCCAAATCTAATCATTTTCAGATGCTTTAACGCAAAGTGACTTAAAAATAAGGCAAACAAGGAGGCAATCACATAAGCAAAAAGGTAAATAATGTGCAAGTACATACTCGACTCGGTTTGGAAACTATTTGTTTATCTTTTTGCATAACTCAGAACAGCCTTGTTGTAAATTCTGATCAACTTAATTTTATCCTTCCTGTAAGCAAATTAGTTCCATAACATATTCATAATAGTAATGCAAAATACATTAGAATGTATCATGGTTGTGTTGTGGCTAGGAACCTGCACCCTTGCTTATGATAAACGTTTTTGGTTTCAATGCAAATTACTTTCAGCTAATTTGTATTTGAGGTTCCAGGGTACTGATGAATATTCAAGCTTAATATTGTCATCTATCAAAGTGTTTGCTTTATTTTGAAAAGCATTTCGATTTTCATCTGCATATTGCTCCATCAATATTAAGTATATTAAGTAAGGACCAGAAAAAAAGTATATTTTGTGTAGGAGACTTTATATTCATACATGCATGGAGTTTTAAGGCTTTATAGTGGTGCAGTTTTAACCTTAAGCAGCCCTGAATGTTACACCCTCGTATTGTAATAGATAAAAGAAATCTGTTTTGTTTCCTTTTTTCCAAGGATGCTTCACAAGAACCGCATGCATCTGAGTGGACAATATAGGAAGTCCACACATCACTTTTTCTGGTTCCTCTGTCTCTCGCTTCACTTCTTACCTCAAGGTTGGTACACAACAAAACTATGCTATAATATATTACACTGGACGTGGCAGTAAAGAGTTTCGTAGACCAAAAGAGAACATGATATAAAAACAGGAGCATAATATAAACAAAAAATATGCAAGAATACCAAAATATTTATAAAATGGCATGCATTACCATTTCCAACTGAGAAAAAAATAGATAGAGATTTTCTATTCTAGCTTCCTTAATGAACCTTGAATATGGTTTTACATAATTTAGCCAATAATTTCTGTTCCTCAAAATCGGTCCTGTTACTGTACACACGTTTTGCCACCAGAAGACTACAGTAAAGCAAACCTCGAGGAAGTTGCATCGCTGTCAAGCAGTCTGGTTTCTTGCGCAATATCAGATGGGACAAGACTGAATTGTACTGTACTGAGGCTGTATAGTACATGTTGTCCATCTCAACTATGTCCTCATATATATTTAAAGATGAACAAAGAATAGGAGATAAATATTTCAGGAGATAGCCTGAAATAAAACTATAGTTTGGCTGAGAATTAAGACCAAAAATTGTCCTAAAACAGCATTTTGCTTGAGTTTCCGTTACAAGTCTATAAATTCTAACTTGTAAAATGATTTATTAGAAACACAGTGGATGCTATAAATTATGAACAGAAAAGTCTGAGTCAGCTGTGCTGAGTCAAAGATGAGAAGGACTGATATCATTATTAAATTCAATCACTTTTAGATGAAAATATATAATAAAAGTGGTATTACCAGGAGAATTTACACATCTATAGGATCTACAGTACTTTGAAGGAGTTGGTAAAGGCCAGTTGGAGCATGATGTTATTTATTGAATTTATTGGTGATCACAGAGACTTCTTTACAATGTTAAACGTGCTGTTTTCTCATGCTTAACATGGTCAACTTGTCAAAATACGAGCTGGGTGTATTAAGTAGTATTTCTGTGCTCCAGCGATAGTAAAGGTTTCGGAACGTTTTTTGCTTTAGTTCAGCCTACCCCTCCCCCTGCACGCACCGTATGATTTCGGAAAAAATCATTCAGCTGTATCTATCTTATATAAATGTGATCAAACTAAATAATCTTCGAAGATACGAAGTATGCAATACTACTCTATAGGTGCTCAAAATTAATATGAGATTGGCAGAAACCCTGTGTGTTAGGGCCGCTTTAAAGGTTTACAGACATCTACTGTAAGACAGTGGTGGGAGAGATATAGACATAGAGAAAGAAATGCAAGATAAATTAATATAATAAATAATCAACAAGTTAATGTTTACAGAAGGGACCTTAGTCATTGTTAGGTAACATACTGAAACGTTTATGATAGCGGTACTAAAATGTTTAAAAAAAATTCATGCGACACGAAACACGTCTTGTTCTAATGGAACTGGGCCACATTGCGCCACGTCCGGTGTGGAGAAAATGTAAAATTATAATGGGTTCTAATGCGTTCTATTGTCTCTTGTCGCGCCACATCCGGTGTAGACACGGTGAACCTTCTTAACATATTTTGGTCTGTGAAATTCCCAGGTCTTTAAAACGTCTCATTGTTTTTAAACAATGTGTATGTGACTAGCACACATAATGTCTGCGTATTTATATGTCAGTGTGTTACTGTCAGTCACAGAGAAGCTAAAGTTGTTTTTTCGAGCCAAACCCAAGCCAGCCTATTTTCGTTTGTTGTGTGTTTGTCAAAGCACTAGAAAGAGTTAAGAAACTGACAGGCCTCATAGATGAATGATGATGAAGCTATTTAAAGAGGTTGGATTTGCTTTATTTAAGTAATGGATTTAACAGACCAGAATATGAATTAAGTATCTTTTAAAGACAAAGCGGCATTGTAGAATGGATTACATGTACATTTCCCTTTAATTTTTTTCTTGTTGAGTATATCCTCTCCGAATACTGATCACTCTTTAACAATGGAAGCCGATAACTGATATATGGGCCAAAATATATATTAACATAAAATTTTCTGGGCCTGAAGCAAAGGCAAAAAGGGCAGAACTACTTTTATTTTAAAACTGTGACCACAGAAAACAAAGATACATTTTCCAATTGTTTTTGTCCGATTTTCCTAAAATCAAGTTCCAACCCACTCTACACAAGGGCAATTCCATCCGTTATGGATGTGACATTTTGCATTATGGACATGACATAAAATGCTCAGAGAATGAATTTGTTACGATTATATTGAACCATCTGTTTATATTTTACTGATCCCATGTTGAAAACATCAAAAAATGTCAATCTATGAAAAAAACATATATTTAAAAAAGGGAAATTAACATGCGTTATGGATGTGACAAAAAAGGATGCGTTTTTTGGGAGACCACAAACTTTGTAGGATTTCTGTAAAATAAAATGCACAATCCTGAAGCATTAATACCCCATGAATGGAGAAGGGATGGCTCTTTATAGAACTTAAAATTGTTATTTTGTTTTAATTTTCATGTGTGCATTTATGAGGAATATGCAGCGTTTAAGAATGTGACAATTCTGAAAATGGCTCTTACCTGAAAAATCATGCACTTAAGATAAAACGAATGCTTTACAAATTTGAAAAGAGATCTCACATGGGTTTTTGAACAACCAAATGTTAAAAACAGTTGCTGTTACCATAGTAAAAAACACTGCTAAAAAATATAATTTTTCGTGGTAAAGTTGACATTTACACGGAATTGCCCACTAGTTCTTTTACTTTGAAACTTTTCTGGTACAATATATATTTAAGACCAACTATAGATATTCTTCCGGTGCAACCCAGAACGTGACTAAAGAAAATGTTTTATAATGTAGTGAAGTCAAATATTTTCGAAGTGGAAACCATTATAAAGTACAGATCCTTGAAAAAAAGTACCCAAAGTTTCATGTTGACTTTAATACTTTGGTATCAAAACGATATGGTCGTTGGTTTTGTCCTTTTTAAACATATGTTATCAGCTTTAAGGACTACAAGACTTTTTTAAAGTGTAAATAATATTTTCATCTCCCTCTTTTCAAAGTGAATGGCTTCTTTATGTCTGACACCAAAGCTGTCCTTCAAGGATGTGACGACAACTGGACTTTCCAGCCGAAAGGGCATCTTCCTGTGCTCTTTCTAACAACAGTATGTGTGGATGTAAGGGTTCTATCCCCTGGCACATGGACTGCATTTAGCTATCTGTCCCCCGCAGCCCGCTACGAACTAGCCCTTCAGGGTGATGGAAACTCCCTCTACGCCTGGCTGTTGGGCGTACGGCATCAGTTCCCCGTCCATCTGATCCCTCTCCGCTGGTACCACCTATGCCTGCGATGGGACGCCCCTCAAAAAATCTTCAGTCTGACGATAAGGGGCCACCCGGAAGTGTATCAGCGCACGGCCATCGCTCGTGCAATCCCCGCCTCCGGGCGGCTTCTGCTCGGCTGTCAGCTGAAGAAGGCCACCCCTGGCGTCAATTTAAGCACGGTGGAGCTCTACCTGTTCCGCATATGGGACGATGTGGGGGAGCACCAGGCCTGCGAGGATGGCACCGTGGTTGGCTGGAATTCGCAGTTTTGGACCGTCACACGAGCCCAGGCCAAAGTCCAAGATTCTACTCTGCAATGTGGTGAGTAATGGAAGAATGTACTGTAGGAACTGCCGAGATTCAAGCTTGTCCAACCGGTCGTGAATCACGCAGGAGGGTTGAAAATAGCAACGATAATATGCACAAACCTGAATAACCGATAAATAGCCTGAAGCACTTTTTCTGAACCCAATATAAGGACAGCTGTTTCTTGAAGTAACGCTTTCAAACTTATTTTGAGAATAACTTCTGTTTGAAGTCTTGCTAGTGAATATGAGTTTATGGATTGGTAACGTCCCATTTGTCCACTGTATTCAGGACAAATATTTGCCTTTTATTAAAGGAACAGTTCATCCAAAAATAAAAATTCTGTCATCATTCACTCACGTTCTAATTGTTCCAAACCTGTATAAATGTCTTTGTTCTGATGAACACAGAGAAATATATTTTGAAGAATGCTTTTAACCAAACAGTTCTTGGACACCATTGACAACCATAGTAGGAGAAATTGCTTTAGAAATTTCTTTGTTCTGTTGGACACAAAAGAAGATATGTTGAATGTAGGAAAGCAAACCGTTCTGGGGCACTTTTTACTACCATTGTCATTTTTCCTTCCATGGTAGTCAACGGAGGCCAAGAACTGCCATCATTTGTCCAATTGTCTTTCTCTGTTCAACAAAACAAAGAAATATATACAGGTTTGGAACAATTTGAGAGTTAATCATTCATGACATAATTTTCATTTTTGGGTGAACTGTTCCTTTAAATGAACACCCACAATGCGCTTTAATCAGCTAAGGTCACCCAAAGTCACTAATGTTGAGAATGAGAATGAAGTAGGTCATTGCCATTATTTTCACTTCAGAGACAAATTAGGATTAATACAGATTGTGTCTTTTTTTGCAAAATTAGCAGGACACAATTCATTTGGGATTGGTACAGATAATATTGTTAGATTATGTGACCCTCCCTTTAAAATCCAGGCTAAAGTCTCATAATATTATTCTGAGATAAGGACCATCAAAGTTGAATCAAAATAAATCAAATTTCAATCATCCCTATTGATGGAAAATATATGGGAACAGACTCGAAAATAGAATGCAATATGTTAAATCATACATTTTATATATGTAAATCGAGTTCTTATTTTTTTCTATATAGTAGTAATTCCTTATGATAATCGCTATTAATATGATCAGTATATTATTCTATATATTTTCAAAAATGTATTAAAAAAGATTTAATATATTGACAGTTCATTTTTTGGAAAACATGATGATTTTTGGAAAACCTGATTTCATCTTTGGCATGGTCTTACTTAGTCAATATTAATAGTCAAGATATCAATGTTATTCGTTCAGAGAATATTCTTTACATTATGTAGGATGACTTTATAGAGAACCATAAATCAGAAAAATATTAGGTTGGATTTCACAGGCAGGGTCACACACAGTATGTTCAGACACAATGTGCAGAGAAGCATTCATCCGAGACATGCTGTACACTCCCTGTAAAGTGTACACGATCATGAAAGCCACAACCTAGAACTTCAGAAATGTCTGATATACAGTAGTATTTGATACATTAAACAGAATGCTAAAACATCCCAGACTATGTGCAAATAAACATCGCTGTTAGCAGGTTCACTTGTCATTCTTAGTGAATTCCCCCTCGTGTGTAATGTTGTTTATTATGTGCATGATGTTTTCAGTAATCTAACCTCATTTACTAATTTAAGCTCTTTTCATTTTTAAAACTTTTATTAAATGCATGAACCAACTATAGATTTAGATTAAGCAGTAACCTTGTCTGTTCCTTGCATCAAAAGATTTCAAACATCTGGATTTTTTTTAAATGATGGATTCAGTTGAAATTGAAATACCTCTCTATACACAACCAGTAAAGAGAGCTTTGTTATTGAGACCTTATCTAAGTAAAACTAAAACTTAAAGGATCATCAAGATCAGATCCAATTTTGATGCAGGGTTCAAAAAGGGCAGTAGTATTTACACTCTCTCTGTGCATGCCAATCCGTTTCTATATTTCATCTTCTAGGCCTAAAGCATCTGCGTAAGAAACGCATTGGTGCAACGGGAAGGGTGAAATCCATCAGTAAGTGTTTTTTTAGTGTGAATTCACTTCACTCAAAGTTAAAGTGTGGTGATGGGTAACTATTTACTCTTTGTACAAACCGTTTGAAGCAGTTTGATAGTATGTTACTCTATGATTTGCAAATATGAAGTGTCACCTCCCACTCAGCATTCCGGGTACGTCACTGTGGTTTTGTTGGTGATCTCACGGCATGCTGCACTGAAAAGACATCTTTCCACTCAGTGAGGTCTATGACGCAAAGAGATGAATACCAGATGTGTTGCGTAACCATGCAGAAAATTAGGAATGTGTTCAAGAATAACGTAGTAACACATCAATATAAAAAAATCATCATGTACGCAGGAGTCACTCTATCTAACTTTAACAATTTCTTAACTAATGCACAAGTTTGCTTGCGCAGTGTCACAAAGGGAGAGGTTTGTTCGTGGTTTCTGTCCTTTCAGTGTAGTGACATGTCGGTATGTGTGTGTTTACACTTTTCAATAGTGCTATTTTCGGATTGGAAGGTTTAAAGGTTAGAGTTGAAATTTTTTATCTCTTTCAGGATCCTCAGGCCCAGCTACCAGTCAAAAAGTTTTGCCGATATCTCAAAGTAAGCGTGTGTAATCTGTACATTACCAGAGACTGTGATGTTATTTTTACGGTTGTCAGTTAATAAGAAATTACATTCATTATTAAAAATATTGATATAAATCAAAAGAAAAAAGCTTTGAAATTAAGATTCTACGTCACTGTGACAGGTGAATAATCATGGCATTGAATAGACCAAAAGTGTCTATAAAGCTCAATATATATTTTTTTGTTAATGTATATTTCGACATTCAATAAAAAATATAATATTTGAACTTTATCCCTTTCGAAGGTGCACTTTTCTCTACTTTGGGATCAATAATAACCAGCACACGTAGAGTTCCCGAAGGTCAGTAAAGAGCTTTAAAATGCCAATAAATATCAGAAGACTGAATTAAAGGTTCTAAAATGACCAGAAGTACAGTATTACACTCATTGTATGTTGTATTGGTTTTGATATTATAATAATATTATACATAAATAATATGTGATAATACATGTTTTCATTATTTGTTATATAATATTAAGAATAATGTGTTATCATATTTGTATTTTTATCACTACAGTCAATAAAAAAAATATTTATTTAATATCACCCATATCGAAATTACAATGTTTTGTCCTAGATGACATTAGAGAATCAAAATATTTAGGAATTACATAAATTACGCTTAAATTTGTACCTACACATACAGTTTTACATTACTTATACATTTTAAAATCAGGTGAATTACATTATATTCTAAGATGTCTTTTAAATAACTTTAATATTAATGTGTGTACAGTACAGCCACTTCAAAAGGCACTATATAAAAATATATTATTATTGTAATATTTTTCAGTGTTACTTTATTGACTATCAGCTAGATGATGCAGTAAAACAAATTTCTATTTGTTGCTTTAACACAGAAAATACCGCCTCAATTCCTCCTAGAAGTACCTCTATTAGTATGGTCACCTTTCCACCTCAGGATCACATCACAAACACGACCTCTGCTTCACCGTCACAAGCCGGAACAACGCTAAATTCTTCCAAAGTCAATGTGGTGGCTAACTCAACCGCAAGCACTTCAGAACCCATCACAACACCTACTACACCCTCAGTAAACCTCACCAGACCAACACAATCTCTCCTCACAAAAACTACCACCTCAGACCAAACCATCACAATACCACCTCAAGTTTCGATTGGTTCAACTGTAAATATCACAAGCATTACGTCACCCAATGATTATTTCAATAACACATTGCCAACTCCAGACTCGCCATCCTCCAACCAAACCATCCTGCCTACCCATAACACATCTGACCGGATGCTTTCAAGCCCTCCCATCAATGACATCGCCTCTTCTGCAAATCCTAGCTCTGAACCAATAAATCAGACAGCGGCACACCTAAGCGCTAGGCCTACTGTCAAGGCTCAAGTAGCGAATCAGTCAGCGGTTCTCCGGACAAAGAGGTCCACTACATTAATCACAGGTACAGCCATTATCAATATGTTCTGGTCATGTCTTTTATCATCTTCTTCAGAAAGAGACAAATGGCTTCTATTTCTGTGATAATTACAGGATATTAAATGAAATTTCTTACCTTCATTTTCTCATTCTGCCACATGTTATATAATTTATACATCACATAATTAATCCTAAAGTCTTTTTTTGCATTGATGTGTCTTTTCATTCATTTCAGAGTCATTTTGGGTGATGTGTAACTTTTCTCAGTACTGCGATGATCAATGTAAGAAAGACTTCTTTCTACACAAAGCGTGATTTAAGATTGAATGTGGAGATTCCTGAGGAAGTGAAATATCTATTTTCTCAATTCACAGATGCATACTACTTGATGCCTGTGGAAGCGAATGGGACTAATGTAACGGAAAATATAAAAACCTGGGTAATAATTTTTTTTTTTACCGCTTAACATCATTAGGCTAGATTTTGTGAATGTACTTCTTAAATAAATTAAAAGTGAGGGTCATCCATTTTTTGTTATCAGATTAGTTAAACTGTATTTCAGGAGGTGTGTGTCCTCCTAAATGATCTATATAAAGATTTTATCTCTTAGAATACTACTCACAGAAAGTATAGTTAAGCTTAGATTTTAACCCAAATACTTGGAACAAGAAGTCAGATTCTTTCCAACTCACTACATTGTATGTTCACTCACATTGTAAAAGATCTGTATCGTGCGCTCAGTTTTCAGATCTTTTTAGGACTCCCAGCATTGCAAATCATAACGCACATGCATTTATGGTAAGTATTATTTGCGATTAAAAAATAGTTCACGACTGATAATCGCTGTAATCAAGCATGAAATAATTTTGTATTTTATTATACAGAATGCTGATGTTCAATGTCAAGACAATTGGAACATGATGTAAGTCAGATCTGAATCTCTAAACTACAAGACAATAAGTATGATCACATGGTAATTTACCATCAACTTCTGCAATTTTTCTCATAGGCAGACTAACTGCACTGTGCTGCTAAAATTTAGCCAACCTGAGAATACTTGCAACCTCCGCAAGCTGGTGGAAAGCAGCGGTATAAACACCTTAAAAATACGCCTTCTGGGAGATGTGGAGAGAGTGGGTGAGTAACAACTACTGACCTGAGCTGTTTACAGACTCATGAGTAAAGTCTGTTTAGTTAAATAAAAGGGCCAATCCTTTTAGTCAATTAATAAAAACAAATATATTGTGAAATAAACAGTAGGCTTAAATGCCTGTTTTGTAATATACATAAGTATTTTTATAACTGTTTTAGGCCAGATTCACATTTTGCTTCTTTTCCGCGTGCATAATTGTTATTTTAAATGAAAACGCGCAGCAGGCGCGTGCAAATAGGGGGCGACGCGCCGCACACTTTTCTAGGTGCGTCATCGCCGCATCGAGATGAAAATAGTTCAACTTTTCAGAGTGGTGTGCGCGAGTCATTTGAAGAGAGAAAGAGGCACGGCTAGCGTTTTCCGCATGTTTTTAGATGTGAAATGGGCCTTAGAAATATCCACTGGTTAAGCTCAGGCACTTTAAAAACTTTATTTGTTCATTAAAACTAATACCTAGAGTTAAAGTAGCAGTATAAAAGAAGAATTAAAATTTAATTAAACTTGAATTAAATGTCAAACAATACATAGAACTATCACAGATTTCACCCAATCCATTGCCAATGCTTTGGCTTCCTGTTTGTGCTGTTGTTGTCCCACCAAAATGATGTCACTTCCTTCAGGATGATGTCACTGATGAACTTGCTCGTGCTATAGGGATATTACAAGACTAATAACCAAGTTATGTTAAAACAAAGAACAGAACTGAGCAGAATACACAAAGTAGACAGCACATACTGTAGAACACAAAGCCCAGTTACACAGATATTTATTAGCATTTCTCATTATTAACTTGATGGAATGAGATTTGGTCTTTTTAGATGCAGAAACAGGAAAAAACTTGTTTATGATTTGTTAATTTAATAATTGTTGTCTCAAGATTGCAAAATATTGGCTTATTTACAGGTAAAGGCCTTTGCATGGAGCAGAATATTTTAGCACCTGAAGGAGGTTTTGTGCACTGCACATCGTCTTTGCCTTTCGATGAAGTCTGCAAAGGACCTGTCAATGTTACATGGTAAAAGTTGCAACAACACACTTGTTTGACTGTAATTTAGTCAAAGTGTACAGACTTTACTCGTTCAGATGTGTTTTACTGATTTGCATTTATTGTATTTATATTAACCTCATACTCAACCTTGGATATTGATTTTATATACATAATGTTCCCTCTTTTTCATTAGTTCGGATGGAAAGAATGTGTTCATTCCTAATGATTCAACAATCCTGCAGAACCAATCCTGCAATGGTGAGAATTTTCAAATCTCAAATCCAATTCAAATCTCTGCTCTTGGCCTACAAAACCATCACTGGTTCGGCACCCCATATCTTCACTTTAGAGTCTTGTAAGTCTTTAAGAATCGACTAAAAACACATCTCATCCATCAACATCTTACCATTAGTACAGTCTTCTACTTATTTCAACTTTTCTATCCCCCCATCAAAAAGTGATATTCCTGGCTTTGTTACTGTGGTTGGGTAACTGAAACCAGTTTTACTGCACCCATGCATTGTTGTTCATTGCATTTATTGCTTCTATTGTTTTCCCCTTCTTTGTAAGTCGCTTTGGATAAAAGTGGCAGCTAAATGACTAAATGTAAATGTTTTCAGATGAATACTCTAAATATCACAACTGAATCCTAACACAGTCTATAAATGTTCTCCACCAGACACATATTGCACAGCATGTCTTATCACATTCTCTTTCTCACAAAAACACATGTTTTCCCTTTAGTTGAAAACCAGCAACAATGTGAGTGTCATGTATCCTCCAACAACGGTAAGTGTGATACAGAATACGGTTTTGATTATCATAGCATGCATGCAAATATTTGAAACCACCATCACCCGTCCACCTCCTCTGTGTTGATTTAGAGTCATATTTTGCCCTTCGTTTGAATATTTCGAGCTTGGACGTGAATTTCACATCTATTCAGAACATGGTGAGTGTGTTAGGAGACAAAAATAGGAATAAAAATGACTGCACTGTAATTCGTAGAGCCATTCAGAAAAACAAAAATAAAGTAAAAAGTTATTTTGTATTTGTCAGAATTTGCTTTTTGCTCAATCCTATAGGTTTCGGAGTGGAGCTCACCCTGCAACGAATCCAGCATATTAGGGTACGTCTGAAATTCCACCCTGTTAAAAAATAAACATTTGACCATGTACAGTACGAGTTGTTTTATTTGTGTTTGAACTTTGTGGTGTGCTTTTTTGCCATTATTTTTCATTTTACATTCCCGTAGGTCTGAATGTAATCCTGTTGCATCCCAGTTTTTTCAGGTAAGCATCTATTTATCTGATGTTTTCAATAACTAACCTTGTGAATAAGTGAGTGTGTGTTTTAAAGACTGCATTCATTTTTTAACAGAGGATGCACCTGGAATGTTATGGTGATGGAGCAAGGTATGCTGTACCGTGTTTGTGTGTGTGCTTCTGTACGCATTCATGTATTCGACTAACTACTCTATTGTTCCTTAGGCTCTACACCTGCATGTTAACTTTACAGCTATCACAACAGGTAGATGTTTGTACTGTTAGCGACGCCGTGGCCTTTCTTTGGAAGGGCAGCACCAGCATCATTTTTGATGGACCTGTTCATGTAACAGGTGAGTGTTTTGAACTATGTTTACATTTACACCTCATCCATGTGTTTGGAATAACAAAATGTGTTGTCTGTCTGTCTCCTGTATAGCTATATGTCGATTGCCCACCTTTTCTGTAAACACATCTTTAAACTCTACATTTACCTGGAACTATGTAAATATGAGTGCCAGCCAGATTAATGAAGTCAAAAACCAACTGAAATGGTAGGTGGTCTTTTCAATCTAGATTTTGCAATGTGCTAACTCAACATTTATGTTTATTTAGATTTAATCAGCTGAATCTAAAATTTTTGGATATTTGTTCTTTGTTCCATAGTAAACAGGGTCAGACGTATGCTGTTCTTTTGAATGAAAGCTGTGAGATCTCTAAATCTACTCCACCTCCCAGCACAACCACTACGAGCAAAGCTACATCCATAAATATAACATCGCCATCCCTAACTATTACACCCAGCATTGAGGACAGACAGCATACTTCTGTTACACCACTGAACACAACAGTTTCAGTATCCAACATTAGCTTTACATCCATTAACAGTGCAGACACTCAGACAAACACATTGTCGCTCAATACAACAGACCTGCCACTCATTCCACCAATCACATTGCCCACGACAATAACAACACATAGAAATACACCAGGTGCACTGGAAAATGCAACTCTTACACCAGTCAATACATCAGTCTCACTGGTGATTACAGTCACACCACCCGGAACAACTGCACAAACTTCAAATACAAAAGAAACACAGTTTGATACAGCCAGCAGAGCCCTCGAAACAACTTTCACAACACTTACAACGAATACAACATTCAATGCAAATGAAACACTATTACCTACAACAGTCACACCACTCAATACAACTATAACAACACTCACTACAACTATCACAACTTCAAATTCTAAAGCAATGGCGTTAAATACAACTTTCACAAAACTCATTACAACAGTCACACCAACTGCTACAAATATCACAACACTCAATCCAACAGTCACAACCCTCAATAAAACTTTCACAACCCTAAATTCAACAGTCACACCAATCACTCCAACTATCACAACAGTCACAACACTCAATGCAACAGACACAAAACTTAATCCAACAGACAAACGGTTAAATACAACGATCACAACCCTCAATACAACAGTCACACCATCCACTACAACTATCACAACACTCAATGCAACGATCAAAACACTCAATACATTAAACACACTATTAAATACAACATTCACAGAACTCAGTACAGGTACCACAACACTCAATGCAACAGTCACAACCCTCAATACAATTATCCCAACACTCAATTCAACAGCCACACCAACCACTACAACTATCAAACCAACCACTACAACTATCAAACCAACCACTACAACTATCACAACACCCAATACAAATGTCACAACACTCAAAACAACAGACACACTTTTTAATAGAACGGTCACAACACTCAATACAACTATCACAACACTAAATACCACAGTAACACCAACCACTACAACTATCACAACACTCAATGCAACAGTCACACCATCCACTAAAGCTATCACAGCACTCAATGCAACTGTCACACCAACCACTTCAACTATCACCACACTCAATGCAACACTCACGACACTTAATACAACATACACACTGTTAAATACAACAGTCACAGAACTCAATACAGATATTCCAACATTCAATGCAACAGTCACACCAACCACTACAACTATCACAACATTCAATGCAACAGTCACACCAACCACTACAACTATCACAACATCCAATGCAACAGTCACAACACTAAATACAACAGACACACTGTTAAATACAACAGTCACAGAACTCAATACAGATATCACAACACTAAATGCAACAGTCACAACAACCACTACAACTAACACAACACTCAATGCAACAGTCACAACACTCAATACAACAGACACACTGTTAAATACGACAGTCACAGAAATCAATACAGATATTCCAACATTCAATGCAACAGTCACACCAACCACTACAACTATCACAACATTCAATGCAACAGTCACACCAACCACTACAACTATGACAACATCCAATGCAACAGTCACAACACTAAATACAACAGACACACTGGTAAATACAACAGTCACAGAACTCAATACAGATATCACAACACTAAATGCAACAGTCACAACAACCACTACAACTAACACAACACTCAATGCAGAAGTCAAAACACTCAATACAACAGACACACTGTTAAATACAACAGTCACAGAACTCAATACAGATATCACAACACTCAATGCAACAGTTACACCAACCACTACAAATATCCCAACACTCAATGCAACAGTCACAACACTCAATACAACAGACACACTGTTAAATACAACAGTCACAGAACTCAATACAGATATCACAACACTCAATACAACAGTCACACCAACCACTAAAGCTATCACAACACTCAATGCAACAGTCACACCAACCACTACAACTATCACAACATCCAATGCAACAGTCACAACACTAAATACAACAGACACACTGGTAAATACAACAGTCACAGAACTCAATACAGATATCACAACACTAAATGCAACAGTCACAACAACCACTACAACTAACACAACACTCAATGCAACAGTCACAACACTCAATACAACAGACACACTGTTAAATACAACAGTCACAGAACTCAATACAGATATAACAACACTCAATGCAACAGTCACACCAACCACTACAACTATCACAACACTCAATGCAACAGTCACAACACTCAATACAACAGACACACTGTTAAATACAACAGTCACAGAACTCAATACAGATATCACAACACTCAATGCAACAGTCACACCAACCACTACAACTATCACAACATTCAATGCAACAGTCACAACACTCGATACAACAGACACACTGTTAAATACAACAGTCACAGAACTCAATACAGATATCACAACACTCAATACAACAGTCACACCTACCACTGAAGCTATCACAACACTCAATACAACAGTCACACCGACCACTACAACTATCACAACATCCAGTGCAACAGTCACAACACTAAATACAACAGACACACTGGTAAATACAACAGTCACAGAACTCAATACAGATATCACAACACTCAATGCAACAGTCACACCAACCACTACAACTATCACAACACTCAATGCAACAGTCACAACAGTCAATACAACAGACACACTGTTAAATACAACAGTCACAGAACTCAATACAGATATAACAACACTCAATGCAACATTCACACCAACCACTACAACTATCACAACACTCAATGCAACAGTCACAACACTCAATACAACAGACACACTGTTAAATACAACAGTCACAGAACTCAATACAGATATCACAACACTCAATGCAACAGTCACACCAACCACTACAACTATCACAACATTCAATGCAACAGTCACAACAACCACTACAACTATGACGACACCCAATGCAACATTCACACTGTTTAATACAACAGTTACAACACTCAATCCAACTATCACAACACTCAATGCAACAGTCACAACACTCAATCCAACTATCACAACACTCAATGCAACAGTCACAACCCTCAATACAACTATCCCAACACTAAATACGACAGTCATACCAACCACTACAACTATCGCAACACTTCATGCAACAGTCACACCAACCACTACAACTATCACAACACCCAATGCAACAGTCACAACACTCACTACAACAGACACACTGTTTAATACAAGAGTCACAACACTCAATATAACTATCACAGCACTCAATACAACAGTCACACCAACCACTACAACAGTCACAACACTCAATGTAACAAACACAACACTAAATTCAACAAACACACTGTTAAACACAACAGTGAACCCGACCAATGCACCTATCTCAACACTTAATGTCACAGTCACAACACTCAACGCAACAATCACATCAACCACTACAATTACCACAGCACTTAATGCGACAGTCGGACCAACCGATGTTACTATCTCAGCACTTAATGCAAACGTCACAACCCTTAATGCAACCGACACAACACTCAATGCAACAGTCACAACCCTCAATACAAGTATCACAACACTCAATGCAACAGTCACACCAACCACTACAACTAACAACATAATCAATACAACAGTCATATCAACCACTTCAACTGTCACAACACCCAATGCAACACTCAAAATACTCAATACAACAGTCACAACACTCAATGCAACAGTCACAACCCTCAATGCAACTATCACAACACTCAAAACAACAGTAATACCAACCACTACAACAGTCACAACACTCAATACAGCAGTCACACCAACCACTACAACTATCACAACACTCAGTAAAACAGTCACACCAACCACTACAACTATCACAACGCTAAATGCAACAGTCACACCAACCACTACAACTACCACAACACCCAATGCAACAGTCACAACACTCAATACAACAGACACACTGTTAAATACAACAGTCACAGAACTCAATACAGATATCACAACACTCAATGCAACAGTCACACCAACCACTACAACTATCACAACATTCAATGCAACAGTCACAACACTCGATACAACAGACACACTGTTAAATACAACAGTCACAGAACTCAATACAGATATCACAACACTCAATACAACAGTCACACCTACCACTGAAGCTATCACAACACTCAATACAACAGTCACACCGACCACTACAACTATCACAACATCCAGTGCAACAGTCACAACACTAAATACAACAGACACACTGGTAAATACAACAGTCACAGAACTCAATACAGATATCACAACACTCAATGCAACAGTCACACCAACCACTACAACTATCACAACACTCAATGCAACAGTCACAACAGTCAATACAACAGACACACTGTTAAATACAACAGTCACAGAACTCAATACAGATATAACAACACTCAATGCAACATTCACACCAACCACTACAACTATCACAACACTCAATGCAACAGTCACAACACTCAATACAACAGACACACTGTTAAATACAACAGTCACAGAACTCAATACAGATATCACAACACTCAATGCAACAGTCACACCAACCACTACAACTATCACAACATTCAATGCAACAGTCACAACAACCACTACAACTATGACGACACCCAATGCAACATTCACACTGTTTAATACAACAGTTACAACACTCAATCCAACTATCACAACACTCAATGCAACAGTCACAACACTCAATCCAACTATCACAACACTCAATGCAACAGTCACAACCCTCAATACAACTATCCCAACACTAAATACGACAGTCATACCAACCACTACAACTATCGCAACACTTCATGCAACAGTCACACCAACCACTACAACTATCACAACACCCAATGCAACAGTCACAACACTCACTACAACAGACACACTGTTTAATACAAGAGTCACAACACTCAATATAACTATCACAGCACTCAATACAACAGTCACACCAACCACTACAACAGTCACAACACTCAATGTAACAAACACAACACTAAATTCAACAAACACACTGTTAAACACAACAGTGAACCCGACCAATGCACCTATCTCAACACTTAATGTCACAGTCACAACACTCAACGCAACAATCACATCAACCACTACAATTACCACAGCACTTAATGCGACAGTCGGACCAACCGATGTTACTATCTCAGCACTTAATGCAAACGTCACAACCCTTAATGCAACCGACACAACACTCAATGCAACAGTCACAACCCTCAATACAAGTATCACAACACTCAATGCAACAGTCACACCAACCACTACAACTAACAACATAATCAATACAACAGTCATATCAACCACTTCAACTGTCACAACACCCAATGCAACACTCAAAATACTCAATACAACAGTCACAACACTCAATGCAACAGTCACAACCCTCAATGCAACTATCACAACACTCAAAACAACAGTAATACCAACCACTACAACAGTCACAACACTCAATACAGCAGTCACACCAACCACTACAACTATCACAACACTCAGTAAAACAGTCACACCAACCACTACAACTATCACAACGCTAAATGCAACAGTCACACCAACCACTACAACTACCACAACACCCAATGCAACAGTCACAACACTCAATACAACAGACACAACACTCAAAACAACTATCACAACACTCAATACAACAGTCACACCAACCACTACAACTATCACAACACTCAATGCAACAGTCACACCAACCACTACAACTATCACAACACCCAATGCAACAGTCACAACACTAAATACAACAGACACACTGTTTAATACAACAGTCGCAACACTCAATACAACTATCACAACACTCAATACAACAGTCACAACACTTGATACAACAGTCACACCAACCCCTACAACAGTCACAACACTCAATGCAACAGTCACAACACTCAATATAACTATCACAACGCTCAATGCAACAATCACACCAACCACTACAACTATCACAACCCTCAATACAACAGACACACTGTTTAATGCCACAGTCACAACTAGCAACACAACAATCACATCAACCACTGCAATTACCACAGCACTTAATGCAACAGTCAGACCAACCAATGTAACTATCACATCACTTAATGCAGAAGTTACAACCCTTAATGGTGCAGATACAACACCCAATTCCACAGTCACAACCCACAATATAAGTATCACAGCCCTCAGTGCAACAGTCACACCATCCACTACAACAATCACAACACTCAATGCAACAGACACAATTTTAAATACAACATTTGTCCAGCCACACAATACAACACTCAGTACAACAATAACAACACATAATGCAATAGACACACCAACAAATGCAACTATTACGACACTCAGAACAACAGTAGTCTCACTGTTAAATACAACAGTAAAACCAAACACTGCAACTATCATAACAACCAATAAAACAGACATACTGTTACATACAACATCCATCCCTCCACCCAGTTCAACTCTTACAACACTCAATACAACTATTACAACACTCAATACAACTAACAAACTGTTAAGTACATCAGTCACACCAACCAATGCATATAACACAACACTCAAAACAACAGACGAACTGTTAAAAACAACATCCTTCCCCCCACTTAGTTCAACTATCACAACACTCAATCCAACACTCACACCAACCAATGCACCTAGCACAATGATAAGTCCAACAAACGCACAGTTAAATACAACATTCATCTCTCAACTCAATACAACAAGTTCAACATTCCCACTACCTCATGAAGTGACAACATCAATGCCACTCAATACAACAACAAAAAAGGATGAAACATTCACATCTTTTACAATTACTGATAGATCATTCAATATCACAGTCACTGGTACACCATTACCACCATTTAACACAACGCTTTTTAATTGGCAACACAACACAACCACTCCACTTCAAAATGCGACAAGCGTTGAAGGAGAATCCCAAACAACACAATCTTTTCAGAATGCAACCGAATTCAGTACAATGTTTCCAGTTAGCACAACACAATCTCTGGATAGTTCTACAGTTGACACAACAGATGCTAAAAATAGTACCACTGAGTTCACAACAACAGATACACACAAATTCAACACCACATCGCATATGTTTAATTTCACAACTTTCAATAAAACAACATCTTATTCCAATATAACAACCCCTCAGTTTAACACAACCCCGTTTACCAATGGGACTAATATTGACCATATTATTAACACAACCACCAACAACACTTCAGAATTTATTACATCACACCCTGCAGTTAATACAACACAGTTTAACACCAGCCAGTCGAACACAACAGAGCTATACACAACCACCTTCCCAACAGCAAGAAACACTTCCAGTGCACCAACTGACTACATATCAAACAATATTTCAACAGAAAGTAACCACAATGCAACACAATTAAACACCACAACAAAAAAAGCTGAAGATAAAGTCAACACATCCACAACAATACATCCCATCTTCACTGCTCATAACACAACAGCAGATTCTGTCGCTGTTACCAATGACGGCAAAACTCACACAACTGCTGTTCCAGCGTCACAGCCAGTCTCTCCTCACAACAACTCCTCGATAACAGTTTCACCAGTCCATCACATTACACAAACAACCAGCATAGGAAATACAACAGCAAACAACACAACGCCCGTGGGTCCTCCTGTGCCATCCACTGTTGCCATGGCGAAAACTTCAGGTTTGACTGTTCATCTGGTTTTTGATATTATGTACATTCATGACTTCAAGTTGTAACATTCAAGAGTCCTCTCATTCATATTTTTGAGATTTGTACAGTATAAGGGGTGTGCACATACATTTTTGTGCAACTAGTCCTGGTTAATTAGTTATAGAATTATAGGCTTGTATTTAATGGAATCGTTGACAAAAAATATCTGTCATTTATTCACCCTCAAGTCATTGGAAACCTGTATCACTTTCCTTCTTCTGTGAAACACAAAATTATTTTGTGTTCGTACAATGGGAGTCAATAGGGATATTTTCATTTGAATTCCTATGAATGGTAGACAGATCACATTGCAATTACATGTCGTATCTAAAATGTCTTATTTTGTAGTATATCTAACAACTGAAAGTCCGGGCGCACTGGCTGCAGATCTTCTGAGTCAAACAAAAGATGTTTCATCTTTAAACTCGACTCAGGTGAACAATTTGGTCAACCAGCTAGAGAGTCTGCTCTCTGCACCCAATATTAGTCTGGACGTGGGCCGGGCGATGCTCTCCGTCATCAACAACCTGCTTAACTGCTCTACAAATACTCTGGCTTCCTCCTCCAACCGGTAAGTCACATGCTTAGCACATGCATTCATGGTTTAAAGCTGAAACAGGAAACGGGTAGAAATTTGAAATATTAAAAATTTGCTTTGGCTATTTTAGATTAATCAAAGTTGTGGATATTCTGGCTCTAAAACTGGTGATTCGAGACCAGACAGAAAACATTGCGTTTGAATCACTTGCTTTGACTATAACCAAAGCTGATGGCACTAACTTCAAGACAACATCATTTTCAATCACAGATCCCTTAAACCCACAGGTATTGACTATTGAAATTATGTGCAACTGTTTTAAATTTGTGGAATATTTTGGAAATGCCTACTACGTAAAAGTAAACATCAACATTTTTTGCATGTTTTTGAAGGTGACCAAAGGATTTCAGAGAGACACGAGAGCGTTGAGTTCCTCTCCTCTCGGCCAAATAACACTTCCAGCTTCTCTGACAGAAAAGCTCTCTACAGAAGAACAAAAGATGGCTTCCAGAATTCAGTTCACATTCTTTCAGAAAAGCACATTTTTTCAGGTAAACCAAGTCTATTTAAAAATTAAAATTGCTCTGGTGAAGCGTTTACTTCATATTTCGTCTTAACGTTCTTTATTTTTGTTCATACAGGATGAAGGGAATGAACAAATTCTTAACAGCTACATTCTGGGCTCTAGTGTGGCTAACCTTTCCATTAAAAACCTGAAGGAGAATGTCGAGTTTACTCTGAGAAATTTGCTGCCTGTGGCGGTGTGTGTTGACTTTTTTACATTTAGTCATTTCTCACTAAATCCGGTTTGATTTCTGACTTTTGAACTCCTTTCCCACAGGGGAACTTTGTTGCTTCATGTGTTTTTTGGGACTTTGAAACAAATGGTGAGATGCGACTACTCCCTGTCATTAAGCTCATTGAATAAAATTCTGTGTATGAGGTGACGTAATTGTGATGCGCTTTCTAGGAGGTTCGGGAGGCTGGAGTTCTGACGGCTGCTTTGTTAAGGACAGCAGTACTGAGAACGAGACCGTCTGCAGCTGTAATCATCTGACCAGTTTTGCGGTGTTATTAGTAAGTGTGCTTACAATTAAAATACATCGCAGAAATGTCTTATCCTTCTTTTAACAGAAGCTACAGCAGTAATGGCTCAAATAAGCATCTAGATTATCTTTTTATAAAAATGAAGAGACCATTCCAAATTTTCCAATCCAGTGTCTGTTGAACTGTAACAAAATCAAACCTCAGAAGTGAAAAAGTCATCCAGCAATGTGAAAGAAAGCATGACAAGACACATAAACTGTGATAGAAATTCAAAAAATCAAATCAAATAAGTAATTTTTAACTTTTCCTACATACTGTACATGTACAAATATTACTGTTGTATTGCAGTATTTGAGGTTTGAAAAAAATACACAGCATCTTTTCTGTTATTTTGACCTGTTTCTCCAGTTTCATTTTCAGCAAATAAATGCAAAAAGACGTTTATATCTGAAATTTGGGATAAATATTGTTGGTAGTTCACAGAATGAAACAAAAATACCTAAACACATGCACCTATAAATAGTAAATTCGATAGTGCTTCTGAAATGGTCTCTTAATTTTTTCCGCAACTGTAGGTATGTTTATTTTTAAATGTGCATGTTTTTTCCTTCTAGAAAAACCTAAAATAATTTACGTTTAATGTGGAGCAAAAGCTGAATCACATTGAAGATATATCTTCTTATGTGACCCCGGATCACAAAACCAGTGTAGCACAGGAATATTTTTAGTAAAAGACAAATATACATTGTATGGGTCAAATTGATTAATTTTTTTAACTATAAAGTAAGATGATGTTCCATGAACATATTTTGTAAATGTCCTACCTTAAATATATAAAAACTTTATTTTTGCGAGTGGATGGCCTGCCACATCGCCACATCTCTATATTTTGCTCCCCCAGATTCTACCATTTTAAACTGTTGTATATCCGTCAGATATTGTCCTATCCTCAAACTCCTTAAATCCATAGAAATCTTAATTTTTCATCTTTCAGATTATGTTAAAATCTCAATTAACCCATAAAACTGATTCTGTGGTCCAGGGGGTCACATACAGTGCCCTCCATAATTATTGGCACCCCTGGTTAAGGTGTGTTAAAAGCCTTTAAATAAATAACATTTTTATTGCAGATGTATACTCTCACACTGAAAATTGTAGAAAAATGTAACCTTCAACTCAAGTGAATTTTAAGGGCGAAAAAAAATCCCTGACTAAGAAATTATTATTTTTCATAGAATCACCTGTTCCACAATTATTGGCACCCCTAACAATTCCTAGGAAATAAAAGTAATTGAAGTATTTCTGTCATTTCTACAGTAGTTTACAAAGTTGATCAGAGTATCCAGGAACATTTAATTAGTAATTCATCACTTCCTATTTCCCTGGGGTATGAATTATCCACTCTTCAACATGGGAAAGACAAAGGAACACACCATTCAAGTAAGGCAGATGTGTGTCGACCTTCAAAAGTCAGGCAATGGCTACAAGAAAATAGCCACTTGCCTGCACCTGCCCATATCTACTGTCAGAGGAATCATTAAGAAGTTTAAAACAACTGGAACAGTGGTAAACAAGCCTGGACGAGGACGCAAGTTTATTTTGCCTCCACGCACAGAATCGCAACAAATGGTAGCATCTTGGGTTCACAAAGTCTCCAAAACAACCATCAGGCGCTGTCTACATGCCAACAAGCTGTTTGGGAGGCATGCACGGAAAAAACCTTTTCTCACTCACAATAATAAACGGGAACATCTGGAGATCGCTAAGCGGTACTGGGGCTTCAACTGGGACCATGTGCTTTGGTCAGATGAGACCAAGATAGAGGTTTTTGGCAACAAACACTCTAAGTGGGTCTGTCGGAACACAAAAGATGAGTATGCAGAAAAGCAATCATTCCCACTGTGAAGTATGGAGGAGGATCGGTGATGCTGTGGGGCTGTTTCTCTTCCAGAGGCCCTTGGAACCTTGTTAGGGTGCATGGCATCATGAATGCTTTGAAATACCAGGACATTTTAAAGCAAAATCTGGTGGCCTCTTCCCGAAAGCTGAAGATGGGTCGTCACTGGGTCTTTCAGCAAAATAATGACCCTAAACATGTGGCCAAATCTACACAGAAATGGTTCACCAGACACAGAATCAAGCTCCTCCCATGGCCATCTCAGTCCCCAGACCTCAACCCCATTAAAAATCTGTGGAGTGAGCTGAAGAGTCCAGAGGAGAGGACCCAGGTCGCTGGATGATTTAGAGAGATTGTGCAAAGAGGAATGGTCGAAGATCCCTCTTTCTGTATTCTCTCATCTTGTGAAACATTATGGGAGAAGATTAGGTGCTGTTTTGTTGGCAAAAGGAGGTTGTACAAAGTATTAACATCAGGGTTGCTAATAATTGTGGCACACATGATTTGATGTAAAATAATTATTTTTTAATGTAGGATTTTTTCCCCACAGAACAAATGCACTTGTATTAAAGGTTGGATTTTCATCTTTTTTTCATTGTGGTCCTGTATTATTTAAAACAAAACTGAATTTATTTGAAGCTAAAGAACACATCTTAACCAGGGGTGCCAATAATTATGGAGGGCAGTGTATGTGACAGATTTAAACTTTGTAAACGCTGTATAATGATAACATATATTCCATCATTTCACTAATTTATAATTTTCAACATATTCAATATTTTTCTTTCTGCTACCATGATTACTTTAAGTCACTCTTGCAATTTTAGCCAAACTTGATCTGTGTGAATACGCTTGATAATGTTACTTCCAGTTAGCAGGAACTGAAACGCTTTTACACTGGGATTGTTATAAAGTGCATTTATTCTTTCCTACATCTTATAAATTGGTATCTTTTCTATTTGTTTTAAGGATATTAGTCGGCAAGGCATAACTGACCGCGTGCAGGCCACAATCCTCACATTCATCACTTACATCGGCTGTGGAATCTCTGCTATCTTCATCGCAGTCACTCTCCTCACCTACCTCGGGTTCGAGTAAGTCTTCCTTAAGGATGCCGAGATATCTTGAAGATCTCTAAAAGATCTATAACATATAGGACAGACAGACTCAACAAAACGATTTGTTGAATTGACTTAAAAAAGCTGCGTCCAGTGGTTCCACGCAACAATATGAAGTCATTTGAACAAATAAAACGTTAGTTGTATGAACAAAACAATTTAAGTAATGTTGACAAAACTGAGTAAATCCAAACCATTCCGATTTTACCAGTAATTTTAAGCTAATTAAACTCAATATTTATCCTTGTCAATGATCATACATAAATTATATACAGATTTACTGCATGTAAGTCAAAACACAATGAGCAAATCAGATGAGAGGCATCTCACTTTGTTGGTCTAATCTCCTTTGTAAAGAAACACAAAACTGTTGTACTTTTAAATAATATGGAAAATCTTCCAACATGAACACCGAGTCCTCCTCACTTTATTCACAGAAAAATCCGCCGTGACATTCCCTCCAAGATCTTGATTCATCTGTGTTTCGCTCTGCTCTTTCTGAACCTGGTGTTCCTTGTGGACTCGTGGCTGGCTCTGTTTCCGAATGCCACAGGCCTGTGCATTTCCACAGGATTTTTCCTTCACTACTTCCTATTGGTCTCCTTCACCTGGATGGGTCTGGAGGCTCTCCATATGTACCTGGCCATCGTCAGGGTCTTCAACAGCTACATGACCAGATACATGCTCAAGTTTTCCTTGGTGGGATGGGGTGAGTTCAGCTGTGTGGTTTGAGGTTGTTAAAGTGGTCTGATTAGACGGTCGTTGACTTAATTCATTGATGCGTTGCAGGACTCCCATTAGTTGTTGTTATCGTTGTGATTGCTATAAACAAGGACAACTATGGCATTGTGCAATATGGGAGATATTTGGATGGAACTACAGATGATTTGTAAGTAAATAGTGTGGCCTATTAATGAGGACATTTTACAATAACAGCTCATTCATTTACATTAGGTCACATATAACCAATAAAGTTGGATTTTAAATACATTTAAGTAAATATGAACACGTTCACAACTAAGATTATAAACGCTGTAAAAGTATTGATCATTATTAAATCATATACTGTAGTTACAGTAAAACTACAATTGTCCCTACAGCTGTTGGGTGAAAAACGACATGGTGTTCTACGTGACTGTGGTGGCGTATTTCGCCGTGATATTTGTGTGGAACATGTCCATGTTCGGGGTGGTGATGGCGCATCTGATACGAATCAAGCGGCAAAATCCCCACAATAATCTGTACCGGAGCGGATTGCAAGAACTGCGGAGCATTGCGGGACTCACGTTTCTGCTGGGTCTCACCTGGGGCTTCGGCTTCTTTGCGTGGGGACCCGTCAACTTGGCTTTCACATATCTGTTTGCCATCTTAAATTCCTTGCAGGGTGAGAACTTTTTAATGTAGAAAATACATCAACATTATAGACAGTATATGTGAACCTGGACAGCAAAACCAGTCTATGGGTACATTTTTCGAAATTGAGATTTGTACATAATCTGAAAGCTGAATAAGATTTCATTTGATGTTTAAATTGTTAGAATAGTAATCTGGCTGAGATACAACCGTTTAAAACTCAGCAATCTGAGAGAGCAAAAAAACTAAATATTGAGAAAATTGCCTTTAAAGTTGTCCATAAGGGGCACTGTGACAGGCCATCCACTCACAAAAATAAACATATACATATTTAAGAAAGGAAATTTACAAAATATCTTCATGGAACATTATCTTTACTTAATATCTAATGATTTTTGGCATAAAATTGAAGTCGATAATTTTGACCCATACAATGTATTTGTGTCTTTTACAAAAAATGTGACCCTGGACGACAAAACCAGTCTTAAGGGTCAATTTTCTGAAATTATGAATGTTACATCACCTGAAAGCTGAATAAACAAGCTTTCTTTAAATGTATGGTTTGTTAGGATAGGTCACTATATGGCTGAGATACAGACGTTTAAAACTCTGGAGTCTGAGTGTGCAAAAAATCTAAATATTGAGAAAATTACCTGTGAAGTTGTTAATCAGAGGCACTGTGGCAGACCATCCACTCACAAAAATAACGTTTTTATATATTTAGGGTAGGAAATTTACAAAATATCTTCATGGAACATAATCTTTACTTCATATCCTACTCATTTTGGGCATGAAAGAAAAATCTGTCATTTTGACCCATACAATGTATTTTTGGCCTTTACTAAAAATGTTCCCGTGCTACTTAAGACTGGTTTTGTCATCCAGTGACACATATTAAGACTTATTATAATTTCTAAATTGACTTTACACAGAAGCACAGTACATACTTGGCCATTCAAGTAATTTCCGACTTCTCTTTCTTGTTTTCTTTTACTCAGGCTTTTTTATTTTCGTCTTCCACTGCGCTCTAAAGGAAAATGTCCGTAAACACTGGAGAATGTACCTCTGCTGCGGCAGATTCCGATTGGCTGAAAACTCAGGTATAACCGAACCGAAACATGTGACTTTTTTAAGATATTTCACAGATGTGTGATTTTAGAGCACTATAATTTGTTCGTTTACAATGTCAAAAACCTCTCAACTACTTGTCTGCAGACTGGAGTCGAACAGTGACACGCAACAATCACACTAAGAAATCCTCAATACTCACGGCAGTGTCATCTGATTCAGAGCACCACAGCGCCACCCCCAGTTCAGTGTGCAGCGATGAATTAGTGCCATCCAACAGCTTGGGTCAGTTTTAATGGAATTGCTCATCTTTTAAAATCTCTCAGTTCAGTAACAAAAATCACTGTTTTTCACTACGTGTCTAATTTTGCATGGTTATATATGTGACATTAATTGACATTACAGGCTCACCGATGGATGATAGTTTCATCCCGTTTGGGGAATTAAACGGCGACGTGATTCACAACGATATGAGCAGTCAACTCCGTTCAAGACTCAGACCTGCGTAGTGTTCGGAGTGGAACAGGAAACCATTGGGGTGATGAAAAATAGAAGCAAGAGCGAGGACTAATGGGACCCAATGGTCAAAAATATCCCACATTACTGGGAACTGTGGAAACGGTATATTTGATCCCGTTCCTGCAGTTCAAGGGATTTATTAAAGGACTTCTGTATATTTTCAAAACACAGTATTAAAAATCCCCTCTTCATGATAAAGGCTTTGTTAAAACAGAAAAAAGACACTTGAGAACAGATTTCAATTCATCAAATGGTACTTATGGGAAAAAAAATTGTTCTCTTAATGAAGTAATATGAGTATTTTATGTTTTTATTTTACTTTTATTATTGACTTAAAATCACACAAAGCAGGTTCATGATAGACTGATAGCACTGGATTCTGTTTTTTCTGTTTTTTTTCTTTATATGAGGTTGGTTTTTGTAGTCATCTCATGTAAAGTGTGTTGGAAGAACGTGCAAACATTATTCAAAAAATATATTAAATGTTAGCCTATTTGTTTTGTATCTATATGAAGGAAGTCACCTTAAATAGTTTTTTTTATGTTTTAATATTAGAGTTTGTCTTAGCCAAAGTTCAATAATATGCATTATTTTATTTTAGATACATTTTATTGCACTGTACGTAAAAATATGATATTCTCAAATCAATCATTTATTATATATTATTTTCATTTTTTTTCTTGTTGCCCAAAAGAAGCACATTTTATGGATGTTGACCTCTTCTCTCGTTCAAGAGTAAATGCTCCAATATATGAAATTAAAGAATATATATGCCAAAGGAAAGATTATTCTTGAATAGGAGTCTATCTTGTAACTGTTGCTCATGATATGGTTGACACTTTGGCGAATGGATCTTCGGCGACGGAGGCGTGTGCCCATGATGCGAGGTAGTTCTGGTGCGGAAGAGTTCAGGGATGTCATGCACGGGTCTGAGTTCAGATCGGACATTGGAGGGAACGTGCTGAGCTCTATGTCTGTGTCGTGGAAACAGCCGTCAAACGCCATGGCCTGAGAGGCATCGAATTCTGACAGCTGTTTCAAAGACACAAATAATTAACTTAAAAAAAACACTTTCAAAGAAAATTCACATATATTTTTCTATTAGATAAGAGTGAGACAAGTGGATTGGCAAAAAGCACTATAAAATTACCATTAAAACCTTGGAATACAATAAACCTGAAATACTTTTCCTATAGCTTGTTTGTTCATTTTGGCTGGTCACTTATTATTAACGCTATAGAAATATGAAATTGTAGAAAGAAGAATCTTTGTTTAATGTATATTTTCTACAGAAGATATCAATCGTACACTTCTGTAACAACATTAGAGAGTAAACAGACCTAATAAATGAATTTTCATGTTTTCAATTTCTTTCAGAGATTAACATTACACGATTTGATCAACAGGGGGCAGCATTTTAAAGAGCCAAGCTTTGACTTTTTTATTTTTTATTGCAGACATACAAACATCTTTAAACTGAAAAGATCTCTAACCTTTAACTGCTTAAGTTTCTTCATCTCCTCCTTGGTGGTGAAGTAGTTGACAGCAGCGTACTCGATGACGGAAAGAAACACAAACAGGAAGCTGGTCCACAAATAGATGTCCACGGCTTTCACATATGACACCTGAGGCATGGATGCCGACACTCCCGTTATAATGGTGGACATGGTCAACACCGTAGTGATGCCTAGATTAAACACAAATGCTTTAAAAAGAGCTTAGGTTCGCTTTAAAAGCTTTTAAAGAGTCTCATGCACTTGTTTGTGCACAGGTGTTGCATACCAAGTGAGACACGGGCTGGTACCGCCCGCCTGTCGATCCAAAAAGACACCCAAGAGAGCACCACCATCAGCATTGTGGGAAAGTACGTTTGAAGCATAAAGAAGAAGATGTGTCGTCTCAGGATGAAGTTGATGTATAGTCTGTTGTACCAGCCTGACAAAGCAAACAATGTGGACTCGCACAATGATCTGAAGCAGATATTACAAAGATAGCCGTCACTGCCAATATAAAAGAGAGAGAATATGTACCTGTACTGCTGTACAATGCCAGACCATGAGACGGATGAAATTCTTCGATAAAGAATTGAGAGAGAGCAATCTCATCTGTTCTTAAAGAGTCAGTGCCGTTTTTCCAGTACAACATGAGGTCATTCTCATTATATGCATCTGAGGGCAAATAAGGGCATAACGTAAGACAATGTTCATATTTGAACATAACTTGAAAGGAGTTAAAATAACAGACTCGTTGTGAAAAGAAAATATACATATATAACATTAAAATAAATAAATAAACAATAAAAACAATAAGCACTTACAATAGAAGGAAATGGGGTCATACAGTTAGGTGGTTTAAAAACACAATTGTAAAGTTTTGTCACAAATCAACAATATCTATGGTGTGAATCATTATAATCACAAATGCAAATGTGGTTGAACTAGAACATTTCTTTAATGAAATCAATACTGAATTTCCCCAAACTACATAAACCAAAAAATACACAAGAACTGAACTCTAAGGTGGACACGCACAGCTCTCCAGCTCCAGAGAACAGTTCTGAGTATCCAACGGGAATCTACTAAAGTCCATCGAACAAAGAGACGTAACTGTTATCCTAAAAATAGAGAGAATATTCAACAATTAAAAGATCAGCCGCAGCAGGTACAGATCTTGTATGCATCATGGTACAATCAACAGAAGCCTGTACCTGACGCTGTAGAGGATGTTTCCATCTGGATAAACCCTTAGCATGATGTTCTCCATGGTAGTGTCGTGGATGAAGGAACGCTTGGAGTGGACGAAGAACACATCCGGCTTCCAGATCTTTTTCACCAGGCGACCATCAAATGTGCGGCTCAGATTGTTAGTGGAGGGAAAAGCCAGCCGCTCGTCCTTCCAATAATGCCGCAGGTACAGGGTCATGGTGAAGTCCTAAACGAGAATTTATTGACCTTGCAGAATATTACGATGGCGGGTTGGCATTTTAGTATGAATATGATTTGTAGATGCGTCCACACAAAGTCCATTCAAGCAATACATTTATAGAGCACTAAACAGTTTTGTCCGACAGTAAATGCAGAAAAAACATTTACCATGTTTACTTCAGAGATGCTGTCTATGCTTTCCACCTGCACATCAATGCCAACAGGGATGGCAGACCCTGCAGCTCATAAAACAAAACACACAGCTGTTATGTTCAGGATAACAGCAATGCCTTTGAAATCCACTTAGACAGAAACAGCATCCACCGCTCCTACAGAGAGAGCATATGGAGCCCAAAATGCTTCCTCTAATCCTGTTTGTCCCATCATTGACTACCAGTGGTGTACTGAAGGATGCCATTCAACACCTAAATCGATCTCTAAACCTTCAAACTGCAGAAGAGGAACCTAAGCTCTTTATCAATACAACATTTGCAGAGTTGATACCCGCCCTTCTGGTTGAAAAAAAACAATGCAACACATTCTGTCACGAGCTTGCTACACAGGTTTCCTGTTCAGACAAGAGTGACAGTACATCCAAGATGCAAAGTTTTCTCTGATTGATGGTGTTCAAATCCATATGTGGAAACGACCTGTTGTTATAAATATACATGTCCATGCGTGACTTGCACATGCCAATTTCTGCTTATTGACCTAAAACCATACACTATTCCATCTGTTTTACCAGGCCTGGTACCTAATCCAGATTACAATCCACGAAAGCGAGTCTTTGTCCTCAAAACCCATTGACTAATTTGTGTTTTGTACAATCTGGGTCACGTCCAATTTTAGGACTAACCCAGCCTCTTTTTCCCAGAGCAGAGAGATGAACCCCCTGACAGAAGTGGTACGGCCTATCAATTCAGGTTTATTAAAAAGAAAGCTCTAAGTAGGATTGTATGGAATGAGATTGGAATTGTTAAATGGAGCAAATAAATAGCGAATAAATCGTGACCTCCAAATCCAGGCCTCATGGCAAAGTCGTGATCTTCGATCCTCAGCAGCTGTTCCGTTTTGATCAGAAGAGACTTTGTGCTGTCCTTCCTCTTTAGTTTGTGATCTATTCGCCTGAACGAAAGAAATAAGAGCAAGAGGGAACAGCACATAAGACTTTACAATGGCATACGGTGGACTTCTACATATTGGGAGACTTTTAAAACTATTTGACATGCAAAAAATATTGTACATGCCAACCGTCTTGTCATTTCAAAGCTTTAAGATTTTCTCTCTTTCGCGGAACACAAAAAAGATATTTTCAAGAATGTTGTTAACTGGCACCCATTCACTTGCATGGATTTTGAGTCCATGCAATTGAAGTGAATGGCTGCCAGTGCTGTTTGGTCACCAACATTCTTCAAAATATCTTTTTTTGTTTTATGCAGAAGACAGATAATCCTACAAGTTTGAAACGACTTGGGGTGAGTAAATGTGAATGCATAGCATAACAAAACCATTCTGTAATGAGATTACTGTGCAATTTTGGTATTTAATAATAAAGACTGATAAAGGAGATGCAAATCACCTCCAAAACATTAAGCCACCTTGCTGATATCCATTAAACACATGGTGTGTGCAAAAGAAACCAAACATTCAAGGTTAATTTAAACCAATAGTTTGTCCTTTTAACCCAACCGCCCATCCGAGTCAAATAATCCTCCATATCTGTTCATAATATGTAAGCTTTTTCATACATAACATAACATGGTTTGTGATACTAGACTACTCTTGATTGCTTATTGACAAGCACATGCATCAGAAAATGCTAATGAAATGGAGTTATCCAATCACGCCACTTGCTATTATCATACAAATGACACCAAAATACTTGTTTATGCACATGAAATAAAAAAATCACAAAACTGTGCAGTCATTTTCTTTACCAAACTATAACACAGTATATGAAGAGTTTGATTCCAAAATGAGATACAGCTGTTTAAAAAACAAAATCAAAAATCATGTTGTTTATGATTTTTTTGTGTTAGTCAGCAGTATTTGATTAGTTATTTTGGCTTGAATCAGAAAAAAATGGCAGTTTGATTGATAAAAATTGGAACCCACAATAAAAAAATGAATTTTCTTAAAAATTGAGTTCTCATTCTGAAACCAAACTCTTCATATAGACACATCAGATTTACATTAACATATCTGACAGATGCTTTTACTCAAAGCTACTTACAGGGAATCCTTCCATATATTTTCAATCAGGATGAAAAATAATGTGATGTGATAACTGCAATAAAATGCTTAGTTACTCTTTTGAGTTTCTTACCCTCTAAATTTGTGTTTGGCATGCTCGCCCAGGTAAACATCCTTGTTTTTCTTGCGGTCAAGATACCTGTTATCGAGCAGGGTGACGGGCCACATGCTCGCAAGACAAAGCACCCTGAAGACCAACAAGACCAGCTTCATGACCAGGTATGAGAACGGAACATCTGACTTTCTTCCTCAAGATCTCTCTGTCCTGTAAGGGTGGTCCAGAAATCTTCCACAGAACCGAGAGGGGACTTTTCTTGAGAGCTGGCCATGCCCAGATGATGCTGGGATACGTCGAGAAGCTCCAGTTGACCTCTGCAGTCCTCTGTCAGTGTGTATTACAGCATATATCCAGCATCCATCACTGCGGTCTTCATTCCTGTGTGCATGTGTGCGAGGACATGTGTGTGAGGACATGTGTCGGGTAGTATCAGACCACGTTAACACGCTGTGACGTGTTCTCATCCAAACCTAAATCAATAGGAATTTTTACTTACAGTAATAAAAGAATGGCATTAATTCCTCGCAAATCCTCTTATCTGCTGCTGGTAAAATCTTCTAACCTACACAGAGCGCTGGGAGCATCTCTAATCAGGATTTCCACAGAGCAGAAGCTTTGTGCTGGTTTCTCTTACAGAGAAAATACCTTCACTCCTTCACATCTTCACATTGTCCAGACCCATGCATCTATATTATTGCACCTGAAATATAAAAAGCGGTATATAGGTCAAAGAGTAATAATGTCCTTAAACAGATCTAGTCGTCCAGACAAGATTTATTAATCATATCAGCATATGAAGATTTAAATGTCACTGTTCGCAGGGTGGAAGAACCCAGATGCAGGCAACAGCGGTGAAGGGGTTATTAACAAAGAGACTTTTTTACAAAAAGGCAAAACAAAAGCCCACGATGGGGAAACAAAAACAAACAGGACTAAATATATAATACAAATAAAGACTTCCAACAAGGGGGCAACGACACGACGACACGATGACACGAAGGCACGACGACACGGCGACACGGCAACACTGCGACACAACGACGACACGACGACAACGTCACAACGACGACACGACGACGGCAACACGACGACAACGTGACGACTAAATATATAATTCAAATAAAGACTTCCAACGAGAAGGCAATGACAAGACGACACGGCGACACCGCGACACGGCGAAAAGACGACACGACGACACGACGACGACATGACGACGTCACGACGCCAACGACGACGTCACGACGACGACACGACGGCAACGACGACGTCACGACGACGTCACGACGACGACACGACGGCGACACGACGGCGACGAAGATGACGACGATGACGACACGGCGACGACGACACGACGACGACACGACGACACGATGACACGCGACGACACGACGACGACACAACGACACGATGACACACGAAGGCACGACGACACGGCGACACGGCAACACTGCGACACAACGACGACACGACGACAACGTCACAACGACGACACGACGACGGCAACACGACGACAACGTGACGACTAAATATATAATTCAAATAAAGACTTCCAACGAGAAGGCAATGACAAGACGACACGGCGACACCGCGACACGGCGAAAAGACGACACGACGACACGACGACGACATGACGACGTCACGACGCCAACGATGACGTCACGACGACGACACGACGGCAACGACGACGTCACGACGACGTCACGACGACGACACGACGGCGACACGACGGCGACGAAGATGACGACGATGACGACACGGCGACGACGACACGACGACACGCGACGACACGACGACGACACGACGACACGATGACACGCGACGACACGACGACGACACGACGACGACAAAACGACACAACGACACAAAAAGGCAAGGTAAGGAACCACAGATTACGTGCAGGACAGGACAGGCAAGAAACGACACGACTAAGACATGATACAAGTCAAACAAGCACAGGACAATGAAACCGGATGACTTTTTAAAGGGAAACAAACACAGGATGATTAATAGGGACCAGGTGAAGGGGATTAAACACTGAAGGAAGGCGTAACGAGACGAAAAGGGCGGGAAACACAGACCACACTCGGAGAGAGAGTTAGAAGCTCCCTTAAGCCCAACCTCTCTCTCGACATAGAACCTAAGGCTATGTCATAGCTCCACCCCAAAACCAAGAATAGACAAGACAAGATGGCAGAACCATGACATTAAGGGTGAATTTTCTTAGCTGCCAAAGAAATCTGTGTTGTTCACAAATTGCCGGGTCATTTTGTCGAGCGCTGTTTTGGCATCATTTGACGTTCTAGTTTCAGTTAGATGCATCATTATTTATTATTATGAAAAGCTCTGGGGGACGAACCGATCAAATCACATCAACACAATCCATTACATTACAGAAAGGTTCAGAGAGGGGGGTGAAGTGCGGCGAAAGATCATATGATGGAAAGATACGGAGAGAGAAAAATGATTAACCAATCACTGCGTCCCCTCCCTGTGTCCAGTAATCCCAGTGCATTTCATAATCTGGTGGATTAAGACAGAGACGAGGTTCATCATCACAGATACTGAACATGTGGTCTAACCATCCACATCACATAAAGAAATATTACATATCAAGAGAGATCACATTGTTTTAAAAATGATCCTACAGGAACAAATGACCTTTAACCTCAGCCAATATGTAAAGATGAACTGTATATGAATAATAATTATCCTTATCTATTACTTATCCTATTATAATAAGTAAACACTGCTATATTAAAAATGTAACATAGTTTTTATAAACATCAATATTTTAGGTACTTTGGTACAGAGATCAAAATTACACATGAAAAACATCACCTCTACATTTTATATGCTTAATGTTTATATTTATTTTAAATATTATATACAATCATTTTATTGTATTAAAAGGAAGCATTTATTATCTTTAACTAATCAAGGAAGCATGCCAGCTGAGTCATTATCAACAACGTGTCAGCTGACAAAACAATGTAAACAGGAAAATAACCAAACCGGTCACCCAAATCAGATAAATACATGACCAGATAAAGCTTTTATATAATATACAGCATTTTTTTAAGTAAACACATTCTATTTGTTACATTTTCCTAAAGTGATACCTTTAATATTATTTTATTTATTTTAGAAGGAAATAAACTACTGTTAGTTAATCTTACTAAATTTTCATAATTTGCAAAAGGGAACAGTCATGTGGGCCGCTGGGTTGGCTGAGAATCAAGTCTGAGATCAATGGTTGTTTATGGTATATCACAGATTTAAAATCAAATCTTTAACTCCACCTCTTATTAAGGTGTGTGAAGTGTGCGCTCCACTTGTCTAGACAACGCTGATACTATGGAGGTATTTCAAAATAAACTTGCCAGTTTAGTCATCGTTGATACTCAGATGAGACCTCCATTCACAATTACACACATGAGTAAGTCAGTCTTTTGTATTATATTGACAATAACAGATTTAGACAGCATGATCCCATCACTAACTCAAATCATAAATCAAGGGCAGAATGTCAAAAGAGAGCGTTAGTGACAAGACAGGAACAAGATGTGTTTGAATCGGACAAGTATGAAGTAGATAATGTTGATTGCGGTTGTGTTTCTACAAGTGTGCAGGTTTATTTGATAAAGTTGCGTTTCTTAGAATTTTCATGTGCAGAAATGTCTAAAGCAGCAGGTTATCATCACTATCTTAAGAGAATGGCGCCTTATCAACAAAATTATTCTTTCCAAAGAAAAAATGTGTCAGAAACACATTTTATAGTTTAAACTTGTAATGTATTAATGTGTTATATGATTACACTTTCAGCTTAAGGAGCACCTATGTTATCCTGAGAAATATTATTAAACACAAACCTATTTGATGAAAGCTTCACAGTTTTTCCAAGTAACAGGAGATTTTTTGCATAATGTTTCTACTGCAGTTGAGTTCTTTCAAGAGATCAATGGCAAGACAGCATTCGTGGATTTTCCTATTACGGATGTGGATTTTGGTTTGTGCAAATGGGAAAACTCCAGGTGAGAGTGATTGAACGGGTTTGCTTTCCTTGAAAAGTACATTGCTGAGATTACTGGAGAAGAGTCGTTCATTTGTGTAGCTTGCGACAGACAATATTTTGAACCATAGGGATAGTTCACCCCAAAAAATATTTCATCGTTGACTAATTTTTACAAACCAGTATGACTTTCTTTTTGTAACTGTATATGGACACATAACCGCTGAGACATTTGTCTAAATATCTTCTTTTGTGTTCCGGAGAAGAAACACTCAGATAGAGGTTTTGAACGAATGAATTTCTTCTTATTCTTAAGATTGTCATTTGTCTTTATTCCCACATTTATTTCAAACGTTTATCTCAAATAAGACAACATACAGGGATTCACTAAAATGACTTAAGAATGTCTGACTGTTTGTATGTTTTGATTACATTTTGACCTATGACACAAATATTTCACTTTGATGTCCTCAAAGATTGATTCAACCACACAATACAGGTTTTGCCTTTCCATGCAGGTGGTATCTGTAAAACTGACCTAGACTTTACTTCACCCTCCTAAACGATTAAAGATGAGACAATTATGAGAAATACATAACACCCTGTTCCTAATAATGTGACATTCACAGTTTCCTTTTGATGACATTCGCCAAAGAGAAAGCACTTCTGTATGATATCTCTAAAGCAAATCAATAACCTTTTCTCTTCACCACACCTCTAGATGTTCTGGTAACCTGCATGTTTTCAAAAGACTGCATTCTTCCATGCCTCTTTGAACCAGTTGGAGATGAGATCATATACTGGTTCAAACAGAATGTTCTCCTTCACACTTTTAAACAAGAAAGTGTCTTTCTGGACCAGCCAGACAAACGTTACACTGGGAGAACGTCACTGTCTAATGACACGATTCCCTTTGGTAACGTGTCTTTACGTATTCGAAAAAGCGGCCCGCAAGATAGAGGGAGATACAGGTGTCTTGTCACCAGCAGTCGAGAGACGAGTGAGCACTCCATCACAGTTATAGTAAAAGGTGGGCGTTTGATGATTTGATCTTGTAGATGATTTCAAAACAGCACAACAGCCAACCACAATCGCCTTTTGTCATTCCAGCCCCTATCGAGTCGGTAAACATGGAGACAACATGGCTCAGCGGTTACGAGGAAGTCAAATGCTCTGCTCGAGATGTCTATCCCGCTCCTCGTGTAACACTGTTCACTGAGCCGCCTGTTCTCCCCGACGGCCTTCAAACTGACACCCGAAAAACGGCCGACAAGCAGGGCCTATACAGAGTAGAGAGTAAAATCAGAAAGCTGAAAAATCAGGCCGATCTAACCTACATCTGTCTGGTTCAATCATTCTACGGGTCTCAGATATGGAGGACCTCGCTGCAGGAAAAAGGTTCGATGTCTTACATTCATAAACGTCTGAACACGTAACGTGGTATTTCATCATCGTTATTGCTTGACATTGCATCATGAAATTATTCACATCACTCACAACATAATCTACCACTGTGATTCTTGTGATGTTAAAACTGTACCAAGTTACCAAGCAATGTTCAATCATAACGCAGAAATGTACAGCGTGGAGGGTAAGGACTTCATCATCCCGTGCGTGGCTCCGTGGATCCTGGACAACTTTACACTCACATGGTCCTTCGCCAAAGAACACAAGTCATCAGTCATCTACACATATGACAGCATCACGCACCTCGGCTTTAGTGTTTGGGAGGAGAGGATTCGACTTGTGCCCCCTAGTGGCCAAAGAGGGAATGGCTCTCTACAGCTACACAACCCAATGGGAATTGAGCACACTGGCATCTACACATGCGTCCTGTCTTCCTTCCAGACCCAACATGTGGTCCACACTAGAGTCAGCATCATTCCAAGGACCGGTAAGAGCAAATTAAACTCTAAATCAGAATCATGGAGTGTGAATTTTAAGTATTTAAAATAAAACTTATATTGGTTTATTAGAGATAAAAATGCTTGGCAAGTTGCCATATTGTTAATTGTATATAAATCTTCATTAAAATCTCTTTGTGTAGAAGTTAACTGTATTTCTTTCTATTCATTTCCAACCAGCAAACAGATATTTCTGCTTAATTAAGTGTAAAAACTTCTTATTTCTGACCTTCAGTTGGAAGGCTGCCCAAGAGCTCCCCCCAGAGGATCACTGCTGCTATAATCACAGGCCTCACTGTCACTGCTGTCGTCGTGTGTTTAGTGATTATAAAATGTAAAGGTATGGATTATTTCACCAAAAAGCACATTTATTTGTAAAATGTTTTGTCATACTCTACCTTCTTTTAGCAGTTAGCAGGACACGCTCAATTAAAACCCATGAGGAGGCTACAGAGATGCACCCAACAAGAGGTTGTCTAACAGTTACTATAGTCCTCATAATATAAATAACAGCTCATCTAATACCACGGTATCAGATTAACAGATCTTGCTGCCCTGTACTTTCACAGATGCAAACAATGAAGATCCTTCAGAGACCATCTGCTTATCAGAAGAGACAGAAAAGAGTCAAACATGAGTTGATGGAGAGTAAGCGGTGGAATCATTTGGTTGAGTGAAATTGTGTTGCCATCTAAACCATCTCTATAGAGCTTGACCGGGTAGAAAGATGACATTGATACACACTAGTGTGTTTTTCATCTGTACCTTCTTTTTGGTTGGGATTGAAAGATCGGTGTTGGTTGGATATTAAAATGAAAGCACAAAAGTTATGTTAAAGCAAAAATACAAAAGCTGAAGGGAAGAACAAACATGAGACAATGTTGCTTCAGTCTGTGTTGATGTTGTTGATGTGGAAACATTGATTTAGTGCTTGTTTTGCAACCCGGGCTGATCTCATGTGGCACTCTATTGAGAAATAATATTTTTATAAGGATTGTCTAAATAAATATATAGAGCTGTACATATAATAATGTATAATCATTTTCATTTATGAAGCAAGATAGGGCAAACCCCTTAACAAAACGGACTAATCATAACATTTGCAGTTGCTTTAATTATATTGTTTCTCTATTATAAATCGTATATTTTTGAATTGCAAATCATCTAAACCAAGAAAAACTTCTGGATGTCATTCTGCGTATGATGACCAATAACTGTATGATAGTTTGAAATGTTTTTTTTTGGTTTGTTTATTTACGTTTTTTTACTTTGACTTTGGCTATTAGTTATTGTGAATTATTGATGTGGAGCAATGCATTGTTGATAATTGTACAGTGATCTTCTGTTAGACATTAAGATGCCAAAACTGTAAATAGATGTTTCAAAATGGATATCCATTTAATTATATGCTTCTGTTACAGTATGAAATCGTGTCTGTGGAGAGAAAAAAATAAAAAATACAAGTAGATGACACAAATCAAGCAGTAGATGGCAGAAAACTAACTTGAATACTTCATGCATTTTACTCTTTCACCACCATTGACGAGATATCTCTTCATTTAAAATAAAACTGTTCCCCGCCAGTTATTTGCAGTTATTACGGCAATCAGTTTGTACTGTTGCACACCTTTGGGAAAAAGTACAGAATCCCAGAACCTAGAACGTATATTTCTTATCGGTTTTTAATGGTTTTTCTGATTGTAATTTGGGCGGAATCTTTGAGAAAAAAACGTTTATTATGAGCTGTTTGATCAAAGTGATGCACTTTTGAAGAAACCGACCCACATCTAAGGAGTGATATAAAATAACAAATGAAGATACAAGAATTCGGGTTCTTTTGTTTAAAAGCAGATACTCTGTTCTTTCACTTGACATATTGTTTGTCCATATATTCTTTACAGAAAATGTACTGTCAGCCATTAAAATTTGGTGAAAATGTAAAAAAAACGCTGACGTAGGCTGAAAACCTTTTTTTAAAGGTTCTGTGTGTAAGTTTCAGAGGCCACTATTGGCGTAGTTGGAAATTGCAACCTAAAGCTCCGCCACCCCCCCTCCCTCCCATTAGAGAAGCTACGGATGCCGTCACATGACAAAAGGGTTCCGTATATGATAGCGGCCATTATCAGTGGTGTTGATGATTGCAATCTAAGTCTCACAGGCGAACAACAGACTGAAGTTACGGACACAGGACAGAGATGTCGTCGTCTGAGACAGCAGAGAGTAACCTTTGCAAGTCAAGTGACGAGGTTTATTTTCAAAGAAAAATAAATAAATAAGAGTTACTTAATTCATCATTTACTCTAATCGTTATAGTGAATATTATTGTTACTTGTTTCACGCGACTTCTCTTAAAGATCAGCTCATCTATTAGCTAAAGCTATCAAACATCTTTTTTGACGAAACAGATTGACGCTCTCTCGGCTCTTGTGCAGAATATGTGTGGTCCGCCATTAGCGCGAATTTCACTTCTTACCGCACAAAGAACCGTTTCTATTTCTAATAAAAAACATGACGAGTGAATTTTGTTCTTGTTCTTCCTCTTCCTCTGCTAATCCTTCTATGTAGTGGCTTTGCAAGCTGCCTCAAAACACAGCCAAAGAAGAACTAGTCCCGTGCATCCTTCGTTCTACGAAACGCGCTCAGTTTGTCCGTGTAGTGCTACTATAGGAACATGGCTGTGCAATTTGATTAATTACATGTAAGGGTGTGCCCCCGGTGTATATACATAAAATGGCTCATTATAAGGTAATATAAACATTTCGATTAATTTTGCAAGGTATTTCTTCACCACTCACAACATAGTTTTGTATTATATATGACATTTTGGTGAATAAATCCTTCAAATTCCTACACACTGTACCTTTAAAAGGTAGGCGGGGAAAGAGTTAAACAGAACTTCAGTATTGGCTGTACAACCTTTGGAATGAGCAACAAGTTCAACAAGTTAACCAGGACTAGGCTATATGTTTAGGCTTCTGTTTCATTGTCTACTTTTCCCTATTAAAATGAAAGCAAACGTTGCGATTTGTTCTTATCAACAACTTCATTTCTAGGACTTTATTTATTTGATTATGAAGCTGGTCACTTGGACTTTATACTTTCTTTGGATCCTTCCCTTAATTCTGAGTAAAGGTAAGAAATATCTGCTATTACATGTCTAAATAATACAGTTCAAGTCCACAGCACATTATTCAACTGAATGTGAAACATATTTATAAAATATTTTAAACCTAAATAAGACATATTTTCACAATGGTCAACTTTTTAATGAAACTGAAAACTGAAGACTTCACATAATGGAATGGTTCATGACATGGAATAATTAGGGTTGAAGTAATAATTCACCCTAAAATGAAAATTCTGTCTTTTACTCGCCTTAGAGTTGTTTCCAATCTGTATACATTTTTTTTGTTCTCATAAACACAGAGAAATATAGTAAGAAAAATTACTTTATCATTTTTTTGTTCTGTCGAACACAGAAGTTATTTGGAAGAATGTACAGCAAACAGTTCTGTGGCACTTTTGAACACCATTGTATTTTTTCCTACTATGGTAGTCAAAGGGGGGGAGGGGGGAATCTGTCTGGTTATAAGCATTCTTCCAAATATCGTTCTCTGTGTTCATCAGAACAACACAATTTATTCAGATTTGGAACAACTCAAAGGTTAGTAAATGATGACAGAATTTTCATTTTGGTGAAGTATCCCTTTAAAAAGATTTTAGAGGAACTGAAGGGATGATTGTGTTTGGCAGCATCACTATCTGCTGACAGTCAGCTGCACTTTGATACAGTTAGTCAATAATGGCACACATGAATTGTGCCACAGATTTCGCATGATGTTTTCAAAGCCCAAGGACATTTTCAAGGAACTTTCAGTTTAATTTAACAACTTGTAGACAAGATAAGAAACCGTCTGATACAGCCGAAAGGCTGGCCTTTAGCCCTGCATGACACACACCATATAAAAGCTTTGATACTTGTACTGTAATTCAGATTTATTTCTCTACAGAAATTGCTATCACTTGTATTTACTCTGAGGAGTGTTTGTTACCATGTCAATCATCATACCACTACATCATTCACTGGTACAAGGGGGAAAAAGCAGTGCATTCCTACTATCTGGGCAAAGACCAACTGGCGTATCAAGATGGAGAATACAAGGGCAGAACATCACTGCTCATACCATCCGAAATCAAAAAAGGCAATGTATCACTCTCTTTAAAACACATGCGAATCCAAGATGAAGGGAGATACAAGTGTTACGCTGCAAGCGACACATTAAATGAAGAGAAATTTGTACTCGTCTCTGTAGAAGGTGAGAAACAGTACACTCTTTACACTTTGAAACAATCATTCACAAGCGTTACTGAGCCAGCAAACATGCGTGGACTGCCCTTATCTCTCGGTACACATTCACAAACAATATGTCTGAAGATCATTTCTGAAAACAAGCAAAAGAACCAGAGAGAACCGTTACTTGGCAAACCTTGCTTCCCCAATGTGTTTTGACCTGATACCAACCTCAACCACTCCCAGACTGTTTCTTTATATGCAAAAAACACAATTATTATAGACAGTAGCTGCAGTCCAGGCGCGCCTGTCCGATGAAACGGTCTGTTGACAAATGAAGTAAACAAGATTTATAAAACAACAGGATATTTGACATTCTAACTTTACTATAGGCTACAATGTGCTGTGTTTTAAATTTTTTATGTTATCTCTGTCTAAGCACAGATTTTTTCAATGAAACTCATCACAGTAATCTGGATATTTTAACTACTTATATCATTCAAAACTTTTTTAATAATTGATAAATAATCTAAAAAAGCTTTTAATTTTTGCCACTTCCATGACATAAACTGGCGTGTGACCGCGTTCTGTATGTTTCCTTTTGTTTAAGCTCCTGTGAAATCAGTGGATATCACAATAAGAGCTGACACAGTCACCTGCAGCACCACTGGAGTTTATCCAAAACCAACCGTGTCGTGGTCCTCAGACCCCCCAGCAAATAACCCGTTGTCCAGTCACTACGAGACAGACGAAAAACTGTTTGTGGTGACCAGCGAACTTAAGATAGGCAACATCAATGACCTCTACACATATAACTGCTCAATAAAAGATACAAAAGACAAGACCCTTTATATAGCTAGTCTGAAACAGCAAGGTAAGTCAGGGTCTACAAAATTCATCAGCTATGGTATTCGTTCATCCGAGCACATTTTAGTAATACAAGAAATATTCTGTATTTCAGAAATCTCAGTGGAAGATGAGGTAATACTCCCTTGTCCATTCACCAAGAACAACTCCTTCATCTTGACCTTTTCCACCGCTGTTCTGAGCTACGACAGTAAAAACTCTAAACAACAAATCCGTGATGAGTGGAAGGACAAAGTGAGCTTTTCACCTGAAGATGGGACAGTCAAACTTCATAATCTGGATAAAGAACATATGGGAACCTACACTTGTAAGACAACTACAGCCCAACAGATAACCACCAAACAAATATCAGGTAAGCAGCCTATAATAATAATGTTACTTGTTGTTTTTAGTACCTAACAGCACACTGCTGTAACCAATGTGAAATATTTGCCATTTCAAAACCCACAGGGAATGAGGATACTTTCATATGTCCAGTACCTAAGGATCAAAAGTACATTACCACCTTGGATTTTGACACTACTGTACTCAACTATGACAGCCGAACCTTTGAAAAACCGATTCTTGACCAATGGACGAACAAGATTACATTTCCATCAGAAGACAGTGGAGCTGTCAAACTCTCTTCTCTCAACCAAAAACAGCATTCAGGAACATACACCTGCGAGAGCACTACAGCCCATAATAGATACATTACACACACCAAAGTAACACTAACAGGTAATGAATATTACACCATTTATAATCTAGACAGACAGCCAAAAAATGCATGTAAAACAGATCAAATGTCTTCAAAATGTGCTTAACATTTAAATTGTCATCGAACTGTATTTTATTAATTACATTTTTTTACAGGTATGAAATCTCATGCAACCATGAAGATTGTCATCCCTATCGTTGTTTTTGTCCTCATTATAGCTGGTATTTGTTTTGTTGTCAAAAGATGTAAAAGGCAACAGGTACGTACACCATTACTCTGCCCTACCAAGGCAAAGTGCATTAACTACGCAAACACTGAAACAGTATTTAAAAAAATGCCTTCAAAGTTTTCACACCAGACAGTCATTGCAGACAGTTACTGGAATTTTGACACTCTTGTTTCTCTGAAACAGGACAAAATTGAAAACTGGTCAAAAGACAGAACAGATGCTACAGAGCCCATTTCAAACTTTTTGACCAAATGTGTAGTCACTGCACTTTGCCTTTGTAAGGCAGTATTATTTAAAAAATATACACATAAAGAACTAATGAGTTGACTTTTAAAGTTTAGACTATCTATTAACTGTGATAATGTCTTGATTTGTCCTAATACAGCCAGCTAGATCACAAACACACAATTCTGAAGAGCAAAACCACATGTACTGTGAAACATAACCAACATCTAATGATGTCGCAGAAGTAAGTCTTCAGAGTTACGGAGTGGACTGAATTACATCATGTACATACTCTGCAGTATGTGAAGAATCTTGAGGATATCAAGGAATTCCAGGACATATTTTTTGTATTTATATTAAATAAAAACAACGAGAACTGGAGACAAATAGGAGGACAACGGTTTCATAGAACAAGCAGTGAGACTTTTCAAGTGGTACTGTCATGTCCTTGTAGTGTCAAGCCTGTACCGACTGACTGATCAATAGTTGGATTCTGTTCAGGTCATTCCTTGATCCACCAACCTTCAAATGATACTGGAAGTTTGAAGCCTTGAGGTCTAAGAAAGTTTTTTTTTCGTGCTGAAGGACTTTCAGTTCCTCTTGACATACCTTTCCCCTTATCTTGGTGAATAAATCAGATCCCCATCAAGTTCATCATAACTTGTAGAGCCTGTGAGACTGCAAGCCTGTGATGTAAACCAGTTTGAGACCATTCCACTCAAAAAACTACAACAGCGTTTACAGTTCACGTCTTAATATGAACAAACACCTTGCAATCATAATAATTGGGAGTTTTTAATCTCTAGGTGTGAATTCTCTAATTCTTGGGTTATTCTTGTTTGGCACTGAACCTGCAGCTTTTGGGTTAGAGGCCTGTTTGACCAGCATAAACCCAGCTATGGACCAGTCTAAACCAGCGCAAACCAGCATCAAAACCACGAATGCTGTTTTTTTCAACAGGGAGTGTGATGATTCTGCCCCATCATGTCATGTTTCTCTTGATCTAGTGGCAGGATCATGACAGAGCCTCGTGTTTTGTGTGGAGGGGGTCTATTATGGCCCTAATGGCCTTCCATGCATTCTCTCAAGTCTCTCTTTGTCCCCGCCACCTCGTTTCCTCATTATTACTTGTTATTAATTTCATACCGTACACCTGTTCTCTCTTGATTTAATCCCTTACTTAATGCCCCTGTGTTCTCTGTCTTGTGCCGTTTCGTTTCGTTTCACGTGGGTGTGTTCCTGTCTTAACATCGTAGTCTAGTTATTTGTAAACCATGGTAAATGTTGTCTTTAGTCCTGCTTTGTTTAGTTTAATTAGTCCATGTTCCTGAATCTATGTCAAACAAGCAAGTTCCTCCAGCAAACAAAAGATGCAAATCCATTGCCAAGACAAGATCACAACACCAAAACTTCATTCCAACACAACTTCATTCCATCATAATCCTTGACTATGACAAGCTCATTATGCAAGATAACATTTATGACTATTCATATCTGACGCACAATTGTGATCTGTTTTGATTTTTACCTGTATCCTTTGGACTTACCGAAACTGAAGATTTTACGTTTTTGCACTATGTGACTCAATATGTCGGTATTCTTGTGTTTTTAACTTGTTATTATTCTGTTTAATCTGTTTTGTTTTTTCAAACAAACAATTCATAGCGCCATAAAGACACAATACCTTTAACCTTTCATACGCCTATAAAAATACCGAAACAAAAAAGCGCAGGACAGTGCTTTAAGCTGTGTATGATGCATTGTGACAAATATTTTAAACAAGTGCAGCTGGTGAAGCGTGTTTTATCTTGAATGAAAAAATGTCACCCGATCTGTTTCGGTTTACTACACTGTCACTCGGAAGTGTTCTGTTTATTAGTTACTGGGAAAATTGTTAAAAGGAATGTGTTAACTTTTAAATTGTACTTCGGAACAGTCTTCTTAAATAAGTTCTTAGGAACTTGTGTTAAAAATGTGCTTACACATTAGCCAGAAATCAGAATCGCTGCTTTGAAAGGGTCGGTACACTTGTTGGGTATTGGGTTCCCTTTTTTGTCCCTGAATAAAAATCCTACAAAATCACTTCTGATGGACTTCAAATCATGTGTAAAGCCAAGTGGTTCCCAAATCCAGTACTCGGGACACCCCTTACAGAATGTTGGAGATGTCTCCCTAATTTACACACTAGCTTATGAGTTTAGTCAGGTGTTTTATGGGGGTCATGAGGACTGGATTTGGGAACCACTGCTCTTGCCTTTTTATACTGATTGTTTTTATTTACATTTTCTTATTTTAACATTTGTCAACACATTCTCATGAGTAATACAGCTTTTAATAACATATGGCTGAAAACCTGAACTGATAAAACTATTGAGAAAACAGCCAACCTTGTTTATATTCAGGTCCCCGTTTTCACTAATATTAAGGTTTAGCTTAATCAAGGTCTATGCCTTTGTTAAATTAAGATATTTAAGTCCTGAAATAAATTATATGATATATTAATTTAGTATATATTATACCCTCAGGTTTGGAACAACTTGAGGGGGAGTAAACGATGACAGAAATTTCATTTTTGGATGAACCGTCCCTTTAAGCCTTGCCTATGAAACCGGAAAGTCTAAACACACCAACAAATGAAGGGGTGGTTTCACACTATAATCAGCAAAAAATCTAAACAATGCGATTGTCGAAGGGAGTTGAGTTCAAAGAACACTCATTTCTTAATAACACCCATAAACAGTCATGCAAAACGCCTAAATTGTGCAATCATCTAAGAAACAGGGTAGTTTGGTCCGAGTAACTTGATGAAATGCATAATTAAAATATGATGGAAAAGCAGTTTAAAATTGGTGCCTAGAAGTGAAATAACAATTAAAGGGATATTTCACCCAAAAAAGAAAATTCTGTCATCATTTACACTCCTTCGAGTTGTTCCAAATCTGTATAAATGAATTTCTGATGGACTTCTAATTTTGTGTACTGTAGTGGTTCTGTTCTGGATGAACAACGCTATTTAAGGTGGTTTACACTTTAATCAGCCAATAATTTCAACAATATATAATATATAAAATATAAATGACAATAAATGCCATTATAGGAAAAAATAAATAGAAATGTTTGTCTAGGGAGTTAAACACTATGATTACGAAGTTGAGTTCAAGGAGGAAATCACACAATAATCACTCAATGATGCGAAAAAAAAACATCTTAAGCTATATTGGAGTATGTGTCAGTTTGTAACTATTAAATATGACTGGAAAACATCAATTATGATTAAAAAGCTATTTAAAAAAATTAATACCATTGGAATAGCGAACGTCGGAGCCAGATGAAATAAAAATGAACATTTCATACAACATCTACAAGGAATCTGCTTAAAATACATGTCAGATAATTCATTGGCGCCCTCTGGTGGTCATTAGACTGTATTTCTTTTTTTATTTCGTAATTAACGGTGTGAGAGCTCGTGCAGTTTTGCGATTGCAATTGCAATTTGCCATTTGTGGCTTGTATGCTCGTTATAGACAAGCAGTTTATTTTGTGTTTAGTTTTTTTTACATTGCATTTGTGCATTTGGCATGTTAGTCTACACTTGTCTTTTATGTGTTTCATGGTATAGAACCCACGATCTCTGCTTTGCTAGCCCAGTAAAACAATCATTTAAGAATACCTAGGTTGTCTTGCTTTTGTGTTTTATTTGGTAAATCCGGTACGAGCCTTGAATCACATACCGTAGGACTGATGAGCCAAACCCCAGAGCCAGGACCAATCAGAGATCGCGGACAGCTCTACGTTCGCTTGACCTAGTGCTCTCATTTGTTTTGCTAGCACTTAGCATCGCAGTGGCCGTGAGAATCACGCTGTTATTTCTAAGTAGCATGAAAATCCACGATCCTGCCTCTCGCTGACACCACACGTTTAGATAATAACAGAAACAGGTGTGTATGTTATGTTTCTAGACTCAAAAGCACAGCATCGCTAAGGATGATTATTGTACTTTTTGGCTTACCGGCTGACTGACCCGTTGAAAAGCGTCCTGTTGCCATGGCAACTGTGAAGGGAAAGTCGCGCGCTGACGAAATCAGATATACGCCATATGCGATTAACCTTGTTTGCTTTTATTATCTATGAATGAATTTTTACATAAAAAAAATTAACGTAAGGACAGTTTGATGTTTTTATGAGGCTTTATGATTGTACAGTTACAGTGAGAGTAGTTACTTCAATGTGGGTAGAAAAAAAGGTAGTTTATGGTTATTTGGACTCGAAAACCTATTGCATACAAATGTATTTTAATTGTATTATATACCATTTTATGTTGTGTGTGAATATAATCATTTCAATTTCTGCTTTTTGTGAATGTTTTTGTTAAATCGTATGTCAATCACAAATAAGTCGAACTTTACTAATCCGTGTTAAGTAGTACAGCTGTTTTAGGAAATGTATCTTATAATAGTCCTAATTGTAGTATGTTACTAATTAATCATTAAATGTGAAGTTTTTTTAAAACAACTTGATAATAAAATCTGAATATACATCTTTTGATTCTCAATAGGATCATTTGAACATTATGTGAACATTTGCATTATGCTTTACAAAATCCCACACTTCTGTTAATATATTGCCTGGGTAGTTTGGCAACCAAACCTCTTTTCTCATCACTTTTGACTAGAAATAGGGGATTATCTTACTCCTCTGATTCTTACTCGCCTCCTGGCCTTTATTTTTCTGTTCATGTATCAGGTTTAGCTCTCCTGTGTTTCTAATAGGTCACTTGATCTTAAGGTTTCAGTGTGTCAGTGTGTAAGCATATCCAAGTTTGGCCTTCCAGCACAGAAGAGGTAAATTTGTTTCTTTTTGTCAGGGATTATGTGCCAGTCCCCAGACAGACAGCTCACAGTAGGGAGGATAATACCAGTCTGCTGGACAGCCAAACCTAAGTGGTGTGGACAGGAGTATATTTCATCCAAGAAGGTAAGCGTAGTTTTGTTTTTGTTAATATTAGTAAATGCATTAACTACTGTAACATGACAGTGAGCAATATAGTGTGTATACAGCTTGTATTAATTTTCTTAATGTTAGTAATGGTCAATACAATTATCACGATACATTATCTAATGTTAACAGTTAAAACATTTGTTTTTTAAAATGTATTAGTAAATGCTCAAATTGTTACGAACTTTAATGATCTAGGGGTTTACAACATTTAGTTATTTATTTTCCGAAAAGCCGTATTATTAAACAGTGTAATCAATATACAATGCATTATTTGCAAAGCAACAATAAAGTAAAAAATTGAATAAATTAAAGAGACACTTTGTAGTTTATCAACTTTAAAATAATGTCTCTAAAAAAATGTTTGTGGTAGAACAACTCTTAACTGGACAAATTTTGCAGTCGCTGCTATCCTGAGCAACCTTATAGCTGCTGAGACCACGCTCTGTAAATTCTGTGTTCGGGTCGGTACTAGGGTGACCACCTGTCCGCTTTCCGTTGTACCGCACAGCATTTTCACTTCTTGTCCTGCACGTCACATATTGAGAAAATGTTCTTACATTAAGAAATACGTTCTTTAACCCAGAACGCACATGAGACGCTTCTTTGTGCCATTGTTTTCTTAACTATTTAACAGCGCTGTGTCAAAAGCAGCAACCCGGTGCACTCCAGTGTCAAACAAGATCATACAAACGCAACTATTTTTTAAAATGGACTTTTATCCAATGTATGAGAAGTAGGCAGTGATTTCAGTCATCAAGGGCTGCGACGTCTGTCAGTATATCAGGTGGCGATCCTCCCATGTCAACTTGCCGAATAAAAACTGAATAAAACATTGTAAACTGTGTGGCTTTACAACTGTGTTTAGTCTAAAGGTTGTGTTTAGCGTATTAAAATAAAGATGATTTGCAAATCATTAAATGCATTATATAACAGTATACAGGTGAAAAGAGAAACTCTTCTTTATTATTTGTTTGTTATTTAGTTTTCTGTTTTTGAAAAGATCTTCAAAGTGATTTGATAACTCCATGTCTGTTCTGTGCTCAAGAAGAGACAGTGAACCTTAAATTGAAATCGCCAAATTTATCTACGCCTTAATTATGTTGCACTATTTTATATTTTTATAAGCTAAAAAATTATATAACAATGTTTTAATGCCGTTATTATATCACAGTTTTGCGGTATCCTTTCAATTGTGCAACACATTGTCCCACACAAACGGATTACCTGTCCCAGATTTGGTTTGTTGGGTGGTGGTCCCTAGTCGGTACACACAGGCCCGCCCATCCCCTGCCTGCGGAAGAGTGCCACATGGTTTCCAAACAACATTTCTGCATTTGCAGGTTCCATCAGATTAGTAAACAAAGTCACAAGTATTGTGCTGCCACTGGGAAGCTAATACAGTGACATTATTTACGACACTGGTAACAAACAATTGCGCTTATCAACCACATGGGGAACCGTGAGCATAAGTTCAATAATGTTGCTTTAAAGGGGAAAAAAGAAAGAGAGTGGCGCCAAATCAAAGAAAGAAAGAAAACGAAATAATCCATGAACTAAGTCCCAAGAGAACCCTCAAATCCAGGAGTAGTCAACTGGCGACCCGTGGGCCAAATGCGGCATATGGATATTACAGAATTCACACATTCAAAACAAATGGTACAAACTGATGTTAACAAAAACAACCTTATTGTAAAGTGTTACCATATCAATTCTGCGACATGATGATGAGTATGCTGTCTGTCAAAATAATCTCCTTAATCTGTTCAGAATGTAATGTTGTTGACAAGTAGCGTACTCATCTGTGGAGAGTAACAAGGACAGAAACATGATGCCAAGCTTTAACGTTTTGCCCTTTACCAGTGGAACCACCGATATGGCCGATTGAGTTTCACGAGGGCATGTGACATGAAACAATATTAGATCTTTCTGCTCATGAGTCCTTGAACAAAGCCATATAACTACATCTAGAAGCCTCTTAAATCGCTGTCTTCATAAAACATTTATGTCCCAGAATGGAGACACCAACAGAGAACCCAGCGAGGTGCCTGGCAAGTGAAGCGTACAGGTGTGAGCCTGAGGCGGGTGCGGAGGGTGAGGGTTGGGGAAGTGACTCTAACGCACAGCCCTGCAACACACCAATCCAAGTATGCGCAGCAAACAAGAAGAAAAAGAAAAGAAAGAAGTAAGACATTTATATGGGATGCTGTCGACTGGTTTCGTGTACATATGTTTATGGTTGGGGTAAAGGATCTTAAAGGGACAGTTCACCCAAAATTGTTTCATCATTTACTTACCCTCAAGTCATTTTATATTTGTATGATTTTCTTTCTTCTACAGAACACAAAAGAAGATATTTAGAAGAATGTTTGCCACCAAACAAAACTGGCCCCCATTGTCACAAAACAAGACAATTCTCAAAATATCTTCTTTTGTGTTCCACTGAAGGAAAAGTCACATTCAGGTTTTGAACAACATGAGGGTGAATAAGTTCTCAAAGGATATTTAATGTCGGGTGAATTATCCCTTTAATAGGATTATAATTTTTCTTTCTAGAATATAACAGGGACTTTTTATTTTCTGAACTATGCACAGGTCTGTCTCTTGGTTCTCTTTTTTCTTTCAGATGACTGTGGATAAATTTGACCAACTGCAAATATGAAAGTGGTGAGTTTTCTGTATTTTCACATTTGTCTGAATTACTTAAGATATTAATAAAATGCCCTACTCAAACATCATTGTCTATTATTAAAAGTGATACTTCAGCCATGAATAAAAATTCCCCACGTTTTACTTACCCACAAGGCATCTTGAGTGAATCAGACTTTCTTCTTGAAGAATAATGCAGGCCTAAAGTACCGCTTTAACTGCACACTCAACACTTCTTTCCTTTTTTTGAAGTGCGCCGCGCTGCTCGCAGATATGGGCTGCGAGAAGCTGTGGAGGGAGATGACTGGACCTTGTTTTGGACCGACTGCTCAGTCTCACTAGACAGGGTCATGGATATGAAGCGTTACCAGGTGATTCACCATCAACTATCATAAGTCTCCCATTAAGCGTTCTTGCCTCTTTTAAAATGTTAAAAAGATTACATTGCTCTTACACAGAAAATCAATCATTTTCCTGGCATGAATGAAATCTGCAGGAAGGACCTCCTTGCAAGAAACATGAACCGGATGTTGAAACTCTTTCCAAAGGAGTACAACATTTTCCCCCGCACGTGGTGCCTCCCTGCAGAGTGAGTCTTTACATTCAGCCGTGCAATGGAATCACAATGTGATTTTATAGTGGTTGTTAAAAAACTCCTTTTGTGTTTCAGCTATAGTGATTTTCTAGCATACACCAGAGCCAAAAAGCACAAAACTTACATTTGTAAGCCAGACTCAGGTTGCCAAGGTCGTGGTATCTATCTTACCAAGTCCAGCAAGGACATTCGGCAAGGAGAACATATGATCTGTCAGGTGTACATCTCTAAGGTAACACAACTATATCACAATTATAGCCACCAACATATGCGTATAGTTAATCCAAAAAATGGTATTTAGTTTGTCATTTATGCAAAGCCTGTATGATTGTCTTTATTGTGTGTAACAAAGACATTTTAAAGAACCAACACTGGACTCCATTCTATTATGAACACAAAACCACTCAAAATCTTTTTTCATAGAATCATACGGGCTTTGAATGACATGAGGGTGTATAAACAATGAGATCATTTTTATTTTGGGGTGAACTATGCCTTTAAATAAACATGCGAGGAAATGATTATAACTTTTGTCTTATCTTTGTTTCTTTAGCCGTTCATCATCGATGGCTTCAAGTTCGACCTGCGCATTTATGTGCTAGTGACCAACTGTGACCCTTTCCGTGTATTTATGTACAATGAAGGACTGGTCCGATTCTGCACAACTCAATACACTGACCCCAATGGCAGCAATTTGGTGAAGAGGCTGAAACGTTCAAATGTTATTATATTTACTGTATAATAAAGTTATTATAGTTATACGTTAAAGTTATTATAACAGAGACTATAAATGAATTTTTCTCCTTTTATTCATGCATCGTGTTTTCAGGAGGATGTTTGCATGCACTTAACTAACTACGCAATCAACAAACACAGTGAAAACTTTGTACGAGATGAAGATACAGGCAGCAAACGGTAATCCACATTTTCCCAAAGATGTTCTACAATTGTGTTGGAGCTAAACTAGAATTCTGTATGAACAAAAAACGTACTCACTTCTATTCAGAAAACTCTCCACCTTTAAGAAGCTCATGGAAGCCTTGAATTACAATACAGAGAAGATGTGGACAGACATCGAGGACGTCATCATAAAGACACTTATATCGGCTCATCCCATCCTCAAACACAACTACCACACATGCTTTCCCAACCATGCATCAGGCAGTGCCTGCTTTGAGATTCTGGGCTTCGATGTGCTCCTGGACCATCGATTTAAACCTTGGCTTCTTGAGGTTCAGACCCATTTTGTTTCATAGCCTTCATAGCCATAACCTAATTACATCTAAACCTACATAATGTGGATTTACTTTGTGTGTTTAGGTCAACCATTCCCCCAGCTTCACCACAGACTCCCGTCTGGACCGGGAGGTAAAGGACGACCTGCTTTATGACACTTTGGTGCTTATTAACCTGGGAGCTTGTGACCGCAGGAAGATCACAGAGGAGGAGAGACGCAGGGTCAAAGAGAGACTCCAGCAGAACCGTTCTAGAGAAGCCAGGAGCGAGGAGCTTCGGCAGTCGCAGGCCGCCAGCATGGAGCAGATGCAGAGATACGAGGCCAAACACATGGGCGGATTTCGACGGATCTTTCCTCGAGAGGGAGGGGAGAAATACGACAAGTATTTTCAGCACAGCGGCTCTCTCTTCCAGGAGACTGCAGCCTCCAAAGCCAGGGAGGAGTGTGCCAGGTTGCATACAATATACAAGTGGCAAAAAAGTGATGTCCGGAGGCATATCTGTACATATTTGCTTTATACGCCCTTTAGGTTTGATCCAAAATATGAGGTGTATGGTACAACAGCAGTTCTAAAAAAATGTTTTTTATCACTGAGCTACAGGAAAGCTTGTGCCACAGGACAGCGTCTTTACCATGCCGGACAGACGCTGGTTCAAGGCCCGCACAAAGTGGGGTTGGTAAGACCAGTTACACATGGCTTGATTTTCAGGGAATTAAGTTACTCCCAGTATTGCATTTCCATTTCACTTATAAAACGACGTACAATCTGATGGGGAGGATGAAATTTCAGGACACCTGACACAACTTGTAAAGGACATTCTCCAGTAAAGAGAAAGCATCAAAGTTATCATTGTCTAAGTAAATTCGCCACAATTACAAATTTCTAATCCATACCTAAATTTTATCAGAAAGAGTAAAGAGTGATGTATTTTTTGCCCTGAAGTCCTGCGTTCAGATCATTAAGTCGGCTGAAAGGTCAGCTAGGAAGGCCAAAAGAGCAAGCCATTTTTCATCAGACAAATCCAAAACAATATGGCGGATTCAAGTACTGTGAGCTGTCACTACTCGACTATGTATTAACGTTTCGCCAGGAAAATGTGGATTTGCTGCACCAATAAGACCAGCGGAGACACACTATTTACAGATTACACATATACCTCGACAAACGGTATTAAAAAGTACTTTTGGCTTATAACTGTGCATGTGTATGTGCCAAGGCACGTCCTCTTTCTTTACACAACATCGCCATCCACTGGCCTGGCGTGCTTACTACAACGTTTTTATCTGTTTTCTTGGATCCGTGTAAATGCAGTCCGTTTTGATAACGCTGTCATGTGTATGTGAAACTTTTCAAATGCGTTTTTCGTGTAAACGTGACCTTAAATCATACCCGTCAACATATCAGTACCAATATGTCGTCCGGTTGGTTGTGCTGGGTTAACCCTTCATATAAAGCTCAGAGCTATAGCACATACTCCAATCAACTTGATGCAACACGCATAAAAAAAATATATACATTATTATTAATTAAAACAAATAATGCATCCTATAAAGTATTTTAAGAAATAGTAAAGTTGCACATTGCCCAAAGTTGGACATCACTTTTATACAGCCACTACTGTATTTTAAATATATTTCACAGAATACTGAAAATTAAGACCGTTTTAATGTGGAATGTGTGTAGGCAGCAGTTGCAGGAACTTCGTCTGAAGCAGGAGCAGAAGGAATGGGAAAAGAAAGGCTCACGGAAGCGAAATCTTCAAGGTGAATCTGCTGGAGAAAGAGTAAAACCAAGACGGATTCAGGCTCAGCCCACACACTTGAACCCAAATTCAGTGAGTGCCAGCATATAAAACAACAGATTCATCATTGTAATATTTACTAAAATCGCATAATGTGTCTTCTAAGTAGGCTATCTTTGTGTAACCAAACATTTAGTTCCATAGACATACCACTAGAGGGATGCTGTTGTCCATATTTGAACTGTAAGAGATACCCTGTGGTCTGATTCTTTTCTCCAGCTACCTGCTATGCTCGAGAATCCCACTCTGAAAGGAGAGACAACTGTTGCTCTTGACCTATCAGAGGAAGATGAGGAAGAGAGGGTCAGTGAGCTTCACCAACGAGAGACCCTGCTGCTGAACATGGGTGTGGTTAACCAGGTCCGCCAGCTACTTCAAAGTGCCAATCACACATCTGAACCTGTCAACCACTTGCACGAACAAGCCAGGTTTCTTTCCCACTCTAGACACGACCACAAGGTACCATAAAGGTTTTCTGACTCGCCCCATGTAACATAACACGTATCCTGCTTGTCAACATTAAATGGTTCTGCATTTCTCCAGCTGGACCCCTTTGCAGAGATGTCATGGAGGCAGAAGAACATCTGCACTATGATGCAACAGCAGGGATCTACGAAAGCCAAACCATCCCTGCAGTATGTGCATTCCCAGCTGGAGCAAAACCGAAAGCCTTGGCCCTCCCTGGAACAAGGGCGGCTCCAGCCGGTCCATACTGAGAAGGGTGCTTTAAAACCCTGCATAACCGAGATGTCAGCATGGAATGAAGAGCAGCGGCCATCTGCCTGTCTAATAAAACCTGCTAGTGCCCAGCGAATACCTTGGACAAGTGAATATCCCGTTCTTTCGAGTTCTCTGTCTTTAATTTCATATCATAATTGAATAACACAATTCTCTTGTTCTGCTTAACAGTGAATGGCTCTTGTGCATGGCGTCAGGGCAGTTTGAGTTCCTCTTTGGCTGAGTCGAAAGCCAGAGCGGCAATGTTAGGAATGCCTCCGCTCATTCCAGGGCGACTACAGGGTCCCACGATGTCCCCTGACCCCAAAGCTCTTTACATCATTTCCACCCCTGCGCCTCTTGTCCCGAGGCCGCATCTCTCGCACAGCCTCCGCAAGGGCACTCGCAGAGTCTCCCAGCATGAGCACAGTCACTGACGCAGGACAACATAAAGACATGCTCAGCATTACATATGTGAAATCTGCATCCACTACCTGTATTCCATAATGGAAATGTTAAGTTGCTCATTGAAAACTAAAGCCATTTCTCTTTTTTTTTTCATGATTTAGTTACAGTTACGAGGTGTTAAAATCAAATTTCGGTGTGATTGTTTTAGGTTTAGACTGTTTTTACGTCCTCCACTTTATATAGCTTTTGTTAGCTGATATTTTGTCACAATGCCAATGTGAATATTAAAGAGGGTATTTTAACAGTAACTCCTGTTCTGTATTCAACAAATTTTAGAGATTTGATACAATATTATTTATATCAGATTAACCAGATATAACAGAGAAAAGGTTGCAGCAAAAATAAAAGAAAGAAAACTTCTGCTGCAAATCTGCTTCTTACCGCACGTTTCTTTAAGAGGGATATGTCTCAGGTTTCATTTAACTGTAGCATGTAAATTGTACTTTATACTTTAATAACAAAGCTTTTGGAAAACATTAAGCCAAGATCCAGAACATGACAACATACATGCTCTTAAAATTCTGAAAGCTGAATATCAATACACTGTATGAATTACAGAATTAAAACTAATTCAATTGAATTATAGAGACAATTCATTATCATAATGAAGCAATTATTGTTTATTAAACAAAAGAGGGCAGAGACGTTAGCTAGTGCTCTGGTGCTCAACGGTGAAATAATTAACACTTCACGATACAAAATTACATCTACAATGAATCTGCTAAAAAATACATTTCAGGTATCAAAAATGAAAGGAACTCCTAATGTTCCGTGTTCTAGAGACATTAACATTTAACAGACACAAAGGTTCACAAACTAAAAGGAACAGTACAGTAATCACAGATAAAATAAGTTATTTCATTTCAGGTAAATATTTAAAATATGTCATGGTTTTTCATTGATGTCTATCACAGTGAAAGGTTTGCCGTGACGTCGCCCTTGAGCTTCCCGCTGCTAAGACTGTGTATCATTTGGATCATTTGTGTGTGTTTGCCCAGCTCTTCCTCCAGCTTCCCCAGCTTGGCTTCTACCTGGGACTTCTGCAGCTCCAGAGAGGAAGCCTGTGAGATGGGTACAACAGCATGAAATACCCAGGATCAGCAGACGAGATGACAGATAAACTAACTGTTGAATACCTCGGGCTACTTCTGAGGCATTTCTACTCAAAAGCATGGATTTATAGATGAAACACATCATCTCACCTTGATGCTGATCTCTTTCCTGGCTTGCTCAGTCTTGTTAAGCTCTTTCCTGAGGATAGTGACGTTCTCCTCTAGCTCATGGATCTGCTCGTTCTGGCTCCTCAGCTCTTTCTGAAGACCTGTTACAGCACAGCAAGACAAGCAAAACATTGCATTCTATTTTTTTTGCATTTTAAATGTATGAATTGACTAACAATATAATGACTTTGCAGATCGTCACTCTACTCCACCTCAAACCATTTTCTCACCTTCTAGATTTCTCTCTCTCTCAAGCACGTCTGACTTGAGACCCTTTATCTGCTTTTCCTTTTCTGCCACCTCTGCAAGAGTTCTGAGAGAACACCAAAAAATCTGATGCTGACAAGTTCACTGAATACTAACACGGCTAAAGACTTATTCACTGACCTCTCCTGTTGCATTTTGAGACCCTCGTTGGTCTTTTTCAGAAACTCGGCCTGCTGGGTAAGAGAGAGGTGGGCGGCCTGCAGTTCTTTCAGCATCCCTTCACTCTTGTCATACCTGATTGTTCAGTCACAAAAAACAAAGAATTGTGTATAAAATGTGCATATCTGGAATGCACATAGGTTGCTTTGGATAAGAGCATTTTCCAAATCAAAATCATTTAAATATGTGAGATACTGACCTGCTTAGCAGCTGGTTGTACGTTCCCTTCAGCTCCTGGTGTGATCGGCGACTGCCTGCAGACGCCCGTTGTGTTGCAGGAGCTGCTGGCTGTCAGACTTCAGTCTCTCCACTTCCAGCAGCTGTTCACTCAACCAGACTGCAAATCCTCCTGTTCCTCTCAGTGTCTTTAAGTAGAGATGCCAACTTACGTGCCTAGACCAGGGAAGGAGGTTAAAGGTTGGGAACACACAAAAGGAGGTGCAATCATTTGTATGAATAAAAAATAACTTAGTAAACTTATTCTCTAAATATGCAAATAAGTGAGAAGACGATGTTAAAATTGTAAATTGTAACTGATGCAAAAAGTGTGTAAGTATAAACTCAGTACTGTGGGTGTGTGTGTAACCTCAGCTTCTGCTTGAGCCCTCTGGCAGCGGTATTGAGCAATGAGTCGATCAGCTTGTGACAGAGCAAGCGGCTTTGGCCTCCAAAAGGTCCTGCAGACGGCTCTCTTTACACTAGACAGACACAAAAACACTCACAGTCACACATGACAATTTGAAATCACACAGGA